>CM057343.1:117224639-117646111 GCA_030015575.1 Agapanthus africanus
TCTTTTGATAAAGTTCATAAACTTTATAGGACTTAAAAAGGGTTTAGAGATGTTCATCATCCATTAGCCTACCCTAATCCTATGAACCCTAACAAGCGGAGAATTACTCGCACATGTTGGGAGAAGAAGATGAAAAGACAGAGAGGGGAAACATAATGTAAAATGCAAAAGAATTAAATAAAATAACTACTTTTATTAATCACTTGAACAATCTACACTTTATTCCGTAGAAAATGATTACAAACTAGTCGTTTCTCGATCTTTCCTAAGGAGGTAGACGAACAGTTGATGATCAGCCTGGATGCGTGAGCGTCTGGGGCTTCATGATCGCGTCGGCTTGATGAATTTTCCAAGAGGCTCTTGGTGCCTTTTTATAGTGCAAAGCCATAATCATTTGCTTCAAAAGTAGGTAAAATTCATCATAGATTCACCCCAAAAAGCCTCAGCCTCCATCTCTCTTTAACCGCGGCGGATCCGCGGCATAAAGGAGCTAATGCCGCGGATCCGCGGCCTTCTTATCTCCGCCGTTGATCAATTTTCAGGAGCTGTCTCTATATGACATTTGGCGATCCTTGGTACCTTTAGAATTTGGAAATCTTTTCGTGGTTGCTTCCAGACTTGGTCTCCAAGTTTTGCTTCTTAATTAGGCAAGTCTTCTTCAACAACTTGATTTGCTTGATTCTAGTCTTTGAAAAAATCTGCACTTGGAAATCTTTTGCACGACAACTCAAATAATATTTAGTAGACTTTGTTCTACTAGGATTTGGTCAATGAATTTATTTGCATACATTTTCCTACCAAAAGCTAATTATATTATATCAACACATGGAAAATAGTATTTTTACACAAAAACCCTCATTTGTATGATATATTATAATAAATACCTTTTTTAATATGAAAATGGTAGGAAAAATGTAATAACAAATGTGCAGTTTTATCAACTGAATAAATACCCCCAAACTTATCTTTGATCGTCCCGAGCAAACTAGTTTATTCAAGAGAAGGAGAAAAAAGAAAGGAGAAAACTAAGCACACTTTCGTAGGCAAACACGATTGCACTGAGCACGTGCAACAAGCCGTTAAACCTCTAGGTGTCCCTAGTAGGAGGAGTGTTATCTCCTGAGGGTTTTCAGCGGATTACACCCATAAAATCCTATAACAAAAGAGAGATAATGAAATTTACATCTAAAGATAAGAACCATAAAAGAAAGACTTCGAAAAGAAGAGTTTCCAACTACACTAGCGTTTCAGTTGTTATGAGCCCAATCTTAATAGTCATGAAAAAATGTTTAGAAATCACATCATCCCTCAATAAAACATCGTCTTTATTCTTCATTCCTACCTTTCATCCAAACATTGATCATATACCCCTACGTGTGTGAAATGGACATCCCTACACTTGGAGAATTCAATTCAAGCTATCATACTCTTGTCCATCTACCTCAGTACTTTTTAATTTGATGAATACTTAGGGTTGCTCACACCTTTTCATGCGACCGTTAATACTTCTTGAGGTACTAACCGACCGATTACTCATGTGCTTGCTGATTAGGTGATAATATTTTCCTCTTCTTGCACCACCTAAGGCTTAGCAGTGACTCCCAGACCAGTTGGCCTTAGGGCACTAGGTGAAGAGGCACCCTCGCTATATTTTTTTTATTGCTGTCTTGACGATACAAAACCAGTGTTCATTTTTTTCTTTTCACCATTTTTATATTTTTTTCATTCATTTTTTATTTCCTTCATACTTTGGCTTTTAGACAAGAGTATTTCAAGGTATCATCTACTATCCCGAGTTTCAAGACGTGTGTAAGTGCATATAGTAGGGTATCAACATTCAAATGTTCGGCTTCCAGAATAGGAACTATTTTCCAAACTTATTTTTATCCTCAGATTAGTGACTTCCTTCATCTTACTAACCTTTGGGACAACAGCTCATAACTACTTATTACTAGTTCGTTTAAGAAAACTTCTAATTTTCTTGGTTTTCTTAAACTATTCCTATCTTTTGGATGTAATTTTTTCACTTTCTATTCGTTTGTTATAAAAAAAATTTAATGCCCAGTGTCAAAGATAATTTAGTGAATACAAACCTCCCCCCCTCAAACCTGTTTTCAGCAGTGTCCTCACTGATGTAGCCTTTTGAGAACATGGACCTGTATACTAAGGGAGAGATACAAGGGGTAAAATAATAGTTAAATGAAAAATTCCCCCAAACTTATTCTTTGACACTCACAGATATTCAATCAAATCATTTTTTTACTCACCTCCATTCTTAAAATGTGAAAAAGTTACCAAAACATGGAGGTGAGGCGGAGGAAATTTAGTTTTGATAAAGCGGCTCCTGTAAAAACAGGAGCTCCTCAGCGTGGTCAGCAGAAAAATACGGTTTTAATCTATGCCCATTCACTTTAAAAATCGAACCGTTTTTCAAATTTTCGACTTCAACTGCCCCGTGCGGGTGTACATACCGCACCACAAAAGGTCCTTTCCAACGAGATTTAAGCTTACCCGGATAAAGATGGAGACGGGAATCGTAAAGAAGGACTTGTTGCCCCGATGTAAAGGTTTTTCTAGAAAGATTTTTATCGTGGAACACTTTAGTCCTGTTCTTTACTATCACCGCATTATCGTAAGCTTCATCGCGGAGTTCACTTAGCTCATTCAATTGCAGCTTCCGATAGCTGCCTGCATGATCAAGATCAAAATTAAGCTCTTTAATAGCCCACATTGCTTTATGTTCGATCTCGACAGGAAGGTGGCATGCCTTCCCAAACACAAGGCGGTATGGAGACATACCAAGATCGGTCTTATAAGCGGTGCGGAAAGCCCAAAGAGCATCCATCAATTTGGTTGACCAATCTTTACGGTTTTTTGAAACCGTCTTCTCTAATATCTGTTTGATCTGCCTATTTGAGATCTCAGCCTGCCCGCTTGTTTGGGGATGATAGGGCTTAGAAAGCTTGTGAGTGATTGAATATTTCCGCATCAAGGCCTCGAAAGACCTATTGCAGAAATGTGTCCCGTTGTCGCTAATGATAGCGCGAGGGTGTCCGAATCATGAAAAGATATTTTCTTTAAGGAACTTAATGACAACTTTGTTGTCATTAGTGCGACACGGTATAGCTTCCACCCATTTCGAGACATAATCAACCGCTAACAAGATATATAGATTCCCAAAGGAGTTGGGAAAAAGGCCCATAAAATCAATACCCCAAACATCGAATATTTCCACAACCAATATAGGTTGGAGCGGCATCTCGTTCCTTCGTGAAATCCGACCCAAATGCTGACATCGCGGACAAGTTTTGCAATGTTCAAATGCATCTTTAAATAATATTGGCCAATAAAAGCCACATTGCAAAACTTTCTCCGCCGTTTTTCGAGGTCCAAAGTGACCGCCGCATGCCTGATCATGACAAAATGATAACACGCTCTTGAATTCATCGTTAGGGACACACCTGCGAATGATTTGACTGGAACAATACTTGAATAGATAAGGCTCATCCCAGTAAAAATATTTTACTTTGGATAGAAATCGAAGTTTTTCTTGTTTCGACCAATCACTAGGAATAAGTCTCGTTGCAAGATAGTTCACGATATCCACGAACCAAGGTTCGTAGGATACAGTCAAGAGCTGTTCGTCAGGAAATGAGTCATTTATCGGCACGGTCAAAGTTGGTGAAGAAGTGATGCGTGAAAGATGGTCGGCTACAATGTTTTCACATACACTTTTGTCTCGGATGACAAGATCAAATTCTTGTAACAATAGGATCCAACGTATTAGCCTGGCCTTCGAATCCTTCTTCGATAAAAGATGTCGTAGGGCGGAGTGATCTGTGAAAACCACAATAGGCGAGCCAATCAAGTAGGGCCTGAATTTCTCTAATGCAAATACAACTGCCAAGAGTTCTTTCTCGGTAGTTGTGTAATTTATTAGTGCATCATTCAAGGTCCTACTTGCATAGTAAATTACATGTGGCATCTTTTCAATGTGCTGTCCTAAAACAGCACCAATAGCAAAATCTGATGCGTCACACATAAGCTCGAACGGGTGGTTCCAATCCGGAGATGATAGAACGGGGGCTGTAGTGAGTGATTCTTTAAGAGATTCAAAAGATGCCTCACAATCCGAATCGAAGTGAAAAGTAGTGTCCATGTCCAATAGAAGGGTTAAGGGTCTAGCAATTTTGCTAAAGTCCTTAATAAATCTCCTATAAAATCCTGCATGACCAAGGAAGGATCGTATATCTTTGACGCAGTTGGGACGAGCGAGGTTTTGAATGACATCTATTTTAGCTCTGTCAACCTCAATGCCTTTTCGTAAAATTATATGTCCAAGTACAATACCTTTTTGGACCATAAAATGACATTTTCCCCAATTCAAAGTCAAGTTCTTATCCTTACAGCGGATAAGAACCGCGTCAAGATTTTGAAGGCAGTCCTCAAAGAAGTCCCCAAAAATGGAGAAATCGTCCAAAAAAATTTCTAGAAAATTTTCCACCATATCTGAAAATATCCCCATCATGCACCGCTGAAATGTAGCGGGAGCGTTGCATAACCCAAAGGGCATGTGTCTATAAGCAAAAGTTCCGAAAGGACAAGTAAAAGTGGTTTTATCTTGATCCTTTTCGGCGATGGGGACCTGGTTATAGCCAGAGTATCCATCCAAGAAACAGTAGTAATCGTGTCCAGCTAATCGTTCTAACATCTGGTTAATGAAAGTTAGAGGGAAATGATCTTTTCTCGTTGCGGCATTGAGTTTCCTGTAATCAATACATACCTGCCACCCAGTTTGGGTGCGTATTTTGATTAACTAATTAGCCTCATTAGTGATGACCGTGATGCCAGACTTTTTAGGGACCACATGAATTGAACTTACCCATTGGCTATCAGATATGGGGTAAATTATTCCACTATCAAGGCACTTGACGATTTCTTTCTTTACCGCCTCCTTCATAACGGGATTTAACCGTCTTTGTGGGTATCAGGTTGGTTTGGCTTCATCCATCAGATATATGTGATGTTCAACAATTAAGGGACTAATCCCTTTGATGTCGGCCATTGTCCAATCAAATGCTTGCCGATTCGATCTCAACACTGCCAAAAGTGGATTCTCTTGCTCTAAGGCTAGAGAAGCGGATATAATCACTGGCAAAGTCTCATTCTCTCCTAAATATGCATATTTAAGATGAGAATGTAGCGGTTTGAGATCAAGAATTGGCTGAGAGACAATAGAAGGTGGGGTAACGGAAAGATATTGGGACTCCTTAAGAGGTTCAAAACTTGCATAAGATATTGACTCGGAAAGTGCTGCTGACTTTTGCAACGAGTCAACGGGTTCAATCATAAGGTCGGACTCATTGAACATATCCTCACTGTGAAGTGGTGCAAGATCAAACGATGTCTCATTAGTGTTGTCGAGAACATCAAAGCAAAGTTCCTCATCCATGCAGCTTTCGGAAGCTATCTCGTGGATGGAACAAACATCCAGCATATGAGCAGAAGGTTCTGATGGCTGACTTCCTAGCTTGTAAATATTAAGCTCAATTGTCATTTTCCCAAAGGATAAGTTCATAGAACCGTTACGACAATTAATCACAGCATTAGAAGTTGCTAGGAAGGGTCGACCAAGTATCACCAGGATTTGATTGCGTGGGTTTGCCACAGGTTGTGTATCTAAAACAATAAAGTCCACGGGAAATATGAATTCCCCGACTTTAATTAACACATCCTTTAGTTCGCCCCGAGGTTTGGTGATAGATCGGTCTGCCATCTGGAGAGTTCAATGGGCGGGTTTTAACTCTCTAATTCTTAACTGCTCGTAAACTGAATAAGGAAGCAAGTTGACGCTAGCGCCTAGATCGAGTAAAGCACGATTAATATTTTTACTCCCAATAGAAATAGAGATTGTAGGACAGCCGGGGTCCTTACGTTTCTTTTGTATTTGTTGGGTAAAAGCTGTGCTAATATTACTCGTCATGAAAACAATTTTAGGCACTTGAGTTTTTCTCTTCCTAGTGCACAAGTCTTTAAGGATTCTTGCATAAGATGGGACTTGTTGAATAGCATCTAGGAGAGGAATGTTCACGCTAACTTGCTTAAATATTTCTGTGACTGAAAGGGGGGCTGATTCTGTGGTTGTGGTTGCTGCGGAGGAGGTATTTGATAATTGCTTTGTTGGTTTTGATTCCAAGCAAAGTTAGGATGATTCCTCCATCCTTGATTGTACGTGGAAGAATAAGGGTCGTTTCTAGGTCGCTGCTGAAAAGCAGCATTAGCTTGAAACGAAGTATTCATAGGACATTCTTCCGTTAAGTGTGAAGAATCCGAACACCAACCACAGATGGACTTAGGAAGCGTGACCTGATTTAGGAAGAATGATGAGAATTTGTTCTCAATAGCGTCGAGTTTCTTCTGTATCGCTGCCATTTCGGCTTTCACTGCGATAGAAACATCGAGCTGGTGAATACCTCCCTTAGTTGAAGGCAGTCTTACGCTTTCCCACTGCAACGTGTGTTCAGCAAGGTCTTTGATTGATCTAAAATTCAAGACTGTGTCGTGTGTAACTCGAATGAATTTCTTTGTGTCGGTATTTAGAAAATGAATAAAATTCACAATCAAAGAATTATATTTGACAGCAATCAACTACGGTGTCAGTTGTAGATTGTAAGTGAGTGCGGATCGTCCACAGGGATTGTGCGATTCATTTCTATGTTTGATTTGTTTGAATTGAAAAGTTAATCGAAAAGAAAAGAAAATATGATTCAAGATTTTATCGATTGATTCAGGTGTCACTAGTCTAATTAAGAATCAAGAAAATGATAAACAATCGAGAATTGGGTTTCGATGATATTTCCATCCAAATGTCAAGAATCTAAATGAGGCTCGCAGGAATCGATCGGATCTATAGACGTGATGTAATCTCAAGATATCGTGTTCTTGTCCTTCGAAGAATTGATACTAGATCGATGATGATCGACGAGAGTTTGGGCTTTCTCATGAAACTAGGGTTTCATCATTTAACCCTTGTTCTTTCATCGATATCATTCACATTCTAGCCTCTAGCAATTTCAAGAAACGATCGTAACTCCCCAATTTCGAGCGATATCAATCAAGAAAGCATCGCAACGAAACTGGGTCGTCGGTTCTTGAACTTGCTAGGGTTTCCAAAACTCGCAGGAATCAAGAATCGTTTTAAGATATGTTATATCATCATTCTATTGATCGTCTCGACTCCTCGACGAGCGGAGTATTACTCAAACATCACAACAAGAACTACAATTACAAATTGAGATCGAATCATGATGCAAGAATTTAAAGAAAACAAGATAAAAGAATTTTACCTTTTATTTATATCAACAATTTCATTACAGTCGCTCAAGAACTACAAGAGGAAGAACAAGATTGTCGATTTTGCTTCGCTTTTCTCCGTGAGACGCGGATCGGCTTGGACCACTTGCTCTGTTGAAGATCGGCTCCGCTCATAAAAGGTTGAAGGGATTCTTGCTTGATTTGGTACTCGGGATCTTGAATTTTGATTGGAATTAGGGTTAGGGTTTCACACAAGTCTTGTCACTAGACTTATGGAAGAAGATGAAGAAAGAGGTAAAGAATGAAGAAGTAGAGATTGAATGGCTCTAGATTGATTCTAGATTCAATGATGGATCCCTTTCACCCTAGGTCTAGGCTTCTATTTATAGACTTCCCAAACCCTAGGTCTAGGTTTGAAATTATAATTCCCTACAAAAGTTTGTTGAGAAGCTTCTAGAAAGAGTTTGTTAGGAGTTTAGCTAGGGTTGTTTAAGCTTAGAAACCCTAGTTTGCTGAACTGGCAGAAGCCTCTGGAGTCTTCTGGAAACTGAAGTACATTTCTGAGCTATAGCCACTGAGAGAAGTATTGTGCACCAAATTTTTAGGGCTGACGTGTCATCTCCACCGCGGAACCGCGGCTCAAGCCGGCTCCGGCCGCGGTTCCGCGGCCACTTTGTTGGCTTGGGGCTTTAAACTTCTGGTGTGGTCTTGGGATAACATGTAGGCCTTCTTCTTATATGTTTAATTGTATTTTCCCCTTTAGATTGCTACCAGATCTCAAAACTTGGAGTTAGTGTATTTTATCAGCTCAATTTGATCCTGCAATTTCCTGCACAAATCTTGAAACAAGTGTTGCGTAATATAGGGATGATGCGATGCCATGAAATGCAGTCAGTTTCCTTTATAGTGCCGGTTTTAGAGTCTAACACATGCAATCTGATATTTAACGACTGATTTGCTAATATGTGAAATATGAATACCGTACACTTATAAATGAGTGCAAATGATAGGGAAACTGCCGGTTAAAAGATGCGGTATTTTCGACTGATCAAATTCCCCCACACTTATTTTCGATCGTCTCGAGCGAACCGTTTTATTAAAAAGAGAAGGAGAAAATAAAGAAAGAGAAAAACTAACTAGCACACTTTCGTAGGCAACACGATTGCACTGAGCATGTGCAACAAGCCTTTAAACCTCTAGGTGTCCCTAGTAGGAGAAGTGTTGTCTCCTGAGGGTTTTCAGCGGATTGCACCCACAAAATCCAATAATAAAAGGCAGATTATGAAATTTACATTTAAAGAAAAGAATTGTAAAAGAAAAACTTTGAAAATTAGGGTTTCCAACTAAGCTAGCTTTCGATTGTCATGAGCCCTATCTTAATGGTCATGAAAAGATGTCGGAAATCACGTCCACCCTCAATAAAACATCGTCTTATTTTTCATTCCTATCTTTCTTCCAAACATCGATCATATCACCCTGCGTGTGTGTAAAGACATCCCTACACCCGGAGAATTCAATTCAAGCTATTATACTCTTGCCCATCAGCCTCAGTACTTTTTAATTAATGAATATTTAGATGAGATTGCTCACACACTTTCATGAGACCGTTAATACTTCTTGAGGTACTAACCGACCGATTACTCCTGTGCTTGCTTGGTGTATTTTTCTCGCCTTGCACTACCTCAGGCATAGCAGTGACTCCCAGACCAGTTGGCCTTAGGGCACTAGGTGAAGAGGCACCCTCGCTATAAATTTTTTTCTTGCCCTCGGTGATAACAAAACCAGTGTCCATTTTTCTCACCATTTTATATTTTCTTCCTTTTTTTTATTTCCTTCATACTTTTGGCTTTAAGACAAGAGCATTTCAAGGTATCCTCTACTATCTCGGGCTTCAAGACGTGTGTAAGTGTGAATAGCAGGGTATCAACGTTCAAAATGTTTGGCTTTCAGAATAGAAACTATTTTTCAGACTTATTTTTATCCTCAGATTAGTGACATCCTTCATCTTACTAACCCTTGGGACAACGGCTCATAACTACTTATTACTAGTTCGTATAAGAAAACTTCTAATTTTCTTAGTTTTCTTAAATTTTTCTAATCTCATGGATGTAATTTTTCACTATCTAAACTTTTATTATCTTATTTATGTACAAAATATATTTTTATTTTTGAAATTTTTTAAATTTTTATAGGTTTTCAAATTGTTTTGTGCTTATGCAAAGTATGATGCAAATAATGTGAAAATAAGCACAAACCTCCCCCAAACTTGTTTTCAACAGTGTCCTCACTGTTGCCATCCGCTAAATCTTTTAAAACCTGTAAGCTTGGGAGGAATTTATTAGTGGGGGCAAAATATTTAAGTGAAGACCCTCCCCCAAACATATTCTTGGCTCAAAATTTTGTAAAGATTTTCTTTTCAAGAGCCCGATTATACCCCCCCCCCAAAACTTGAGTTATGCAATGTTAAGCTTTTGAAAATCACATGAGGGGGTCAAAACTCATTGGTCGATGCCAAGTTTTGCAAAGACCGAATGTCAACACCAACCATTCAAAAATATATCAATGCAGTGCTCTGGTTGGTGTCAGAAAAAGTGGGGAAAGGGTAAGTGGTGGAATAGAATGTGGGTGCGTCTCATTTTGGAGAGACGATGCAGTGCATGTGATGGATTGCTCCCATTCTTTTTACAATTCAGAAGAAGGGGTGGAGGTTCAATTTCATTGAGTGGGAGATGATTCATCTCAACACCCGTGTCATTTAAAAATGCGAGTTCATCAGCGAAGATTTCCTCAAATGTTCCATCAATACCCCGATGAATAATGTCATCACAAAGTGCGGGGTGATCTTCAGACTCTAAAAGCAATTCATAATCAGTGTTAGTTGTTGACCCGGACATCTCGGTGGAAGAGTCCGTATGTGTATGATACATAGTAGGGTCAAACAACAACGTATGAAAAGAGTCAAGATCAGTATCAAGAGGATCATCAAATTCGCTGCTGTCGACATCCATTAAGTCGACAGAACAGACCTGAGCAGTAGGTTCGGAGGGTACACTTCCCAACCTGTAAATGTTTAGCTCTATTGACCTATTCCCGAAAGATAAGGTCATAGAACCGTTACGACAGTTGATAATAGCATTGGAAGTGGCCAAAAAGGGGCGACCTAAAATCACCAGAATTTGATTCCGTGGGTTCGCTACAGGCTGTGTATAAATTACAATAAAGTCCACAGGAAATATAAATTCCCCGATTTTTATTAACACATCCTCCAGTTCAACCCTAGGTTTGGTGATTGATCGGTCAACCATCTGGAGAGTGCAATGGGTTGGCTTCAACTCTCCGATCCCTAACTGCTCATAGACTGAGTATGGAAGCAAGTTAACACTAGCGCCAAAGTCTAGTAGAGCACGGTTAATGTGTTTTTCCCGAATAGAAATGGAAATAGTAGGATATCCAGGATCCTTACGTTTCCTCGGTAATTGTTGGGGGAAAGCCGTGTCTACTGTCTTTGCCATAAAAATCTTCTTGGGCACTTGAGTCTTCCTCTTCCTAGTGCACAAGTTCTTAAGAGTTTTCGCAAAGGACGGAACTTGTTGGATAGCATCTAAGAGAGGGATGTTGATGTTAACTTGCTTAAAAATGTCCATAATCTTCTCCATATGTGGACTCGCTGTGTTAGCCCTTAACCCATTTGGATAAGGTGCTTTAGCAATAAGCGCTGGGTCCATCATAGGAGAAGGAAGTGTGTGTGGACCCGATCCCAAAATAGAGGAGGGGATCGTATGTGAAATAGAAGAGATGGGCTGAGGTGGCAAGCCGTGTGGGAAACAAAGAATAGGCTCGCAGAAAGGTGGTGGGGTAGAAGAACTGGGGTCAGAATTAGAAGTAGAAGTGGAAGGAAAGGTCTCAGCCGGGGTATCATTGATAGATTTTTCAGTGTCATCAATCTCTTCCCCAACGTGATAGTCAAGCACTCTTCCAGATCTCAACGTGATTGCATCCACATGATGTGAATACCTAGGATTGGGTAAAGGTTGAGCTGGAAGTTTCCCTTTCTCTCTTGCACTCATTTCGGCTTTTAGTTGTGCAATTTGTGCTTCCATCGATTTGATATTCTCATTTTAAGAGACAATGATCTTCATCACATTCTCAACGGAAGATTGCAAACTTGCCGTCCCTTGGATGGATTGTTTCATGAAAGTATCCAAGGTTTGTGCTAGTGCAGAGGTATTATCTGTACCGGTCAATTGCAAAGAGTTTTCATGTGGTGCAAAAGTGTTGGCCGGATTTTGGAAGTTTTGTGATTGGAAGGGGTGCTGACTCAATTGAAGTTGTGGTTGCTGTTGTGGTGGAGGGACCCTTTGGAAATTGTGTTGGGTTGGAACCGTGTTTTGAGATTGTGATTGGTTCCAAGCAAAATTTGGGTTATTCCTCCAACCCTGATTATATGTGGAAGAAAATGGATCGTTTCTAGGTCTTTGAAATGTGGCATTGGTATGCTCATGACCTTGAAACGGACATTCTTCCGTCAAGTGAGAAGGATCAGAACAGCAGCCACATACAGTTTTGGAGAGTGACATTTGACTTAGGGCGGCAGCTAAAAATTTGTTTTCCATATTCTCGAGTTTCTTATTGATAGCTGCAATGTCAGCTCTAACTCCTATGGAAATATCATTGCCCTCCCTAGACGATTGACTCACCCCCCCACTGTAATGATTTTTCAGCGAAATTTTCTAGAAAATTCCAGGCTTCCCCATCATCTTTGGTTATAAAATTGCCTTGACACATGGATTCAAGAGTCTGCCTTGTGTTAGGATTAATGCCCTCATAAATGATTCGGCACAGTTCCCATTTAGGGATGCAGTGATGTGGACATTGGACTAACAGATCCTTGAAACGTTCAAGACATTTTGAAAATGTTTCATTTGGAAGCTGGGTGAATTGGTAGATTTCGCTACGGACTCGAGCTGTCTTTTGATGTGGGTAGAATTTCTTAAGGAATGCTTTGACGAATTCGTCCCAATTTGAAATGGAATGTGCGGCAGTGTTATATAGCCACTTCTCGGCTAAATCGCACAAAGTGAATGGGAGAAGACGTAGACGGAAAGTATCCACAGAAAGCTGTGAAGTACCCATCATTGCGCATACATTTTCAAATTTGGAGATAAATGCATATGCGTCTTCAGACTCGAGTCCGTGAAATTTTGGTAGAAGGTTGATGTATTGGGGTTTTATTTGAAAATTTTCCCCGTTGGCTGGTGGAATGGAAAGACAAGTGGAAAGGGGACCTCGTGTTGGATAGCACCTCTCTTGGAGAGAGATGCGAGGTGGATTCTGCGCACCAACGGACGACGGCAGATTAGTGGAAAAGAAGTTCGATGGAGGTGGATCCATCGATGTGAGTGTGGTGGTGGGTAAAGAAAGGGTAAATGTAGAAATACCGACTTTTGGGTCGATCAGGGGACGCGGACTAAACAGGCACTAGAAACCCGTGTCCAGCCTATCTTGCACTAAAAAGGGTTAGTACAAGTGGCAGCGTGAATTATAATTAGGGGAGATGAATAAATGTGGTGTTTGTTTTGAAAAGATACGGATTTTTGAAAAAATGATGCAACACAACAAATGCAACACACAAAACCCTAATTCCAGGGGTCACCTAGGTCAAAGCTCTAGACCGCTCCTTACTGCCAAAAGGCAAGTCGCAGGATAAATCCTCCACTGCCTCTTTGTCTCTCCTGTGGCCAGGTAAGTGCCAGGTAAGTGGGAGGTTCTCCACTACGTAAGTAGTGGGCCTAATTAAATAACCACTAGCCTTTGACACACTTGCCTTAGACACCACAAAAGAAACGCGGATAAGCAATGAATTATCCACGGCCTTCTCTTGTCCTAAGTGAGCGCGACGGTCCTTAGAGTCATCTCTAGATATTTTTTAGTTAATGAGGGTAATGCGGATGCAAGTTTGTGATTTTCGGGGCTTAGGAAGGGTAATGAACTCCCCACCTAATCTGGATTTGGTCTTTGCCCCTTAATATCCGTATTAATTATGCAAACAACTACAAAGATCAAAACAAGCACAATTTAATTTTGCTTTTTGCGCGGCGCTGCGATTTTTGCAAAGAAACCTGCACAAAATATTAATTAGAGCAGATTTTGGGAAGGAGATAAGAAATATTGAGATTACCTGAGAATTTGGTACAGTAAACAGTCCTATGTGCCGCAGAACCGCCGTATGAAGGGGGTTTTTGCCGCAGAATCGCGGTTGGATGGTGGAATCTCTGCACAAAATTTCTTGACAATGTTCCACTTGAACTCCTCAGCTCTCTGGAAATTTCAGAAAAATTTTCTACAGCTCCAATGATCCCAGATTTCCTCGCAACAAATCGCAACAACTCGTATTAGTGTTTGCGTGAGTTTAGATCTAAAAATTATAATGGAATAAATTTTTCAACTCAAATTTCAAAATACAAACAATTAGCGCACTATCCCCGGCAACGGCGCCATTTGGCTGATCTAAAATTCAAGACTGTGTCGTGTGTAACTCGAATGAATTTCTTTGTGTCGGTATTTAGAAAATGAATAAAATTCACAATCAATGAATTATATTTGACCGCAATCAACTACGGTGTCAGTTGTAGATTGTAAGTGAGTGCGGATCGTCCACAGGGATTGTGCGATTCGTTTCTATATTTGAATTGAAAAGTTAATCGAAAAGAAAAGAAAACATGATTCAAGATTTTATCGATTGATTCAGGTGTCACTAGTCTAATTAAGAATCAAGAAAATGATAAACAATCGAGAATTGGGTTTCGATGATATTTCCATCCAAATGTCAAGAATCTAAATGAGGCTCGCAGGAATCGATCGGATCTATAGACGTGATGTAATCTCAAGATATCGTGTTCTTGTCCTTCGAAGAATTGATACTAGATCGATGATGATCGACGAGAGTTTGGGCTTTCTCATGAAACTAGGGTTTCATCATTTAACCCTTGTTCTTTCATCGATATCATTCACATTCTAGCCTCTAGCAATTTCAAGAAACGATCGTAACTCCCCAATTTCGAGCGATATCAATCAAGAAAGCATCGCAACGAAACTGGGTCGTCGGTTCTTGAACTTGCTAGGGTTTCCAAAACTCGCAGGAATCAAGAATCGTTTTAAGATATGTTATATCATCATTCTATTGATCGTCTCGACTCCTCGACGAGCGGAGTATTACTCAAACATCATAACAAGAACTACAATTACAAATTGAGATCGAATCATGATGCAAGAATTTAAAGAAAACAAGATAAAAGAATTTTACCTTTTATTTATATCAACAATTTCATTACAGTCGCTCAAGAACTACAAGAGGAAGAACAAGATTGTCGATTTTGCTTCGCTTTTCTCCGTGAGACGCGGATCGGCTTGGACCACTTGCTCTGTTGAAGATCGGCTCCGCTCATAAAAGGTTGAAGGGATTCTTGCTTGATTTGGTACTCGGGATCTTGAATTTTGATTGGAATTAGGGTTAGGGTTTCACACAAGTCTTGTCACTAGACTTATGGAAGAAGATGAAGAAAGAGGTAAAGAATGAAGAAGTAGAGATTGAATGGCTCTAGATTGATACTAGATTCAATGATGGATCCCTTCCACCCTAGGTCTAGGCTTCTATTTATAGACCTCCCAAACCCTAGGTCTAGGTTTGAAATTATAATTCCCTCCAAAAGTTTGTTGAGGAGCTTCTAGAAAGAGTTTGTTAGGAGTTTAGCTTAGGCTTTAAGCTAGGGTTGTTTAAGCTTAGAAACCCTAGTTTGCTGAACTGGCAGAAGCCTCTCGAGTCTTCTGGAAACTGAAGTACATTTCTGAACTATAGCCACTGAGAGAAGCATTGTGCACCAAATTTTTAAGGCTGACGTGTCATCTCCACCGCGGAACCGCGGCTCAAGCCGGCTCCGGCCGCGGTTCCGCGGCCACTTTGTTGGCTGGGGCTTTAAACTTCTGGTGTGGTCTTGGGCTAACATGTAGGCCTTCTTCTTATATGTTTAATTGTATTTTCCCCTTTGGATTGCTACCAGATCTCAAAACTTGGAGTTGGTGTATTTTATCAGCTCAATTTAATCCTGCAATTTCCTGCACAAATCTTGAAACAAGTGTTGCGCAATAAAGGGATGATGCGATGCAATGAAATGCAGTCAATCTCCTTTATAGTGCCGGTTTTAGAGTCTAACACATGCAATCTGATATTTAACGACAAATTTGCTAATATGTGAAATATGAATACCGTACACTTATAAATGAGTGCAAATGATAGGGAAACTGCCGGTTAAAAGATGCAGTATTTTCGACTGATCGGTCTTCCAGATATTTCCACGCTTCACCGTCATCTTTAGACATGAAATTGCATTGACACATTGTTTCAAGCATCTGCTTTGTTGTTGGATTAATGCCCTCATATATAATCCGACATAAATCCCATCTTTTTATTCCGTGATGGGGGCATTGGACAAGAAGATCTTTGAAACGTTCAAAGCACTTCCAAAATGGTTCATTGGGAAGTTGGGTGAACTGGTTGATCTCGCTCTTAATATGGGCAGTCTTATGGTTTGGGTAAAACTTCTTAAGAAATGCTATGACAAATTCATCCCAATTAGTGATAGAGTGTGCGGCAGTATTGTAAAGCCATTTTTCTGCCAAGTCGCACAGTGTGAATGGGAGAAGACGTAAGCGCATAGCATCTAAAGTCAATTGTAAAGTACCCATCATTGCGCATACGTTTTCGAATTTGGTGATGAAAACGTACGCGTCTTCCGACTCAAGCCCGTGAAATTTGGGCAGCAGATTGATGTAGTGGGGTTTAATCTCGAAATTATCCCCGTTAGGTGGTGGAAGAGATAGACAAGTGGGAAGAGGACCACGGATAGGATAGCATCTCTCTTGGAGAGAAATGCGCGGTGGATTCTGCGCACCTTCGGGCGGTGGCAGCGTGGTGTTATAATTTGATGGAGTGCCGTCCATCTCGGTCGTGGTGTGTGGTGGTGGAAAAGAAGATGAAGAAGTACCGACTTCGGCGTCGTTAGCAGGAACGCGGACAAGACGGGCACTAGGATCCCGTGTCCAGCCGAGCATGCACTAAGCGGGTTTAGTGCAAGTGGCAGCATGTGTGTGATTTAAAATTGGCTTGTTTTGAAAAAGTGGGACTCAAGACAAATCACCCTAAGATGCACAAGCAACCCTAGAACGAAGGTCACCTAGGTCCAGTCTCTAGACCGCTCCTAGACTTCCAAAGGACAAGCCGCAGGATCAATCCTCTACCGCCTCCATACTACCCTTGTAGCCAGGTAAGTGCCAGGTAAGTGGGAAGGAACCACAGTAGTGAGCCTAATTAAAAACCACTAGCCTTTGACACACTTGCCTAGGCACTACAAAAGTAATGCGGATAAACGATAGATTACCCACGACCTTCCTCTGTCCTTAATGAGTGAGACAGTCCTTAAAGTCTGGTCTAGATATTTTTTTAAACTAATCAAGGGTTGATTTATATGCTCGGTTTGTGATTTGTGGGGCTCAGGAAGGGTGATGAAATCCCCACCTAATCTTGATTTGGTCTTTGCCCCTTAAAGTCCGTATTAAAATATGCAAAAGAAAACCAATCACAAAACTTTTGCAAAATGATTTTTGAGCGGCGCGATTTTGCAAAGAATCCTGCAGAAGATAGATTTTATTGGATTTGAGAGGAGAGAGAAGGAGTTGAGAATCTTACCAGAGAGTTCTGTAGCCCTAATTCCTCTAAACCACCGCGTTTCCGCCGCAGGAAGTACCTCTGTGACGCGGTTCCGCCGCGATGTGGAAGGAACAGTTGATGAAAATTTTTCTCAAGCCTATGTGCTCCTCTGGATCTCGATGAATGTCTCTATCTTCTGTTTTCCTCAATTCTGTGACTCCAGATCTCCTTGCAAAAATATTCACGCACAAATCGTTAAATATGCAATTTGCAGTTTTGTGTTAATAATGATATGACTCGTCTAAGAATCCAACACAAATAGTAAAAATAAAAAATTACGCACGTATCCCCGGTGACGGCGCCATTTGATTTATGTGAAATTTGTGTATTTGTTTGTAGTTTAACCGCAATCAGAACGGTGTCGCGCGTAGCTAAACCGTGGTGTGTACGGGTCGTCCTCAGGGAAACGTGGAACCTTTTACTCTTACTTTAGATGTGTTGAAAGAGAGGAGGAAATAAGAATTTTGTGAAAAGTTTCTAGATCTACGTTAAGCAAGAATGCAAAAATACAGATCTAGATTATTTTAGAGATTTAGATAATATAATAAGAGGCTTGTAGGGTTCGTTAGGATTTAGAAGTTATGGACGATTAATTAAAAGTTACCATTTTTATCAATTAATAGATTTAAAACTAGAACGATGGTGATGAGTGTAGATTAGGGTTTCTGGAGGGAAAAGGAATCCCACTCTTAACCCTTATCTCGACACGGAACTCTGTTCAAATCTAGCCTTTACCAAAACAATCATTAATCTAATCTCTAATCGCGGTCGGAACTAGCAAAGAATTGCTAGCGCTCCCGATTAGGATGTTAATGATTCTTTTGATAAAGTTCATAAATTTTATAGGACTTAAAAAAGGTTTAGAGATGTTCATCATCCATTAGCCTACCCTAATCCTATGAACCCTAACAAGCGGAGAATTACTCGCGCATGTTGGGAGAAGAAGATGAAAAGACAGAGAGGGGAAACATAATGTAAAATGCAAAAGAATTAAATAAAATAACTACCTTTATTAATCACTTGAACAATCTACACTTTATTCCATTGAAAATGATTACAAACTAGTTGCTTCTCGATCTTTCCTAAGGAGGTAGACGAACAGTTGATGATCAGCCTGGATGCGTGAGCGTCTGGGGCTTCGTGATCGCGTCGGCTTGATGAATTTTCCATGAGGCTCTCGGTGCCTTTTTATAGTGCAAAGCCATAATCATTTGCTTCAAAAGTAGGTAAAATTCATCATAGATTCACCCCAAAAATCCTCAGCCTTCATCTCTCTTTAACCGCGGCGGATCCGCGGCATAAAGGAGCTAATGCGGCGGATCCGCGGCCTTCTTATCTCCGCCGTTGATCAATTTTCAGGAGCTGTCTCTATGTGACATTTGGCGATCCTTGGTACCTTTAGAATTTAGAAATCTTTTCGTGGTTGCTTATAGACTTGGTCTCCAAGTTTTGCTTCTTTATTATGCAAGTCTTCTTCAACAACTTGATTTGCTTGATTCTAGTCTTTGAAAAATTCTGCACACTTGGAAATCTTTTGCACAACAACTCAAATAATATTTAGTAGACTTTGTTCTACTAGGATTTGGTCAATAAATTTATTTGCATACATTTTCCTACCAAAAGCTAATTATAATATATCAACACATGGAAAATAGTATTTTTACACATAAACCCAAATTTGTATGATATATTATAATAAAGACCTTTTTTAATATGAAAATGGTAGGAAAAATGTAATAACAAATGTGCAGTTTTATCAACTGAACATTGGGTCCGGTACATTAGATGACGGTATATACGTATCAAGTCAAGCTCAGGTTTTCAATGTCCAGAACACACTTAAAAGAAATTCTCCAGAAATGAATCAGGCTTTCTTATGGGATTGTAGACTAGGTCACATCAATGAAACACGATTAACGAAGTTACATAGAGAAAGATATTTGAATCCGTTCGAATATCAATCTTATGCCACTTGTGAATCTTGTCTCATGGGAAAGATGACAAAGACTCCATTTACTGGACACGGAGTAAGAGCGAGCGAGCTCTTAGGACTCGTACACAGTGACGTGTGCGGTCCAATGTCTACACATGCGCGAGATGGTTATTCCTACTTCATTACTTTTACGGATGATTTCTCTAGATATGGACATATCTTCTTGATGAAGTATAAATCCGAGGCCTTTGAGAAATTCCAGGAATAAAAGAATGAAGTGGAAAACCAAACAGGCAAAAGTATTAAGACACTGAGATCTGATCGAGGTGGTGAATACTTAAGTGCCGAGTTCCTGGGTTACTTAAAAGAGAATGGAATTCTCTCTCAGCTTACTCCTCCATACACACCACAACACAACGGTGTATCGGAAAGGAGGAATCGAACCCTATTGGATATGGTTAGTTCCATGATGAGTAAGGCTGAGTTACCGCGATCATTCTGGGGTTATGCGCTAGAATCAGCGGTATATCTTTTGAACAAGATTCTAACCAGAACAGTGCCTACCACACCATATCAGATATAGAGAGGGAAGAAACCCTATCTTCAGTACCTGAAGACATGGGGGTGTCCAGCTTTTATAAAAAAGCAGCATCTGGACAAGCTCGAGGCACGCTCAGTAGAGTGTAAGTTTGTGGGATATCCAAAGAACTCCATGGGATATTACTTCTATTACAGAGAGGAACAAAAGGTTTTTGTTTCTCGTCATGCCCGCTTATTAGAAACTGAATTTATAGAAAATTAGAAGAGTGGGAGCACAGTAGAACGGGAAGAAATTCCAGAACCACAAGCTGTTACTGAAACTTTGGTAGAACAAGAGGTTTCAGAAGAAATGGACATACCAGCGCCTATCCGCAGAAGTAGTAGGCAGTCTCATCCGTCCGAGAGATACTACGGTTTTCTTATAGACAGGGATCGAGAAGATTGCGTCATTGATAATGACGACCCTACTAGCTTCCAGCAAGCCATTCAGAGCGGCGACTCGGTAAAATGGCTGGATGCAATGCGGACCGAAATGGAGTCCATGTACACTAACAAAGTATGGACTTTTGACACTGCTCCAGATGGGGTAAAACCCGTAGGATGCAAGTGGATCTTCAGAAAGAAGATTGGTGTAGATGGACAGGTTGAAACCTATAAGGCTAGACTTGTTGCAAAGGGTTTCCGTCAAAGACCTGGTTTGGACTATGACGAAACCTTTTCTCCAGTAGCTATGCTCAAATCCATTCGGGTCCTTCTTGCTATTGCTGCCTTCCACGATTAT
Source organism: Agapanthus africanus (assembly GCA_030015575.1). NCBI lineage: Eukaryota > Viridiplantae > Streptophyta > Magnoliopsida > Asparagales > Amaryllidaceae > Agapanthus > Agapanthus africanus. The sequence continues at coordinate 117,244,971 of CM057343.1, forward strand.
GAGATCTGGCAGATGGACGTAAATACGGCCTTTCTAAATTGTAATTTGGAAGAAAGCATCTATATGGATCATCCAGAAGGATTCATTCAGAGTGGGAGCAGCGGTAAAGTATGCAAGCTGCTTAAATCCATTTATGGACTAAAGCTGTCACGACCCGAAATTGGCCCGTGACGGCCCTAGTACTACGCAACGCCCTAAGACGTAACGTACTAAAAGAAAGCCAAAACCCAGAAATCTAAACCATAAAAATAAGGAAAAGATAATATAAGTTTTTGAAACATTTGAAATCGCAACCCAAATTCTTTAAAAGTCCTACTTTATTTCTTTAAAATTTTGGCAACACCCCCTTTTGTAAAAACAAGCTAAGATAAATACAACACAAAAATACGACGCCGTAGAGAAGAAATAAAGACAATAGAGAGAAAGCTGTATATAAATGACAACAAATCCAGAATAATATACAATATCGTCCTCACCAAGTCTCTAAGTCAACAACATAATAGTAGATGGAGAGTACAAGATATAAATAATGTACAATACAAAATACAGATAACCACCAAAACCCACCTAAGCAAAATAGTAGTGTGAGCTGATGCGGTATCTGTAACAAAAGATGATAGATGGATACTGAATAACCTGCCTCGACTACTCTAGGGAACAACCTGAAACACCTGTGGCACAACAGGGATGAGTTGCCAACTCGTGAATAGTAGATAACATATGCAGGTAATCGCAGGAATGTACGTACAACATGAATCTAAGATATGCGATTACAGTAATAACATGTCATGTGAATGCAGAATAATGGAAAGTACAATAGCAGATACAATCAATATGTGTAGCAATAATGACATGATAATAATATGCAATAACTATGCAATAGGGATATGAGAAAGTAGATATGCAGCAATCATAAGGGTACACTAACAGGTACTACCAATATATTAAACCGTGCATAAGTGAATAGGTATGAGGTATGGAGTGAAATATGTCGTTCCCACGGAAACCTGACATCGTGGTAGGATCACAATCCATCAAGACACTCAAATCCCAATTCCTCAAATCAGCCCCCACATTAGGCTCTCACATCATATAAGTCTCACATCTCCTCAATGTACAATATCGAGTAATCTCCTATATCCCGAATGTACAAATCAGTAATCACATAGGTATGTCCAATATCCAATCTCAACGGATCACCTAATATCCCAAGTCAAATATCAAGTAAGAATCTAACATCCTAAAGGTATATATATACAGAAATGAATATGATGGGGGCAATACACATATATTAGCGTCCCATTCCACTAATATTGGTGTAAGGGTATATATAACAACGGTTAAATCCCCTGTTATATATACAAAGGTGTTAAAGAAATATCATGAAAAGCATGTGCCAAGCATCGACACAGAAATCCTGATCACGTGTCATATGCTATCCCGAAAGCATGAGTGCCTAGCTTTGAACCTCGCCTTTCGACGTATGCATACGTACATGACTCCCAACGGTATCTCCATGATCCCCGCCGAGTCATCAGTACTGTCACCGGTAGGTACTCGCCCACCTCCAGGCTCAATCGGCAACATCCATCGATCTTCTTGCCGAGGGGAACCATACCGGGCCCCACCATGTACCCTCATACGGCAACCACACCTCGTATGGAGTATATAATCAGAACCGATAAATCTCATGGTGGCTGCGCAATCACATCAAGGAAACCGGGTTTTTCAATGTATGCATAATTTCATGAACTCCCGCGGTTCCCAAATCCGAAAACATCATGTAAAATCCAAATAACAAGGCGCAAATCCAGGAATAAATATATGCGATATATCTGAATGCGAGCATATAAATGAGAACATATAGCTGAAACCAGATGTATGCGAAATCAATAAGGTACAGCTAAGTATAGGTGTCTACCTATAAGTAAAAGATGTCGTATAACCCCTGTAGCCGTGTCCGTAGTCCCTGCCTGCAACCCTGCAAATAAGACACGGACATCATATATAAGCCAAATATTCCGCAAAATGCGACATCGAACCAAAACGAGAAACTCGCGTCGCGAACTAAACGCGCGTGTACACGATACGCTAAAACGTGTGTATACGCGTCTAAAACCATCGCGACACGCCGCGATACGCTGGATCACAGAACCCTCTCACGTATCGCGCGTATCGCGCAAACACAACGGACATGAAAAACGGTATATTGCCCCAGATTTTCCTACAGGTCAAATCTTACAAAACTAGACATGCCAAAACACTACAAAAAACAGTAGACTACCTCACACAAAAACCCAATACCCCAGTCCCCTACCTGGCCCTAAATTGAGGCCAGAACTAATAAACCGGTGGCCAATGTTAGGAATTAGGGTCTCGTGCTCAGTTGGTGTTGTCTAAACCTAGTAAGCATGCCCCAGTTTCATCAATTTTACTCTGAAGGGTCCGGGTCAATAGCAGATCACAGAATGTCACAAATAACGCTTAAAAACGCCAATTTAGCACAAAACACAAACCCTATGGTATTTTAGTGTAATCCAGGGTTAAACTCAGTTAAGCTGACCCTAACAACACTTAAATAGGTAGGGTTAACTAACACAATCACCATTTAAACAACATTCCACACAAATCACCTTACTTAGAACTAACTAGCTATCTAACACTAATCGAAGCTATTTAACACAATTCAAGCGAAAGTAGGAATAAGTTTAGAGATTATACCCTCAAGGGATCTCACAAGCAAGTAGAAGGAGAAGAAGAAGAGGGGATGGAGCTGCTGGGGAGCTGTTGCTGCTGCCTGTAGCTGCTGTTGCTGAAGCTGGAGCTGCTGCTGCTGCTGTGTCTTCTGCTGCTACTGCTGTGTCTTCTGCTGCTGCTGCTGTGAGGGTGTGAGGGTGTGTTGTGTGTAAGTTTGAGAGTGAGAGGATGAGAGAATTGAGTGAGAATGAGAGAACACCAACAAGTCAACCCCCTCCTCTCTCTCTCTTTCTTCATTAATTGAAGACATGGGCAAGCCATCATGCTTCATAATGCACTCTCTCTCTATCACCAAGTCAACACAAAGCAATCATTTAAAAACCCTTTTTAAATTCATTTTATTTTTGAAAAGAACCATATACAAATAAAAACCCAAAAGCACCTAATACAATATTAAACTAGATTAGGGAATGGTTAGTTCACCATGTTGCTAATCATGGTTAAACCCCCAAAAACAACCCTAGTTATCATGCACAAGTGTGTGCAAGCCTAGGAAAAATCTAATAAAATACTCATTAAATAGGATAAAATATTTGAAACTTAATTTGGTAAACTTTTTATTAAAAACCATATATTAAAATATAATTAGCCACAAAACACATTCTATGGTGTTACAATCTCCCCCCTTAAAAGAAATTCGTCCCTGAATTTAAAAATATACTAAACGTACCTCCAAAGAGAAGATTACAACTCCCAAATCTCGCTCGCAGCCTCCCAAGTGATTATCTCACTGTACGGCTACGTCCAAGTAAAACCCTTCACAGATGGCAAGACCCTTGACCGACGTTTCTCCACCTGCCGAGCCATTAACACACATGGCTGCTGGTGAACGAAAGATCGTGTCCAAGCTAATTGGTCTGGTGGCAAATCATGTGAGAAAGGTCAAGAAGGTAATTGTAAAGTATCATCACAAGGAATACGGGGTGAAAACTTAATAATCTGGGCGGAAGTGCCAAATTAAAGGCAACGAAACTAACTCGCTTATAGGATCTCGAAAGGACTTACAATCCTGGGACAAGCTTCCCAAAATCCAACACGTCTTCATCGGAAAGTCCGTAGGAATACATGATCTGTCCCTGCGAACTCGAGTCTATGACCAACGCAGTCGGCATATGACCTCAGTTCGCAATGGACAATTCCTATCCTGACCTAACACAACTGGACTATCTCCGAAGTCTCTAGACTAGCTGGGGTCCAAAATCCTACTTACGCAGAGTCAGAAAAACAACAGACTGGTGATCGACACGACCTAACCCCTAAGCCTAAAGGTGGCCAATTGGAGTGTCTCCTGATAACAGCTATCGAAGAAGAACCCTAACAATGGCGAGTGACGATCCCCAACTGCTGACAACAATCAATACAAACACATAACTTAACAAAGACCAACTGAGCAAACTGAGTATAACCGGACGACAAGAATCCGAATGGAGTCACAGCCTCACTAAACCTGGGTAGAAACCATAACGAAATTCGTGGAGATCTGCTCCCACTCCTACTTCGGAACGGTAAAAGGTTGCAACTCTCCAGCCGGCCTCAGATGCTCAACCCAAACACACAACAAGACGGACACTTTGAAACGAAACCTGAAAACTTCTCTTTACATCCTTGTCCACCCATAACTATCTCACAAGTCACGTCAATGTTGGTAGAACTTGAATGAATAGAGAGTTGACAGATGTGCCTTCTCTAGGATTTCACGTCCTTACCTGATAATATATGGTACACAAACGCGTCCCTAACTTAGCACACCATTGTCACAAATCAAGGACTCCGAATCATTACCCAGCCGAGTATGCTCAAGTATCTCTGACGAACGAGCATCGCCGGGCAGTGTCTCGCGAAAGCGATTCAAGAAAAGTGGTCGGGCGCAGACATGAGCAAGCTGTCCCCTCTGTAGAGACGAACTTAAGCTGTACTCAACGATCACACAAGAACTGTAAATCTGCAGAAGACTATCACAATAATCAAAATCTGCTGCAGGAAGATGTACGTTAAGCTCTGGTGGTCCGTAGAAAATCTGACACGACTCACGAACAAGTAGTGTCTCCAAATCTCCAACGCAAAACCACCGCGGCCATCTCCAGATCATGAGTGGAATATCCTTCTCGTACTTCCTCCAAATGTAGGGAAGCAAAAGCGATAACTCTATAGTGTCACCTCAGTACACACTCGATCCCCACTCAAGAAACATTACAGTTAAACAACAAGGTCGCCCGAACCAGAAAGCAAAGGAAGAACTGATGCAGTTGTTTAACAGAATCTTCAACTGCTGAAAACTCCGCACACATGCCTAAGTCCATAGAAAAGAAACCTCCCTTCCGATCCATTCAGTCGACGGTGCAACACTACTCTAGCAATCCTGCATGAAACGGCGGTAAGAACCTGCTAAGCCCGAAAATGTGCGGACCTCCGTCCTGCACATAAGTCTGGGCCTAAGCTGTACAGCCACGATCTCCCTCGGAACCATACGAAACCGTCTCCCGTGACTACAAGACCTAGGAGTCAACACAAACAAGCCTGAAGAAACACACCAAGAATCTAGCAACTGCTGGTGCTCTCCCAGCATTTGCATAACAAATCCTCAAGTGCTACTCCTGTTCCTCAAGACATATTAAATAGACCAGAATGTCATAAATAACACAACAAAAACTGGTGGAGGAACGCCCTGAAGAAATCCGGTTCATCACATCTATGAATGCTGCTAGGGCATCAGTGAATCTAATGACCCACTAACACACACAAAGCCCGTAGCACGCATAAGGCAGTCTTCGGAATGCCATCACCCCGAATCCGCAATAATGATGACCTGATCCCAAACAAACCTGACTGTTTCCTCACGGTAGTCCACAGACGCATATCACGTAACTAAACAGTCCGTGCCCAGGAGATCGTCAGATCCAACATCTTTAGAAGGATCGAAACAACAGACGAGTCTCTATCTCCTATCCGATTAGCACACAACTGAATACGTGTCGCGCAACAAAAGAATCGCTGACAGAAATTAAAACAAACAACGAGTAATCTACCCAACCACGGCACAAGCATGAAAAACAAACGAATACATCAAAAGAACATGCGAAATAAGGATACCTGAAAACTCTGCATTGGACGTCTGCGCGTCCCGATGAGTAGAAGCAAACTCCTGTGTCTGCCCTCTACCCGCAGATGGATGAACTCCTCTGGTAGAATGAGCCCTCTGAGCGAACCTCCCGCATCCATGGCCTCTCTGAATACGATCCTGACACCGTGCTGAGGAACAATCCCTGATGAAGTGCTGAAGGCTTCCGCATCGAAAACATCCACGAGCTGACTGCTGACCATCCTGGGGATGAGAGCTGAACGACTGTCCTCGTCCTAAGCCTCTGCTACTCCCGCGACGGCCACGAAATCTGTCTCGATGACCAAACCTCTGCCTCTGGGCTGGTACACTGGTACGAGTCCTCCACTGTCCTGGAACTCTCTAAGCCTCTGGAATATGAGCCTCGTCAACTGGAGCTGCAACCACTGGTGCTATGTAGGTGGCGGACTGCTGCATGCTGATCGTAAGTGATAACTGAATAACAGGGATGAAAACCTCCTGTCATAGCTCCCGAACGACATCAACCAATGAACTCATAGTCTGGCGGAAGTCCTGCATCTCTGCCAAATGTCTATCAATAGTATATGTCGTAGGCTGATCCGTCTGCACCTGTGCAACTAGAGTGCCATCCTGGTCAGTACTCGTCTCACCCGAGCCAACTCTGACCTCGGCCCTCGCTGCATCACTCTGAGTCCCCATAGTCATCGGCGGCAAGGCTATAAATAGATATAAGATTCGATGAGAATAAGGAATCGAATCTCAAGGATATGAATCATCAGGAAAGAATTTCAAACAATTTGTACTTAGGTCACTTTAGGCGAAGTATCGCATCATGGGTATGCAGCAGACATACACACACTACGTTACTTTGCTTAAGCTACCTACTCCATCATACTAAGGTTATCCTACACTACGAAAGGTGAAACCTAGCGCTCTGATACAAACTTTGTCACGACCCGAAATTGGCCCGTGACGGCCCTAGTACTACGCAACGCCCTAAGACGTAACGTAGTAAAAGAAAGCCAAAACCCAGAAATCTAAACCATAAAAATACAGAAAAGATAATATAAGTTTTTGAAACATTTGAAATCGCAACCCAAATTTTTTAAAAGTCCTACTTTATTTCTTTAAAATTTTGGCAACACCCCCTTTTGTAAAAACTAGCCAAGATGAATACAACACAAAAATATGACGTCGTAGCGAAGAAATAAAGACAATAGAGAGAAAGCTATATATAAAAGACAACAAATCCACAATAATATACAATATCGTCCTCACCAAGTCTCTAAGTCAACAACATAATAGTAGATGGAGAGTACAAGAAACAACTAATGTACAATACAAAATACAGATAACCACCAAAACCCACCTAAGCAAAATAGTACTGTGAGCTGATACGGTATCTGTAGCAAAAGATGATAGATGGATACTGAATAGCCTGCCTCGACTACTCTAGGGAACAACCTGAAACACCTGTGGTACAACGGGGGTGAGTTGCCAACTCGTGAATAGTAGATAACATATGCAGGTAATCGTAGGAATGTACGTACAGCATGAATCTAAGATATGCGATTACAGTAATAACATGTCATGTGAATGCAAAATAATGGAATGTACAATAGCAGGTACAATCAATATGTGAAGCAATAATGACATGATAATAGTATGCAATAATTATGCAATAGGGATATGAGAAAGTAGATATGCAGCAATCATAAGGGTACACTAACAGGTACTACCAATATATGAAACCGTGCATAAGTGAATAGGTATGAGGTATGGAGTGAAATATGTCGTTCCTACGGAAACCTGACATCGTGGTAGGATCACAATCCATCAAGACACTCAAATCCCAATTCCTCAAATCAGCCCCCACATTAGGCTCTCACATCATATAAGTCTCACATCTCCTCAATGTACAATATCGAGTAATCTCCTATATCGCGAATGTACAAATCAGTAATCACATAGGTATGTCCAATATCCAATCTCAACGAATCACCTAATATCCCAAGTCAAATCTCAAGTAAGAATCTAACATCCTAAAGGTATATGTATACAGAAATAAATATGATGGGGGCAATACACATATATTAGCGTCCTATTCCATTAATATTGGTGTAAGGGTATATATAACAACGTCTAAATCCCCTGTTATATATACAAAGGTGTTAAAGAAATATCATGAAAAGCATGTGCCAAGCATCGACACAGAAATCCTGATCACGTATCATACGCCATCCCGAAAGCACGAGTACCTAGCTTTGACCCTCGCCTTTCGACGTATGCATACGTACATGACTCCCAACGGTATCTCCATGATCCCTGCCGAGTCATCATTACTGTCACCGGTAGGTACTCGCCCGCCTCCAGGCTCAATCGGCAACATCCATCGATCTTCTTGCCGAGGGGAACCATACCGGGCCCCACCATGTATCCTCATACGACAACCACACCTCGTATGGAGTATATAATCAGAACCGATAAATCTCATGGTGGCTGCGCAAATATCACATCAAGAAAACCGGGTTTTTCAATGTATGCATAATTTCATGAACTCCCGCGGTTCCCAAATCCAGAAAATATCATGTAAAATCCAAATAACAAGGCGCAACTCCAGGAATAAATATATGTGATATATCTGAATGCGAGCATATAAATGAGAACATATAGCTGAAACCAGATGTATGCGAAATCAATAAGGTACAGCTAAGTATAGGTGTCTACCTATAAGTAAAGATGCCGTATACCCCCTTGGTATAAGTAGAATATGAAGGGTACCCCCCTGGGTATAAGTAAAATATGTGCAAGGTATACCTGTAGCTGTATCGTAAGGTGTAGATGTAACTATCACTAATGGTAAGATACACTATATGTATACCGATAAGCTAGATGTCAAGTATGATAAGCAATATAGTATCTATAAAGGGTTTGTGTGTGACATGGCAATTATTGACGGTGTGTGTGTAGCATACAATCCATGCTCGTGCAACATGAACCGTCAATAATATGTGCAGTATCCTACGGCTGCTAGTCATAGTACAACTATATCAAGGAAATATGGTAAATGCGCAATTCTAACAATGACGTAGAATATGCGACAAGTGTTTGAATCCTAGCCCAGACGCATAACGCCATGCGGACGATTCCCCTGTAGATGTTAAATCTACTCACCTACGCTCCATGCTAGGTGAATCCTACCATCTGCTCCCCCTGTAGCCGTGTCCGTAGTCCCTGCCTGCAACCCTGCAAATAAGACATGGACATCATATATAAGCCAAATATTCCGCAAAACGCGATATCGAACCAAAACGAGAAACTCACGTCGTGAACTAAACGCGCGTGTGCACGATACGCTAAAACGTGTGTATACGCGTCTAAAACCATCGCGACACGCCGCGATACAGTGGATCACAGAACCCTCTCACGTATCGCGCGTATCGCGCAAACACAACGGACATGAAAAACGGTATATTTCCCCAGATTTTCCTACAAGTCAAATCTTACAAAACTAGACATGCCAAAACACTACAAATAACAGTAGACTACCGCACACAAAAACCCAATACCCCAGTCCCCTACCTAGCCGCAAATTACGGCCAAAACTAATAAACCGGCAGCCAAAGTTAGGAGTTAGGGTCTTGTGCCCAGTTGGTGTTGTCTAAACCTAGTAAGCATGCTCCAGTTTCCTCAATTTTACTCTGAAGGGTCCGGGTCAATAGCAAATCACATAATGTCACAAATAACGCTTAAAAACGCCAATTTAGCACAAAACACAAACCCTATGGTATTTTAGTGTAATCCAGAGTTAAACTCAGTTAAGGTGACCCTAACAACACATAAATAGGCAGGGTTAACTAACACAATCACCACTTAAACAACATTCTACACAAATCACCTTAATTAGCACTAACTAGCTATCTAACACTAATCGAAGCTAATTAACACAATTCAAGCGAAAGTAAGAATAAGTTTAGAGATTATACCCTCAAGGGATCTCACAAGCAAGTAGAAGGAGAAGAAGAAGAGGGGATGGAGCTGCTGGGGAGCTGTTGTTGCTGCCTGTAGCTGCTGTTGCTGAAGCTGGAGCTGCTGCTGCTGCTGTGTCTTCTGCTGCTGCTGCTGTGTCTTCTGCTGCTGCTGCTGTGAGGGTGTGAGGGTGTGTGTTCTGTGTGAGTTTGAGAGTGAGAGGATGAGAGAAATGAGTGAGAATGAGAGAACACCAACAAGTCAACCCCCTCCTCCTCTCTCTCTCTTCATTAATTGAAGGCATGGGCAAGCTATCATGCCTCATAATGCACACTATCTCTCTCTCTCACCAAGTCAACACAAAGCAATCATTTAAAAACCCTTTTTAAATTCATTTTATTTTTGAAAAGAACCGTATACAAATTAAAAACCAAAAGCACCTAATACAATATTAAACTAGATTAGGGAATGGTTAGTTCACCGTGTTGCTAATCATGGTTAAACCCCCCAAAACAACCCTAGTTATCATGCACAAGTGTGTGCAAGCCTAGGAAAAATCTAATAAAATACTCATTAAATAGGATAAAATATTTGAAACTTAATTTGGTAAACTTTTTTATTAAAAACCATATATTAAAATATAATTAGCCACAAAACACATTCTAAGGTGTTACAAAAGCAGGGATCGCGGAGTTGGAACATCTGTTTTGATGATACTGTCAAAGAATTCGACTTTATCAAAAATCCAGATGAACCATGCATATATAGTAAGATTGTAGGGAGAGTTGTTGTATTCCTCTTCTTGTACGTGGATGACATTCTCCTAATAGGAAATGATATTCCTATGCTACAGTCAGTCAAAAGATTCTTGTCACAGAAGTTCTCCATGAAAGACCTGGGTGATGCCACCTACATTCTGGGGATCCAGACCTATCTTGATAGATCAAAGAGGATGTTGGGACTTTCGCAGTCCAGGTACATAGACACCATATTGAAAAGATTCAGTATGGATGATTCTAAGCGCGGTAACCTACCGGCTTGTCACGGAATCACCCTCTCCAAAGAGATGTCTCCCAAGACTGATTTGGAAAGAGATCGCATGTCGATTATACCCTATGCATCTGCGGTAGGCTCTATAATGTATGCGATGTTATGTACCAGACCAGATGTAGCATACGCATTGAGCGTTGTAAGACGGAATCAGGAAAACCCAGGGGAGAAGTACTGGATAGCAGTAAAGAACATTCTCAAATACCTAAGAAGGACTAAGGAGATGTTCTTGGTGTATGGCGGAAAAGACCTCCAGATCGAGGCCTTTGCTGACTCCAGCTTCCAGAGTGAAAAGGATGACTCCAAGTCCATGTCGGGTTATGTCTTTACCCTCAATGGAGGGGCGGTCTGTTGGAAGAGTTCCAAGCAGGACACCGTTGCTGACTCAACGATGGAAGCGAAGTACATAGCTGCTTGCGATGCCGCAAAAGTAGCTGTCTGGATGAAGAAGTTCCTCACAGAACATTGGGTGGTTCCTACCAGTGTTGGTCCAATACCTCTGTATTGCGACAACAACGGCGCTATAGCTTTAGCGAAGGAACCCAGGTCCCATCAGAAGTCCAGACACATCTTAAGGAGGTATCACCTGATCAGGGAGATCGTCGATCGCCGGGAGATCGAGGTAAAGAGAGTAGATACAGAGAATAACACTGCTGATCCATTCACAAAGGCCATTCCTCAGACGCAGTTCGAGAGGCTATTCGAGATGATAGGTCTGCGATACGCCAGTACATGGCCCTAGTGCAAGTGGGAGATTGTTAGTGTTTATTCCCTCGAAGGCCATTACTGTATCATACTAGTTTGTATATTACTTAATGGAAGCTTGGGATTTTCACAATTATATAACAGTCTTGCTAAACATGGTAGTATGCTACTTGGTTTTATCTATATTAATATGTGAGTATACATATTGATAGAGCTCTTAAGATCTTGCTTGACTACCAGCGTTGTGATGGCGGTCACACTAGTGGGGGTTGGGTAGTCTACAAGCACATCCTTACTCAGGTCCCTAGTGTAGGGTTCCTAGGCACTCTTGTGAAGGTTCAAAAGGCATCAAACATGCCCGGATAAAATTTTAGACGTGCCGAACAACCCAAAGCCGGGATCTTTGCTAGATTATTAGGGTTTAACATGCAATAAGATAACTTTTATCTAAGTGTGAGGGATTACAACCTTTGTAGTCCGCTCCTTCACTTCACAAGCTCCGAGTAGAAGTCCCTTTGCCGCGATCCACGATCTCCCGGACTCATGAGAGGCTCCACGACTCGAACGATCCATTCTAGCTTGTCGTATTCCAAATCTCCGATGATCTACGTCGAGGTTTCAAAGAACTCAAGCTATCTCACTCTTTAGAAGTGAACACACTAATCCCATGGGCTAGATGAGATGAGGATGAGAGAGTAGTATTTATCCTTTCTTTTTATATAATTTTCTCAATTTTATTCATCACTTCAAGAATTTCTAGCAAGCTTTTCAAGAGAGAATAAGAAGCTAATGGAAAATCAATAATGAGATTAAAAAACCTTTTGTGATGAATAGAAAGAATATATGATTGAATTGTAAACCATGGTCAAGGATGAGTGGATGAGAATGAGTAGAGAAACAACTAGGTTAGGGTTTGGTTAGGTTAAAAGAATGTGTCATTCTAAATATCTTAAGAATGACAAAAGAAGAAAGCTTCTAGAAGGAACTTGAAGCATCCAACCCTAATCAAACCTTAACCTCAATTAATCATCCTTAAACATGTTTAACAATTAATCATATCATGTCACAATAATATATATCACATATATATTATATATTTGCAACAAAAGAAAATAATACAATTAACATATATCGCATATATATCAATGTATCATCCAATGAGAAAATGAAATAATAAAGCGAGCCTATATTAGATAATGTAATACAATATATCATATATATTATTATACATTAAATCATCGAATCAACACTTGATCCGACGATCCGGCTATATCGAATATTGCCGACTAATATATCATGTACCGATTCATCGAATCAACACTTGATCCGATGTCCCGATTCATATCTAAATATCGCGAGAATATAATACGGTATCCCATGTCGCATTATTCTCGGTCCTGCGCATATCACATATGTGCCACTACTCCGTTTCGCCTGAGCCAAGAAACCTCTGTGTAGGACTCTAAAGAATCGTCAATACGCCGGTAGCAGGTGATGATCATATCAAACACCCACAAGCTGCAAGCGGTCAGCTAAACGTAACAGCCACCCAGGTATTGAGCGATCAGAAGATCAACAAGCTAGCCTGTGCGTTCTCCTGTGAATCCGATCAGTAACACTCCCGTACAGTCCGGTCTGTTCGTCTGATATGTCGCATATCAAGTCTAGGGGTGGTATACGTCAGACCCCAGTAACCGATAAGTCGTGTCGATGTGTGGCTCATAACGGGTCGAGAAACTACTAGTAACACTTACCAGTAAATCTCTATATCAGCCCTGGCCAGGGACTTCCAGTTATAGCCAATCGAACACAGCACAACATCAACTCCCTATACCGGGAGAGACGAATCCCCTCCTATCGCTCATTGCCTCCATGTGATTCGGGACTGTACCCAAAAGCCACCGTTTTGCACGCCCTCTTGGACGTGGTAAGGTGGAAATCAAAGCACAGTGGGAATCACACAAGACTCTATGACGATCTCGGGTCTTCAGACTACCCTGTACCAGTGTCACCGGAGAACTGCCATCTGACGTGTGGTATATCACCATCTGGGAGTTCTCGGCGAGTCCGTCCAGTGTACCCAGTCTCTACTGAGCACCCGTACACCATCTCTGATGTCCAACACCGATGGATATAGGATCATCCATCGCCCATCATATGGGTCAAGATGCGTATACGCTAGTCTACTCTGGTGTATCGATGCCCTGTCTCGATATACCCTCGACTAGGAACAGTTATAGGATGTACTCATCGACTACCGCGGCCCCACTAGTATGATCTCATCATAGTCCCAGTAGTCGAGTACAGATCCTAAGGGCTTTATCAACATGTGAGAGTAAAACAGTAAACCAATACACGTCAACATGTTAAGATAAAGTGAAACCAAATAGCATACTATCATGACGAGCAAGAAAGTCATCTCTATATATATCCAAGCATCCATTATAATATACATCATATGTACAACAATGGCCTCTAGGGCATATACATAACTAACAATCTCCCACTTGCATTAAGGCCAGCTGCTGTAGTATCTCATACCTAGCATCCCGAATAATCTCTCAAACTGTATCTGGGGAATAGCCTTCGTGAATGGATCCGCAGTGTTGTCCTTCGTATCTACTCTCCTGACCTCGATCTCCCGGCGATCAACTATCTCCCTGATCAGGTGATACCGCCTCAGAATATGTCTGGACTTCTGATGGGACCTGGGTTCCTTGGCCAAAGCCACAGCTCCATTGTTATCGCAATACAGAGGTATTGGATGCTCAATGGATGGAACCACACCAAGTTCACTAATGAACTTCTTGATCCATACAGCTTCTTTGGCAGCATCGTTGGCAGCGATGTATTCAGCCTCCATCGTTGAGTCTGCAACGGTATCCTGTTTGGAACTCTTCCAACATACCGCCCCTCCATTGAGGGTAAAGACAAAACCCGAATGCGACTTAGAGTCGTCCTTATCACTTTGGAAGCTGGAATCGGTAAAGGACTCCACCTGGAGTTCTCCGTTACCATACACCAAGAACATCTCCTTAGTCCTTCGCAAGTACTTGAGAATGTTCTTCACAGCTGTCCAATGACTCTCTCCAGGATCTGCTTGATACCGACTCATTACACTTAGTGAGTATGCTACATCGGGTCTGGTACACAGCATCGCATACGTGATAGAGCCTACTGCCGAAGCATAGGGTATCCCTTGCATGCGAGCTCTCTCCAAATCAGTCTTGGGAGACATCTCTTTAGAGAGAGTGAGTCCAGAGATCGTGTGTTGGTTCCCACGCTTGGATTCTTCCATACTAAACCTCTTTAGTATGGTGTCAATTTACCTGGATTGGGACAATCCCAGTATCCTTTTAGATCTATCTCTATAGATCATGATTCCCAATATGCAGAAGGCATCTCCTAGATCTTTCATTGAGAATCTCTATGATAAGAAGAGCTTGACTGATTGCAGCATAGGAATATCATTTCCTATCAAGAGTATGTCATCCACGTACAATACGAGGAAGACAACCTTACCCTCTGCTATCTTCTTATAGATACAAGGTTCATCTATATTTTTGATGAAGTCAAACTATTTGACTACAACATCAAAACAAATGTTCCAACTCCGCGATGCTTGCTTTAACCCATAAATGGATTTAAGCAGCTTGCACACCTTTCCGCTGCTCCCACTATCTACGAAGCCCTCCGGCTGAGTCATGTACACGCTCTCTTCTAAATCACCGTTTAGAAAGGCGGTCTTAACATCCATTTGCCAGATTTCGTAGTCATGGTATGCAGCAATGGCAAGTAAGATCCGGATGGACTTAAGCATAGCTACTGGAGAAAAGGTTTCGTCATAGTCCACACCTGGTCTTTGACGAAATCCCTTTGCTACAAGTCTATCTTTGAAAGTCTCAACTTTTCCATCTACACCAAATTTCCTTTTAAAAATCCACTTGCTCCCAATGGGTTTTACCCCTTCAGGAGCATTTTCCAAAATCCATACTTTATTGGTGTACATGGATTCCATCTCAGATCGCATTGCATCCAGCCATTTCACAAAGTCACCACTCGTGATGGCCTGCTCGAAACTAGTGGGGTCATCATCATCCATGATGCAATCCTCGCTTCCACCATCAATGAGAAAACCGTAGTATCTCTCAGGTGGACGAGAAACCCTACTAGATCGGCGGAGAGGCTGCGGTTCGTCGGGTACTACTGAATCCTCTGGTTCCACTAAATCATCTGTTGTAGTTTGTTCTGCTGGAACCTCTTCCAGTTCTACCTCAATGCTACTGTTCTGTTTCATAAGAAAACATTTTTCTAAGAAAGTGGCATGTCGAGAAACAAACACCTTTTGATCCTCGGGGTGGTAGAAGATATACCCTTGTGAGTTCTTGGGATATCCTACAAACTTACATAAGACAGATCTTTCCTCGAGTTTGTCCGGATTTTGTCTTTTGACATAGGCCGGACAACCCCATATCTTAATGTAATTAAGATGTGGTCTCTTCCCTTTCCATATATCATATGGAGTGGTAGGCACAGATTTGGTAGGAACTCTATTCAATAGGTCTATGGCTGTCTCAAGCGCATACCCCCAAAAAGAAATAGGTAACTCAGCTGTACTCATCATCGAGCGCACCATATCTAATAGGGTGCGATTCCTTCGCTCCGATACACCGTTGTGCTGTGGTGTATAAGGAGGAGTAGCTGAGAGAGAATTCCATTCTCTTTTAGATAATCTAGGAACTCATTGCTTAAGTATTCACCTCCTCGATCAGATCGAAGAATCTTAATACTTTTGCCCGTTTGTTTCTCTACTTCGTGCTTATATTCTCTGAATTTCTCAAAAGCTTCAGACTTGTGTTTCAACAGGAACACATGTCCGTATCTAGAGAGATCGTCAGTGAATGTAATGAAGTAGGAAGAACCGTTCCTGGCATGCGTAGACATGGGACCGCATACATCACTATGTACTAGTCCTAAGAGTTCGGTAACTCTTTCTCCGTGTCCACTAAACGGAGCTTTGGTCATTTTTCCTTTGAAACATGAATGGCAAGTATCATAAGATGATAATTCGAACGGATTCAAATAACCATCTTTATGTAACTTAGCCAGTCGTGTCGCATTGATATGACCAAGTCTACAATGCCACAAGTAGGATTCGTTTATATCTGAACTTTTCCTCTTGTGTGTGTTTTGTATATTCAGCACTGTATTCTGATTTAGAATGAATATGCCATTATGTAACGAGCCTGATGCAATCAACTTTTGATCTAGGAATATGTTCATAACATTATCCTTTACTACAAAATTATATCCCTCTTTACTCAATAAAGAAACTGATATAATGTTGCACATCATGTTCGGTATATAATAGCATTCATTTAGAATCAGTGTATTACGACTTGGTAATACAAGGTGATATTCGCCAACTGCTTTGGCTGCAACATTTGCACCGTTCCCAACTAGAACGGAATGATCATCTTTTCCCAGTTCTCTACCTTTACGTAGCCCATGCAACTGTTTGCATATGTGGGATCCTGATCCGGTATCTAATACCCAGGACGTAGGGTGAACTGAGAAACAGTTCTCAATAACAAACACACCTGAAGAAGATGCATCAACATGCATGTTCTTTTGGGCGGCGTGAGAATCCAGATATTCTCATGTTTCCTGTTCAGTCTTATAACTCTTATAAGAAAGAATGGGTCTAACGTTCCCTTGCTCAGTACAATAATCGGGTTCAGTCAATACATCCATATTATTATCTTGATTATGGCATGACATGGTCGCTACCTGGAGAGAGAGAGAAGAAAACACTTTAGCGTATGCTCTTGCAAGATTAGATTGGTTATTATCTTATCTAATCAGGATGTCTCCCACTGTTTTTATCAAATCTACCTTAAAACCCTAAAAGGTAAGATTAGCCGGGATTAATTACACCTTACAATTTCGTCAATCTTTCAGCCAGATCAGTGTCGGTATTTTGAGGGAGGTTCCCCGTGCTCTCGCACGGACCTAATTAATGTAAACCTCGTTTTCCCAGAGGCGTAACCCCGTTAACACTTTTCTAGACACCTACTTGATCGGCTAATTGTCCTGTGTAAAACTCTCCCAGGAGTAACACTTACTCGCAGTGGGTATCGGGATCCAACTATCTCATAGGAGGTATGCAATCTCATTGCAAATTTCAACACTTGAAATTCCCGATAATACTTTTACCCCTAGTGTGCTATGACCTTGACGCATGCCAAACAACCCATAGTCCACTAGTCAAGTTCAACCCGTACATTTCGTGATTGAATTAAACCCACCCGTACGACCCTTGACGCATGCCAAACTACGCCGTACGAATACCCTAATCCAATCGCATCTCATGCTACAGATAAGTAATAATCAGCTACCGTACACTACGCCTTGACGCATGCCAAACTACCGTAGCACGAATACTAAAGATTACTTATCTGAAATGACGGAGGGCTACGCAGATTTTTCTGAAAACCCTTAGCGTAATGAACTTGATATCGTCGTAGAATCGAGTGAAGTTTTTCAAAAGGAGTGTTTTTGAGGCTTTTCTTAGTTTCGCTAAAGGGGTCACTCCCGGTGAAGGGATCGTCGGCCCTTTCCTCATCGAATAAGGTGCAGGATATATCATATATACCGCTGTGCAAAGCAAAACACTAAAAGCAATCAAAAGACAAACCGCGTTTTGTAGCATCTGCCAGTTTTGCTAAAGGAGTCACTCCCGGTGAAGGGATCTCGGTCCTTTCCTCATCGAATAAGGTGCTGGATATATCGTATATATCACTGTGCAAAGCAAAACTGTAGCTACCCTTTTTGTTAAGTTTTTGATTCTACAACATCTTTAGGTTTCTTTTCTTTTATTAATCTCATTAATAAAATCCCATCAGCTTATGCTTCCTAAGCATCACAGAAGAAACGAAAGCAGTAATATTTATATATCAGCATATATATATAGTATAAGCATTCGTCTCAGGCAGTAATATGATCTCATCACAGAACATTGCAGCAGAAGAACATATATGAAATATTGGATATACTAGGACGTCCGTGTTTTCAATACGAGCCTGTATAAAACACGGATTCCACGGTCGCGACGAATAGCCAAACCCACATCCCAAGACCCCTACGAGAGCGGCAAGTAACACTGCCAATTCTAGGGTTAAGAGACCCTGTCTCGACTCCTCGAGATGGCCTCCTACTGGACCCTAGAACCCGGTTACTTGTGCTCCCCACCTTGGGTCTACCTAATGCGGAAAAGTAAATAATATACACTGGTGACAGCAACCGCAAGCAGGAAGTGCCCCAAATAAAAGAATATTACATTACAAATGAATTTTACATGAATGAAAATAAAAACCCTCATCTCACATAAAAACCCCGGCTATTCAGAACGCGACGATCCAATATAACATATCACAGCAACACATAATATCACATATCATCAACGTAAGTAAATATGCGCATCCCAATTGTCGTTGAATCATATAGCAACGAAACCGGCGATATCACATATTACACTTACGGTCACAGAAAAGAAAGTGTAAAACTACAATATTTGGAATCCACAATCACTTTAGACATCGTAAATCCGAAATATCACATACTTCGCATTTCATGCCTGACTCTATGAATTCCACATATTGTATCACATTCCAGATAAATAGACAGTATTAAACTTTCCGAACAGATAATCAAACACCCAAAATTTCCTAAACTGCTCAACTCTTGAGCGGGGTTCAAATAATCCCAGAATATGTCACAGTACCGGTGATCCAGCCGTAGAAAGGTCAAGCCAACGCCTCACATGTGGCACGCCGTACTGCCCCAAACCCGAAGGTTCAAAAGGCAGTTCAAGATGGTCACATAATCGAGTTAAGTTTTGTTGTCTTCTAGAGGGTCCACCGCTTAACTTGTACAATTTTCCGAAAGATTTAAACCCGAAAAAATTTCAACACTTGAAAATTTGCCGTACCGGGAAACAGTAAGTTAATGATATCCGTTCAAATAGTATAACAGTTTCTAAATATCCGGAAAAAATACGAATTTAAAATTTCCGATCGAGTCTACTATTACAAAACAAACCCCAGAATTTTAAGCACCTGGAACAGATTAAAAATATCCAGAAGCATCAGCAAGCACCTACGGTCATTACCAAAAAAGCCACGTGTCACAATCCTATCAATCCGCCGCGGAACGGCCGCGCAAGCCATGCTTGCGCCGCTCTTCTGCGGCCGTTTGATCGAATTGGGGGCTCGGGCTTCTTGGTAATTCTTAGAATTCCCTGCTGATTTTTTTACATATTTTTAATTCTGAAAAATCCCAAAATTTAAAAAATTTCCAGAGAGGGGTCCAAATTTGTCGTTTCGGGTTCGATCGGAGTTTTAATTTCGTAAACACATCGCCTAATGCTCTAGCTAGGCTCTGATACCACTGTAGGGTTCCTAGGCACTCTTGTGAAGGTTCAAAAGGCATCAAACATGCCCGGATAAAATTTTAGACGTGCCGAACAACCCAAAGCCGGGATCTTTGCTAGATTATTAGGGTTTAACATGCAATAAGATAACTTTTATCTAAGTGTGAGGGATTACAACCTTTGTAGTCCACTCCTTCACTTCACAAGCTCCGAGTAGAAGTCCCTTTGCCGCGATCCACGATCTCCCGGACTCATGAGAGGCTCCACGACTCGAACGATCCATTCTAGCTTGTCGTATTCCAAATCTCCGATGATCTACGTCGAGGTTTCAAAGAACTCAAGCTATCTCACTCTTTAGAAGTGAACACACTAATCCCATGGGCTAGATGAGATGGGGATGAGAGAGTAGTATTTATCCTTTCTTTTTATATCATTTTCTCAATTTTATTCATCACTTCAAGAATTTCTAGCAAGCTTTTCAAGAGAGAATAAGAAGCTAATGGAAAATCAATAATGAGATTAAAAAACCTTTTGTGATGAATAGAAAGAATATATGATTTAATTGTAAACCATGGTCAAGGATGAGTGGATGAGAATGAGTAGAGAAACAACTAGGTTAGGGTTTGGTTAGGTTAAAAGAATGTGTCATTCTAAATATCTTAAGAATGACAAAAGAAGAAAGCTTCTAGAAGGAACTTGAAGCATCCAACCCTAATCAAACCTTAACCTCAATTAATCATCCTTAAATATGTTTAACAATTAATCATATCATGTCACAATAATATATATCACATATATATTATATATTTGCAACAAAAGAAAATAATACAATTAACATATATCGCATATATATCAATGTATCATCCAATGAGAAAATGAAATAATAAAGCGAGCCTATATTAGATAATGTAATACAATATATCATATATATTATTATACATTAAATCATCGAATCAACACTTGATCCGACGATCCGGCTATATCGAATATTGCCGACTAATATATCATGTACCGATTCATCGAATCAACACTTGATCCGATGTCCCGATTCATATCTAAATATCGCGAGAATATAATACGGTATCCCATGTCGCATTATTCTCGGTCCTGCGCATATCACATATGTGCCACTACTCCGTTTCGCCTGAGCCAAGAAACCTCTGTGTAGGACTCTAAAGAATCGTCAATACGCCGGTAGCAGGTGATGATCATATCAAACACCCACAAGCTGCAAGCGGTCAGCTAAACGTAACAGCCACCCAGGTATTGAGCGATCAGAAGATCAACAAGCTAGCCTGTGCGTTCTCCTGTGAATCCGATCAGTAACACTCCCGTACAGTCCGGTCTGTTCATCTGATATGTCGCATATCAAGTCTAGGGGTGGTATACGTCAGACCCCAGTAACCGATAAGTCGTGTCGATGTGTGGCTCATATCGGGTCGAGAAACTATTAGTAACACTTACCTGTAAATCTCTATATCAGCCCTGGCCAGGGACTTCCAGTTATAGCCAATCGAACACAGCACAACATCAACTCCCTATACCGGGAGAGACGAATCCCCTCCTATCGCTCATTGCCTCCATGTGATTCGGGACTGTACCCAAAAGCCACCGTTTTGCACGCCCTCTTGGACGTGGTAAGGTGGAAATCAAAGCACAGTGGGAATCACACAAGACTCTATGACGATCTCGGGTCTTCAGACTACCCTGTACCAGTGTCACCGGAGAACTGCCATCTGACGTGTGGTATATCACCACCTGGGAGTTCTCGGCGAGTCCGTCCAGTGTACCCAGTCTCTACTGAGCACCCGTACACCATCTCTGATGTCCAACACCGATGGATATGGGATCATCCATCGCCCATCATATGAGTCAAGATGCGTATACGCTAGTCTACTCTGGTGTATCGATGCCCTGTCTCGATATACCCTCGACTAGGAACAGTTATAGGATGTACTCATCGACTACCGCGGCCCCACTAGTATGATCTCATCATAGTCCCAGTAGTCGAGTGCAGATCCTAAGGGCTTTATCAACATGTGAGAGTAAAACAGTAAACCAATACAAGTCAACATGTTAAGATAAAGTGAAACCAAATAGCATACTATCATGACGAGCAAGAAAGTCATCTCTATATATATCCAAGCATCCATTATAATATACATCATATGTACAACAATGGCCTCTAGGGCATATACATAACTAACAATCTCCCACTTGCATTAAGGCCAGCTGCTGTAGTATCTCATACCTAGCATCCCGAATAATCTCTCAAACTGTATCTGGGGAATAGCCTTCGTGAATGGATCCGCAGTGTTGTCCTTCGTATCTACTCTCCTGACCTCGATCTCCCGGCGATCAACTATCTCCCTGATCAGGTGATACCGCCTCAGAATATGTCTGGACTTCTGATGGGACCTGGGTTCCTTGGCCAAAGCCACAGCTCCATTGTTATCGCAATACAGAGGTATTGGATGCTCAATGGATGGAACCACACCAAGTTCACTAATGAACTTCTTGATCCAGACACCTTCTTTGGCAGCATCGTTGGCAGCGATGTATTCAGCCTCCATCGTTGAGTCTGCAACGGTATCCTGTTTGGAACTCTTCCAACATACCGCCCCTCCATTGAGGGTAAAGACAAAACCCGAATGCGACTTAGAGTCGTCCTTATCACTTTGGAAGCTGGAATCGGTAAAGGACTCCACCTGGAGTTCTCCGTTACCATACACCAAGAACATCTCCTTAGTCCTTCGCAAGTACTTGAGAATGTTCTTCACAGCTGTCCAATGACTCTCTCCAGGATCTGCTTGATACCGACTCACTACACTTAGTGAGTATGCTACATCAGGTCTGGTACACAGCATCGCATACATGATAGAGCCTACTGCCAAAGCATAGGGTATCCCTTGCATGCGAGCTCTCTCCAAATCAGTCTTGGGAGACATCTCTTTGGAGAGAGTGAGTCCAGAGATCGTGGGTTGGTTCCCACGCTTGGATTCTTCCATACTAAACCTCTTTAGTATGGTGTCAATGTACCTGGATTGGGACAATCCCAGTATCCTTTTAGATCTATCTCTATAGATCATGATTCCCAATATGCAGGAGGCATCTCCTAGATCTTTCATTGAGAATCTCTGTGATAAGAAGAGCTTGACTGATTGCAGCATAGGAATATCATTTCCTATCAAGAGTATGTCATCCACGTACAATACGAGGAAGACAACCTTACCCTCTGCTATCTTCTTATAGATACAAGGTTCATCTATATTTTTGATGAAGTCAAACTCTTTGACTACAACATCAAAACAAATGTTCCAACTCCGCGATGCTTGCTTTAACCCATAAATGGATTTAAGCAGCTTGCACACCTTTCCGCTGCTCCCACTATCTACGAAGCCCTCCGGCTGAGTCATGTACACGCTCTCTTCTAAATCACCGTTTAGAAAGGCGGTCTTAACATCCATTTGCCAGATTTCGTAGTCATGGTATGCAGCAATGGCAAGTAAGATCCGGATGGACTTAAGCATAGCTACTGGAGAAAAGGTTTTGTCATAGTCCACACCTGGTCTTTGACGAAATCCCTTTGCTACAAGTCTAGCTTTGAAAGTCTCAACTTTTCCATCTACACCAAATTTCCTTTTAAAAATCCACTTGCTCCCAATGGGTTTTACCCCTTCAGGAGCATTTTCCAAAATCCATACTTTATTGGTGTACATGGATTCCATCTCAGATCGCATTGCATCCAGCCATTTCACAGAGTCACCACTCGTTATGGCCTGCTCGAAACTAGTGGGGTCATCATCATCCATGATGCAATCCTCGCTTCCACCATCAATAAGAAAACCGTAGTATCTCTCAGGTGGACGAGAAACCCTACTAGATCGGCGGAGAGGCTGCGGTTCGTCGGGTACTACTGAATCCTCTGGTTCCACTAAATCATCTGTTGTAGTTTGTTCTGCTGGAACCTCTTCCAGTTCTACCTCAATGCTACTGTTCTGTTTCATAAGAAAACCTTTTTCTAAGAAAGTGGCATGTCGAGAAACAAACACCTTTTGTTCCTCGGGGTGGTAGAAGATATACCCTTGTGAGTTCTTGGGATATCCTACAAACTTACATAAGACAGATCTTTCCTCGAGTTTGTCCGGATTTTGTCTTTTGACATAGGCCGGACAACCCCATATCTTAATGTAATTAAGATGTGGTCTCTTCCCTTTCCATATCTCATATGGAGTGGTAGGCACAGATTTGGTAGGAACTCTATTCAATAGGTCTATGGCTGTCTCAAGCGCATACCCCCAAAAAGAAATAGGTAACTCAGCTGTACTCATCATCGAGCGCACCATATCTAATAGGGTGCGATTCCTTCGCTCCGATACACCGTTGTGCTGTGGTGTATAAGGAAGAGTAAGCTGAGAGAGAATTCCATTCTCTTTTAGATAATCTAGGAACTCATTGCTTAAGTATTCACCTCCTCGATCAGATCGAAGAATCTTAATACTTTTGCCCGTTTGTTTCTCTACTTCGTGCTTATATTCTCTGAATTTCTCAAAAGCTTCAGACTTGTGTTTCAACAGGAACACATGTCCGTATCTAGAGAGATCGTCAGTGAATGTAATGAAGTAGGAAGAACCGTTCCTGGCATGCGTAGACATGGGACCGCATACATCACTATGTACTAGTCCTAAGAGTTCGGTAACTCTTTCTCCGTGTCCACTAAACGGAGCTTTGGTCATTTTTCCTTTGAGACATGAATGGCAAGTATCATAAGATGATAATTCGAACGGATTCAAATAACCATCTTTATGTAACTTAGCCAGTCGTGTCGCATTGATATGACCAAGTCTACAATGCCACAAGTAGGATTCGTTTATATCTGAACTTTTCCTCTTGTGTGTGTTTTGTATATTCAGCACTGTATTCTGATTTAGAATGAATATGCCATTATGTAACGAGCCTGATGCAATCAACTTTTGATCTAGGAATATGTTCATAACATTATCCTTTACTACAAAATTATATCTCTCTTTACTCAATAAAGAAACTGATATAATGTTGCACATCATGTTCGGTATATAATAGCATTCATTTAGAATCAGTGTATTACGACTTGGTAATACAAGGTGATATTCGCCAACTGCTTTGGCTGCAACATTTGCACCGTTCCCTACTAGAACGGAATGATCATCTTTTCCCAGTTCTCTACCTTTACGTAGCCCATGCAACTGTTAGCATATGTGGGATCCTGATCCGGTATCTAATACCCAGGACGTAGGGTGAACTGAGAAACAGTTCTCAATAACAAACACACCTGAAGAAGATGCATCAACATGCATGTTCTTTTGGGCGGCGTGAGAATCCAGATATTCTCCTGTTTCCTGTTCAGTCTTATAACTCTTATAAGAAAGAATGGGTCTAACGTTCCCTTGCTCAGTACAATAATCGGGTTCAGTCAATACATCCATATTATTATCTTGATTATGGCATGACATGGTCGCTACTTGGAGAGAGAGAGAAGAAAACACTTTAGCGTATGCTCTTGCAAGATTAGATTGGTTATTATCTTATCTAATCAGGATGTCTCCCACTGTTTTTATCAAATCTACCTTAAAACCCTAAAAGGTAAGATTAGCCGGGATTAATTACACCTTACAATTTCGTCAATCTTTCAGCCAGATCAGTGTCGGTATTTTGAGGGAGGTTCCCCGTGCTCTCGCACGGACCTAATTAATGTAAACCTCGTTTTCCCAGAGGCGTAACCCCGTTAACACTTTTCTAGACACCTACTTGATCGGCTAATTGTCCTGTGTAAAACTCTCCCAGGAGTAACACTTACTCGCAGTGGGTATCGGGATCCAACTATCTCATAGGAGGTATGCAATCTCATTGCAAATTTCAACACTTGAAATTCCCGATAATACTTTTACCCCTAGTGTGCTATGACCTTGACGCATGCCAAACAACCCATAGTCCACTAGTCAAGTTCAACCCGTACATTTCATGATTGAATTAAACCCACCCGTACGACCCTTGACGCATGCCAAACAACGCCGTACGAATACCCTAATCCTATCGCATCTCATGCTACAGATAAGTAATAATCAGCTACCGTACACTACGCCTTGACGCATGCCAAACTACCGTAGCACGAATACTAAAGATTACTTATCTGAAATGACGGAGGGCTACGCAGATTTTTCTGAAAACCCTTAGCGTAATGAACTTGATATCGTCGTAGAATCGAGTGAAGTTTTTCAAAAGGAGTGTTTTTGAGGCTTTTCTTAGTTTCGCTAAAGGGGTCACTCCCGGTGAAGGGATCGTCGGCCCTTTCCTCATCGAATAAGGTGCAGGATATAGCATATATACCGCTGTGCAAAGCAAAACACTAAAAGCAATCAAAAGACAAACCGCGTTTTGTAGCATCTGCCAGTTTTGCTAAAGGAGTCACTCCCGGTGAAGGGATCTCGGTCCTTTCCTCATCGAATAAGGTGCTGGATATATCGTATATATCACTGTGCAAAGCAAAACTGTAGCTACCCTTTTTGTTAAGTTTTTGATTCTACAACATTTTTAGGTTTCTTTTCTTTTATTAATCTCATTAATAAAATCCCATCAGCTTATGCTTCCTAAGCATCACAGAAGAAACGAAAGCAGTAATATTTATATATCAGCATATATATATAGTATAAGCATTCGTCTCAGGCAGTAATATGATCTCATCACAGAACATTACAGCAGAAGAACATATATGAAATATTGGATATACTAGGACGTCCGTGTTTTCAATACGAGCCTGTATAAAACACGGATTCCACGGTCGCGACGAATAGCCAAACCCACATCCCAAGACCCCTACGAGAGCGGCAAGTAACACTGCCAATTCTAGGGTTAGGAGACCCGGTCTCGACTCCTCGAGATGGCCTCCCACTGGACCCTAGAACCCGGTTACTTGTGCTCCCCACCTTGGGTCTACCTAATGCGGAAAAGTAAATAATATACACAGGTGACAGCAACCGCAACCAGGAAGTGCCCCAAATAAAAGAATATTACATTATAAATGAATTTTACATGAATGAAAATAAAAACCCTCATCTCACATAAAACCCACGGCTATTCAGAACGCGACGATCCAATATAACATATCACAGCAACACATAATATCACATATCATCAACGTAAGTAAATATGCGCATCCCAATTGTCGTTGAATCATATAGCAACGAAACCGGCGATATCACATATTACACTAACGGTCACAGAAAAGAAAGTGTAAAACTACAATATTTGGAATCCACAATCACTTTAGACATCGTAAATCCGAAATATCACATACTTCGCATTTCATGCCTGACTCTATGAATTCCACATATTGTATCACATTCCAGATAAATAGACAGTATTAAACTTTCCGAACAGATAATCAAACACCCAAAATTTCCTAAACTGCTCAACTCTTGAGCGGGGTTCAAATAATCCCAGAATATGTCACAATACCGGTGATCCAGCCGTAGAAAGGTCAAGCCAACGCCTCACATGTGGCACGCCGTACTGCCCCAAACTCGAAGGTTCAAAAGGCAGTTCAAGACGGTCACATAATCGAGTTAAGGTTTGTTGTCTTCTAGAGGGTCCACCGCTTAACTTGTACAATTTTCCGAAAGATTTAAACCCGAAAAAATTTCAACACTTGAAAATTTGCCGTACCGGGAAACAGTAAGTTAATGATATCCGTTCAAATAGTTTAACAGTTTCTAAATATCCGGAAAAAATACGAATTTAAAATTTCCGATCGAGTCTACTATTACAAAACAAACCCCAGAATTTTAAGCACCTGGAACAGATTAAAAATATCCAGAAGCATCAGCAAGCACCTACGGTCATTACCAAAAAAGCCACGTGTCACAATCCTATCAATCCGCCGCGGAACGGCCGCGCAAGCCATGCTTGCGCCGCTCTTCCGCGGCCGTTTGATCGAATTGGGGGCTCGGGCTTCTTGGTAATTCTTAGAATTCCCTGCTGATTTTTTTACATATTTTTAATTCTGAAAAATCCCAAAATTTAAAAAATTTCCAGAGAGGGGTCCAAATTTGTCGTTTCGGGTTCGATCGGAGTTTTAACTTCGTAAACACATCGCCTAATGCTCTAGCTAGGCTCTGATACCACTGTAGGGTTCCTAGGCACTCTTGTGAAGGTTCAAAAGGCATCAAACATGCCCGGATAAAATTTTAGACGTGCCGAACAACCCAAAGCCGGGATCTTTGCTAGATTATTAGGGTTTAACATGCAATAAGATAACTTTTATCTAAGTGTGAGGGATTACAACCTTTGTAGTCCGCTCCTTCACTTCACAAGCTCCGAGTAGAAGTCCCTTTGCCGCGATCCACGATCTCCCGGACTCATGAGAGGCTCCACGACTCGAACGATCCATTCTAGCTTGTCGTATTCTAAATCTCCGATGATCTACGTCGAGGTTTCAAAGAACTCAAGCTATCTCACTCTTTAGAAGTGAACACACTAATCCCATGGGCTAGATGAGATGAGGATGAGAGAGTAGTATTTATCCTTTCTTTTTATATCATTTTCTCAATTTTATTCATCACTTCAAGAATTTCTAGCAAGCTTTTCAAGAGAGAATAAGAAGCTAATGGAAAATCAATAATGAGATTAAAAAAGCTTTTGTGATGAATAGAAAGAATATATGATTTAATTGTAAACCATGGTCAAGGATGAGTGGATGAGAATGAGTAGAGAAACAACTAGGTTAGGGTTTGGTTAGGTTAAAAGAATGTGTCATTCTAAATATCTTAAGAATGACAAAAGAAGAAAGCTTCTAGAAGGAACTTGAAGCATCCAACCCTAATCAAACCTTAACCTCAATTAATCATCCTTAAACATGTTTAACAATTAATCATATCATGTCACAATAATATATATCGCATATTTATTATATATTTGCAACAAAAGAAAATAATACAATTAACATATATCGCATATATATCAATGTATCATCCAATGAGAAAATGAAATAATAAAGCGAGCCTATATTAGATAATGTAATACAATATATCATATGTATTATTATACATTAAATCATCGAATCAACACTTGATCCGACGATCCGGCTATATCGAATATTGCCGACTAATATATCATGTACTGATTCATCGAATCAACACTTGATCCGATGTCCCGATTCATATCTAAATATCGCGAGAATATAATACGGTATCCCATATCGCATTATTCTCGGTCCTGCGCATATCACATATGTGCCACTACTCCGTTTCGCCTGAGCCAAGAAACCTCTGTGTAGGACTCTAAAGAATCGTCAATACGCCGGTAGCAGGTGATGATCATATCAAACACCCACAAGCTGCAAGCGGTCAGCTAAACGTAACAGCCACCCAGGTATTGAGCGATCAGAAGATCAACAAGCTAGCCTGTGCGTTCTCCTGTGAATCCGATCAGTAACACTCCCGTACAGTCCGGTCTGTTCGTCTGATATGTCGCATATCAAGTCTAGGGGTGGTATACGTCAGACCCCAGTAACCGATAAGTCGTGTCGATGTGTGGCTCATAACGGGTCGAGAAACTACTAGTAACACTTACCAGTAAATCTCTATATCAGCCCTGGCCAGGGACTTCCAGTTATAGCCAATCGAACACAGCACAACATCAACTCCCTATACCGGGAGAGACGAATCCCCTCCTATCGCTCATTGCCTCCATGTGATTCGGGACTGTACCCAAAAGCCACCGTTTTGCACGCCCTCTTGGACGTGGTAAGGTGGAAATCAAAGCACAGTGGGAATCACACAAGACTCTATGACGATCTCGGGTCTTCAGACTACCCTGTACCAGTGTCACCGGAGAACTGCCATCTGACGTGTGGTATATCACCATCTGGGAGTTCTCGGCGAGTCCGTCCAGTGTACCCAGTCTCTACTGAGCACCCGTACACCATCTCTGATGTCCAACACCGATGGATATGGGATCATCCATCGCCCATCATATGGGTCAAGATGCGTATACGCTAGTCTACTCTGGTGTATCGATGTCCTGTCTCGATATACCCTCGACTAGGAACAGTTATAGGATGTACTCATCGACTACCGCGGCCCCACTAGTATGATCTCATCATAGTCCCAGTAGTCGAGTACAGATCCTAAGGGCTTTATCAACATGTGAGAGTAAAACAGTAAACCAATACAAGTCAACATGTTAAGATAAAGTGAAACCAAATAGCATACTATCATGACGAGCAAGAAAGTCATCTCTATATATATCCAAGCATCCATTATAATATACATCATATGTACAACAATGGCCTCTAGGGCATATACATAACTAACAATCTCCCACTTGCATTAAGGCCAGCTGCTGTAGTATCTCATACCTAGCATCCCGAATAATCTCTCAAACTGTATCTGGGGAATAGCCTTCGTGAATGGATCCGCAGTGTTGTCCTTCGTATCTACTCTCCTGACCTCGATCTCCCGGCGATCAACTATCTCCCTGATCAGGTGATACCGCCTCAGAATATGTCTGGACTTCTGATGGGACCTGGGTTCCTTGGCCAAAGCCACAGCTCTATTGTTATCGCAATACAGAGGTATTGGATGCTCAATGGATGGAACCACACCAAGTTCACTAATGAACTTCTTGATCCAGACAGCTTCTTTGGCAGCATCGTTGGCAGCGATGTATTCAGCCTCCATCGTTGAGTCTGCAACGGTATCCTGTTTGGAACTCTTCCAACATACCGCCCCTCCATTGAGGGTAAAGATAAAACCCGAATGCGACTTAGAGTCGTCCTTATCACTTTGGAAGCTGGAATCGGTAAAGGACTCCACCTGGAGTTCTCCGTTACCATACACCAAGAACATCTCCTTAGTCCTTCGCAAGTACTTGAGAATGTTCTTCACAGCTGTCCAATGACTCTCTCCAGGATCTGCTTGAAACCGACTCACTACACTTAGTGAGTATGCTACATCGGGTCTGGTACACAGCATCGCATACATGATAGAGCCTACTGCCGAAGCATAGGGTATCCCTTGCATGCGAGCTCTCTCCAAATCAGTCTTGGGAGATATCTCTTTGGAGAGAGTGAGTCCAGAGATCGTGGGTTGGTTCCCACGCTTGGATTCTTCCATACTAAACCTCTTTAGTATGGTGTCAATGTACCTGGATTGGGACAATCCCAGTATCCTTTTAGATCTATCTCTATAGATCATGATTCCCAATATGCAGGAGGCATCTCCTAGATCTTTCATTGAGAATCTCTGTGATAAGAAGAGCTTGACTGATTGCAGCATAGGAATATCATTTCCTATCAAGAGTATGTCATCCACGTACAATACGAGGAAGACAACCTTACCCTCTGCTATCTTCTTATAGATACAAGGTTCATCTATATTTTTGATGAAGTCAAACTCTTTGACTACAACATCAAAACAAATGTTCCAACTCCGCGATGCTTGCTTTAACCCATAAATGGATTTAAGCAGCTTGCACACCTTTCCGCTGCTCCCACTATCTACGAAGCCCTCCGGCTGAGTCATGTACACGCTCTCTTCTAAATCACCGTTTAGAAAGGCGGTCTTAACATCCATTTGCCAGATTTCGTAGTCATGGTATGCAGCAATGGCAAGTAAGATCCGGATGGACTTAAGCATAGCTACTGGAGAAAAGGTTTCGTCATAGTCCACACCTGGTCTTTGACGAAATCCCTTTGCTACAAGTCTAGCTTTGAAAGTCTCAACTTTTCCATCTACACCAAATTTCCTTTTAAAATTCCGCTTGCTCCCAATGGGTTTTACCCCTTCAGGAGCATTTTCCAAAATCCATACTTTATTGGTGTACATGGATTCCATCTCAGATCGCATTGCATCCAGCCATTTCACAGAGTCACCACTCGTGATGGCCTGCTCGAAACTAGTGGGGTCATCATCATCCATGATGCAATCCTCGCTTCCACCATCAATGAGAAAACCGTAGTATCTCTCAGGTGGACGAGAAACCCTACTAGATCGGCGGAGAGGCTGCGGTTCGTCGGGTACTACTGAATCCTCTGGTTCCACTAAATCATCTGTTGTAGTTTGTTCTGCTGGAACCTCTTCCAGTTCTACCTCAATGCTACTGTTCTGTTTCATAAGAAAACCTTTTTCTAAGAAAGTGGCATGTCGAGAAACAAACACCTTTTGTTCCTCGGGGTGGTAGAAGATATACCCTTGTGAGTTCTTGGGATATCCTACAAACTTACATAAGACAGATCTTTCCTCGAGTTTGTCCGGATTTTGTCTTTTGACATTGGCCGGACAACCCCATATCTTAATGTAATTAAGATGTGGTCTCTTCCCTTTCCATATCTCATATGGAGTGGTAGGCACAGATTTGGTAGGAACTCTATTCAATAGGTCTATGGCTGTCTCAAGCGCATACCCCCAAAAAGAAATAGATAACTCAGCTGTACTCATCATCGAGCGCACCATATCTAATAGGGTGCGATTCCTTCGCTCCGATACACCGTTGTGCTGTGGTGTATAAGGAGGAGTAAGCTGAGAGAGAATTCCATTCTCTTTTAGATAATCTAGGAACTCATTGCTTAAGTATTCACCTCCTCGATCAGATCGAAAAATCTTAATACTTTTGCCCGTTTGTTTCTCTACTTCGTGCTTATATTCTCTGAATTTCTCAAAAGCTTCAGA
Source organism: Agapanthus africanus (assembly GCA_030015575.1). Classification (NCBI taxonomy): domain Eukaryota; kingdom Viridiplantae; phylum Streptophyta; class Magnoliopsida; order Asparagales; family Amaryllidaceae; genus Agapanthus; species Agapanthus africanus. The sequence goes on from CM057343.1 coordinate 117,277,666, forward strand.
CTTGTGTTTCAACAGGAACACATGTCCGTATCTAGAGAGATCGTCAGTGAATGTAATGAAGTAGGAAGAACCGTTCCTGGCATGCGTAGACATGGGACCGCATACATCACTATGTACTAGTCCTAAGAGTTCGGTAACTCTTTCTCCGTGTCCACTAAACGGAGCTTTGGTCATTTTTCCTTTGAGACATGAATGGCAAGTATCATAAGATGATAATTCGAACGGATTCAAATAACCATCTTTATGTAACTTAGCCAGTCGTGTCGCATTGATATGACCAAGTCTACAATGCCACAAGTAGGATTCGTTCATATCTGAACTTTTCCTCTTGTGTGTGTTTTGTATATTCAGCACTGTATTCTGATTTAGAATGAATATGCCATTATGTAACGAGCCTGATGCAATCAACTTTTGATCTAGGAATATGTTCATAACATTATCCTTTACTACAAAATTATATCCCTCTTTACTCAATAAAGAAACTGATATAATGTTGCACATCATGTTCGGTATATAATAGCATTCATTTAGAATCAGTGTATTACGACTTGGTAATACAAGGTGATATTCGCCAACTGCTTTGGCTGCAACATTTGCACCGTTCCCTACTAGAACGGAATGATCATCTTTTCCCAGTTCTCTACCTTTACGTAGCCCATGCAACTGTTTGCATATGTGGGATCCTGATCCGGTATCTAATACCCAGGACGTAGGGTGAACTGAGAAACAGTTCTCAATAACAAACACACCTGAAGAAGATGCATCAACATGCATGTTCTTTTGGGCGGCGTGAGAATCCAGATATTCTCCTGTTTCCTGTTCAGTCTTATAACTCTTATAAGAAAGAATGGGTCTAACGTTCCCTTGCTCAATACAATAATCGGGTTCAGTCAATACATCCATATTATTATCTTGATTATGGCATGACATGGTCGCTACCTGGAGAGAGAGAGAAGAAAACACTTTAGCGTATGCTCTTGCAAGATTAGATTGGTTATTATCTTATCTAATCAGGATGTCTCCCACTGTTTTTATCAAATCTACCTTAAAACCCTAAAAGGTAAGATTAGCCGGGATTAATTACACCTTACAATTTCGTCAATCTTTCAGCCAGATCAGTGTCGGTATTTTGAGGGAGGTTCCCCGTGCTCTCGCATGGACCTAATTAATGTAAACCTCGTTTTCCCAGAGGCGTAACCCCGTTAACACTTTTCTAGACACCTACTTGATCGGCTAATTGTCCTGTGTAAAACTCTCCCAGGAGTAACACTTACTCGCAGTGGGTATCGGGATCCAACTATCTCATAGGAGGTATGCAATCTCATTGCAAATTTCAACACTTGAAATTCCCGATAATACTTTTACCCCTAGTGTGCTATGACCTTGACGCATGCCAAACAACCCATAGTCCACTAATCAAGTTCAACCCGTACATTTCGTGATTGAATTAAACCCACCCGTACGACCCTTGACGCATGCCAAACAACGCCGTACGAATACCCTAATCCAATCGCATCTCATGCTACAGATAAGTAATAATCAGCTACCGTACACTACGCCTTGACGCATGCCAAACTACCGTAGCACGAATACTAAAGATTACTTATCTGAAATGACGGAGGGCTACGCAGATTTTTCTGAAAACCCTTAGCGTAATGAACTTGATATCGTCGTAGAATCGAGTGAAGTTTTTCAAAAGGAGTGTTTTTGAGGCTTTTCTTAGTTTCGCTAAAGGGGTCACTCCCGGTGAAGGGATCGTCGGCCCTTTCCTCATCGAATAAGGTGCAGGATATATCATATATACCGCTGTGCAAAGCAAAACACTAAAAGCAATCAAAAGACAAACCGCGTTTTGTAGCATCTGCCAGTTTTGCTAAAGGAGTCACTCCCGGTGAAGGGATCTCGGTCCTTTCCTCATCGAATAAGGTGCTGGATATATCGTATATATCACTGTGCAAAGCAAAACTGTAGCTACCCTTTTTGTTAAGTTTTTGATTCTACAACATCTTTAGGTTTCTTTTCTTTTATTAATCTCATTAATAAAATCCCATCAGCTTATGCTTCCTAAGCATCACAGAAGAAACGAAAGCAGTAATATTTATATATCAGCATATATATATAGTATAAGCATTCGTCTCAGGCAGTAATATGATCTCATCACAGAACATTGCAGCAGAAGAATATATATGAAATATTGGATATACTAGGACGTCCGTGTTTTCAATACAAGCCTGTATAAAACACGGATTCCACGGTCGCGACGAATAGCCAAGCCCACATCCCAAGACCCCTACGAGAGCGGCAAGTAACACTGCCAATTCTAGGGTTAGGAGACCCGGTCTCGACTCCTCGAGATGGCCTCCCACTGGACCCTAGAACCCGGTTACTTGTGCTCCCCACCTTGGGTCTACCTAATGCGGAAAAGTAAATAATATACACTGGTGACAGCAACCGCAACCAGGAAGTGCCCCAAATAAAAGAATATTACATTACAAATGAATTTTACATGAATGAAAATAAAAACCCTCATCTCACATAAAACCCCCGGCTATTCAGAACGCGACGATCCAATATAACATATCACAGCAACACATAATATCACATATCATCAACGTAAGTAAATATGCGCATCCCAATTGTCGTTGAATCATATAGCAACGAAACCGGCGATATCACATATTACACTTACGGTCACAGAAAAGAAAGTGTAAAACTACAATATTTGGAATCCACAATCACTTTAGACATCGTAAATCCGAAATATCACATACTTCGCATTTCATGCCTGACTCTATGAATTCCACATATTGTATCACATTCCAGATAAATAGACAGTATTAAACTTTCCGAACAGATAATCAAACACCCAAAATTTCCTAAACTGCTCAACTCTTGAGCGGGGTTCAAATAATCCCAGAATATGTCACAGTACCGGTGATCCAGCCGTAGAAAGGTCAAGCCAACGCCTCACATGTGGCACGCCGTACTGCCCCAAACCCGAAGGTTCAAAAGGCAGTTCAAGACGGTCACATAATCGAGTTAAGGTTTGTTGTCTTCTAGAGGGTCCACCGCTTAACTTGTACAATTTTCCGAAAGATTTAAACCCGAAAAAATTTCAACACTTGAAAATTTGCCGTACCGGGAAACAGTAAGTTAATGATATCCGTTCAAATAGTTTAACAGTTTCTAAATATCCGGAAAAAATACGAATTTAAAATTTCCGATCGAGTCTACTATTACAAAACAAACCCCAGAATTTTAAGCACCTGGAACAGATTAAAAATATCCAGAAGCATCAGCAAGCACCTACGGTCATTACAAAAAAAGCCACGTGTCACAATCCTATCAATCCGCCGCGGAACGGCCGCGCAAGCCATGCTTGCGCCGCTCTTCCGCGGCCGTTTGATCGAATTGGGGGCTCGGGCTTCTTGGTAATTCTTAGAATTCCCTGCTGATTTTTTTACATATTTTTAATTCTGAAAAATCCCAAAATTTAAAAAATTTCCAGAGAGGGGTCCAAATTTGTCGTTTCGGATTCGATCAGAGTTTTAACTTCGTAAACACATCGCCTAATGCTCTAGCTAGGCTCTGATACCACTGTAGGGTTCCTAGGCACTCTTGTGAAGGTTCAAAAGGCATCAAACATGCCCGGATAAAATTTTAGACGTGCCGAACAACCCAAAGCCGGGATCTTTGCTAGATTATTAGGGTTTAACATGCAATATGATAACTTTTATCTAAGTGTGAGGGATTACAACCTTTGTAGTCCGCTCCTTCACTTCACAAGCTCCGAGTAGAAGTCCCTTTGCCGCGATCCACGATCTCCCGGACTCATGAGAGGCTCCACGACTCGAACGATCCATTCTAGCTTGTCGTATTCCAAATCTCCGATGATCTACATCGAGGTTTCAAAGAACTCAAGCTATCTCACTCTTTAGAAGTGAACACACTAATCCCATGGGCTAGATGAGATGAGGATGAGAGAGTAGTATTTATCCTTTCTTTTTATATCATTTTCTCAATTTTATTCGTCACTTCAAGAATTTCTAGCAAGCTTTTCAAGAGAGAATAAGAAGCTAATGGAAAATCAATAATGAGATTAAAAAACCTTTTGTGATGAATAGAAAGAATATATGATTTAATTGTAAACCATGGTCAAGGATGAGTGGATGAGAATGAGTAGAGAAACAACTAGGTTAGGGTTTGGTTAGGTTAAAAGAATGTGTCATTCTAAATATCTTAAGAATGACAAAAGAAGAAAGCTTCTAGAAGGAACTTGAAGCATCCAACCCTAATCAAACCTTAACCTCAATTAATCATCCTTAAACATGTTTAACAATTAATCATATCATGTCACAATAATATATATCACATATATATTATATATTTGCAACAAAAGAAAATAATACAATTAACATATATCGCATATATATCAATGTATCATCCAATGAGAAAATGAAATAATAAAGCGAGCCTATATTAGATAATGTAATACAATATATCATATATATTATTATACATTAAATCATCGAATCAACACTTGATCCGACGATCCGGCTATATCGAATATTGCCGACTAATATATCATGTACTGATTCATCGAATCAACACTTGATCCGATGTCCCGATTCATATCTAAATATCGCGAGAATATAATACGGTATCCCATATCGCATTATTCTCGGTCCTGCACATATCACATATGTGCCACTACTCCGTTTCGCCTGAGCCAAGAAACCTCTGTGTAGGACTCTAAAGAATCGTCAATACGCCGGTAGCAGGTGATGATCATATCAAACACCCACAAGCTGCAAGCGGTCAGCTAAACGTAACAGCCACCCAGGTATTGAGCGATCAGAAGATCAACAAGCGAGCCTGTGCGTTCTCCTGTGAATCCGATCAGTAACACTCCCGTACAGTCCGGTCTGTTCGTCTGATATGTCGCATATCAAGTCTAGGGGTGGTATACGTCAGACCCCAGTAACCGATAAGTCGTGTCGATGTGTGGCTCATAACGGGTCGAGAAACTACTAGTAACACTTACCAGTAAATCTCTATATCAGCCCTGGCCAGGGACTTCCAGTTATAGCCAATCGAACACAGCACAACATCAACTCCCTATACCGGGAGAGACGAATCCCCTCCTATCGCTCATTGCCTCCATGTGATTCGGGACTGTACCCAAAAGCCACCGTTTTGCACGCCCTCTTGGACGTGGTAAGGTGGAAATCAAAGCACAGTGGGAATCACACAAGACTCTATGACGATCTCGGGTCTTCAGACTACCCTGTACCAGTGTCACCGGAGAACTGCCATCTGACGTGTGGTATATCACCATCTGGGAGTTCTCGGCGAGTCCGTCCAGTGTACCCAGTCTCTACTGAGCACCCGTACACCATCTCTGATGTCCAACACCGATGGATATGGGATCATCCATCGCCCATCATATGGGTCAAGATGCGTATACGCTAGTCTACTCTGGTGTATCGATGCCCTGTCTCGATATACCCTCGACTAGGAACAGTTATAGGATGTACTCATCGACTACCGCGGCCCCACTAGTATGAACTCATCATAGTCCCAGTAGTCGAGTACAGATCCTAAGGGCTTTATCAACATGTGAGAGTAAAACAGTAAACCAATAAAAGTCAACATGTTAAGATAAAGTGAAACCAAATAGCATACTATCATGACGAGCAAGAAAGTCATCTCTATATATATCCAAGCATCCATTATAATATACATCATATGTACAACAATGGCCTCTAGGGCATATACATAACTAACACCTAGTCGTAGGATTATCGAGACAGGGCATCGATACTCCAGAGTAGACTAGTGTGTACGCTTCTCGTCCCAGTTGGGGAGATGGTCTGTCCCACAACCGTCAGTACGTCGTACTGGAGATAGTATACAGGTGCTCGTTAGGTTACGGGTACACCGGACATGACTCACGGGGAACTGTTAGTTGGGATTCTACCCATCGTCAGTTAACAGTTCCCAGGTGACATGAGTACAGCATAGTCCGCAGACTTGACACTGCTACTTCGCCTCGAGTGTATCCCGCTGTTCTTAGATTGCTACCCTACCACGGCTCAAAGGAGTCGTGCAAACAGGTAGCAGTTGGGTGCAGTCCCGAGCACTTGGAGGCAGTGGCGGTTAGACAGGATTCGTCTATCCCGGTATTGGGGGTTGATATTGCGCTGTGTTAGAAAGCCATTACGCAAAGTCCCTGACCAGGGCAAGCGAGATTTGCTGGTAGGTTCCAGTAGTTTCTCAGGGTGTAATGGGCTACGCTCCGACACGACTTATACCGCTATTAGGGGACTGACGCTTGCCGCCCCCTAGGCCCGATATGCGATAGTCTTAGACGAACAGACCGGACTGTATGAAGATTGTCACAGCAGGCTCAGTAGGAGTTCGGATGGGTTTACTCATCGGCCTTCTTATCGACATCTACCTGGGGACCGTTACGTACAGCTAGTGCCGCTTGCGGTCTGTGGTTAAACCCACTGCCAGCGTAGTGTCGAGTCTTTAGAGTTCCACACAGAGAGTTTCCCTGTTTCGGGCGAAACGATATAGAGGTCGTATGGTTTTACGACAGGGTTCGGACGCATACATGTTTTTACGCACGTACGATGTTCGGACAGTTTTTACTAGTCGGCTTTGGTTTAAGCCAGATTCTAGTATCGGATTATTGGATTTATACAGTCTAAAGTTTTTCCGTGTTTTTACGGATAGGAGGGGCGTTCCCGTAATTTGTCGGGAAGCTTCTTGAAGCATGGTGACTTGGGGGTTAAGGTGGCATTTGCATTAATTGGATAAGTGAGTCATGGTGTGAATCATACATGGAGTTAATGAATCAATTATGATTTATATGACTCATGTGATGAATCACTTAGTGTATTAATGAAACATGATGATATATCATTATTTGTTAATCATTTAATGTATATGATATGTTTCATATATACACACATGATCTATTCATCCAAAAGGATTCTCATTCTCACCTTCTCTCTCCTCAAGCTCTCTCTCTTCAAACCCTAACCCTAACCTCTCATGCGTTGAGATCAAGGGTTAGCTAGACTAATATTTCCATAATCCAACACTATATCACCTAGGTTGCTTAGATTAGCACTTTGAGTAACCTAGTTACCTCAAATTAGAGGTTAAGCTTGGAGTAGGAGCTCTCGGGTGGATCGTCTTTGACTCGAGGAGGCCGTTGAGGTGCCGACGTTCCAAAGAGCCTACAGGGAGTGGAGGATAGTGATGAAGACCCGAAGGACAAGAAACGTGAGGTATAACTTCAAATCAGAGTAGTTAAACCTTTCGTAGTTTGCTAGTAACGGTTTAGATACGATTCATGCGCTCAAGTCCGTGTTACGAACCTTTGATGATCGTTTTTCATATATTCCGCCTTCCTGCAAGTTCATGGGGTGCGTGATATGGACTTACATATTTGGGTGGGTCTAGGGTAATCATGATGATAACGGGCTTAACTTGACTAGCGATTTATGATATGTTGGCCTTTGTCAATGTCATAAGCCGTTATGGGTAAAAACTATATCGGGAGTTTCAAATATAAAGGAAACTTGCTAAGTATATACATACCTTGTGGAGTGTGGTGACTTAAGTGTCTTCTATCAAGTTATCACACGATGACAGTTGGGTTCCGATTCCCACGGATGAGTAGGTATTACTTCTTGCGTGATTTTCATATGATCTCGACTAGTTCTCCATTTAAGGTTTGAAGGAAAATTCAAGAAAGTAGTAGGAGGTATCCTGATTAGATAAAGTGATTAACCAATCTAATCTAAGTTATAGTGCACACTGAATGTTTCTTTTCTCTCTTTCTTTGGCAGCAACCATGACCTAACATTAAACTAAAACTCATGAACCAAGTTAACCGAACCCTCTGTCACACTTTGGTTTTGGATTGTCATGATTCACGATAAAGTCGCATTTATCCATGCCACTCCTACTTCCCCTTTTCATTTCTCAAGAACAATCAGTATTACTACAAAGATCCATATTGTTTGGGTATGCCATCGTATAGTTACATACGAACTCGAAGAATCTTGTTTCAGTTCGAGGATGGATTCTGGTTCTGGAGAAATTGAATAGGATTATTCGGTTGTCTTTTCTCTTTGCCTTCACTCAGGTTATGAGGGTTCCTAGTATTAGAAGAGTACACTTATTACGCTTATTAGATAGTCTTCTTCCAAACCTTAGGTAGGTGCCGAAAGAAAGGGAAGGAAGAAAAATAATTAGCTTATGTTTGGTGTATAGAAGATAATATGTCAAGACATATAAAGGGATTGGATCAAGGGCAAGGAAAATTGCGGCAACTGTCATGAATCTGGATAGTGAAAGTGGCATTACTAGGAATACCCAGCCATCCCGTCGAAACATTTTTATGTTCCAGTTTCACTGTGCAGTGTTAATTGAAAACCGCCTTCCTAATTAGTATCTGACTTCAGGGTATGTATTTACCAGGCTTGATTCTCACATCTGTATGGCATTACAGATACTGAGTGGGAGTAAAATATTAGGAATTGGATGATTAGATTCTCGATATCAGAATTTTTGCAATTAGTGATATTTGAGGAAGTCGCCTGGGTTTTGCTTAACGGCAAATATTTGGTTTTGATTATCCGTTGATATGCACCAATTTCTAACTGATATATCTGTCCGTTTATTTTATAAAGTGATATATCCCTTTTTTGAAATTATGTTTATAAAATTTACCTATATCAGTTGATAGTTAAGTAAGTTGCATTCAACAATGGTGTAATTCTTCTTAACCATAATACAGTTTTCAACCTACGACGCACAGAGTTTGAGTTGTTAAACTCATAGGACTTATACAAAATATTGTATATTGTCCGATGTCCATTAGAACATGGGGTTAGTACTTGTACTATATTCTGTTTATTTATGACTTCTCTGGTTTTAGACATGTATTCGTTGAGATACAAGGTCCAAATTTTGAGAAGTTATAGGTATAAAAATAAAGTAGAGAACCATTCATTGGAAGTATCAGGATTTTTCGAGGTGATCGAAAATGTAGATACTTATGCTAGGTATGCCTGAAAGGTTACTCTAGTGCCCCGACCAACTACCGTGACGAAATGCGGAACAAATTTTTTTCTAACGATTAGAACATGGCATTAGAATAACTTTTAATCTGGATTTTACCATAAACCTAACTAGCTAGATAAAGAGAGCTATCTACTATGATGAAGAAATCTCACCAAACGAACCAAGTCCTTCTGTCTTCTTTCTTCATCTTTAGCTCCAAGTGGCTACCATGAACATGCTTGATCTTTTTTGTTGGCTCCTTTGGTTCTCCGCGATCGATCTTGCTCTCCGGTACTCCTTTTTCGTAGATGATCCACCCGAGAGATATGATCCACGGCTCTAGCTCCTCACAATATATCAAGTAGAGCAACTAGAGAACTTGGGTTGCTAAACCAAGTAATCTAAGATGTAGTGTGAAGATCTAAGTGTTTGCTCTCTCTTTCTTGCCTGTTTACTTGTTTCTCAACTCATGAGAATGGTAGTGAAGAGGAAGATGATGAAGATGGAGGAAGCTCAAGAAGAGGGAGGAGATGAAGAAAAATGGGAGCTCAAGAAAATAATAAAGCATCCATGAGAGAGAAAATCCACACAAAGGTTTTGTGTATGAATTTCTTGAATAAACAATCAACAACCATACTTCAATAGTAACTCCAAATGAATTAAAAATTCATTTGTTAAATATTGAAGCATGATTATCACCATTCCTCCCATACCTCACACTTTACATCTCATTTTCCATTTATCAAATAAATGGAAAAAGCATAATGAGATGGCCAACTTCTAGAAGGTAATCTGTAATAAATACGGATTACAGTCTCCTGTATATACATACGTCCATTCGGTTAAAAACATGAATACACAAAAAGATAGAATAACACGAAGAACGTAATACTAGAATATACATAACGAAATACATATATGTAAACTATTAAATCAATAGCTGATTTAATAATCTGGCTCAAACCCGCGCCGGCTAGTTTTACCAACTGTCCGATCGAAAGTCCGAGTACAAAGTACATCAATCGATCGAGACCCTGCACGTATCCAATACGACTACTACATCATTTCTCCTGAACCAGGGAAACCCTCTGTGTGGGGCTCTAAAAACTCGACAGTACGCCGGAAGTGAGTTACTGGATAAATCCATAACTACAAGCACGTCAGCGGCACTAGCTGTACGTAACGGCTATCCGGGTACCTGTCGAAAAGGAAGGCCGAAGAGCAAACTCATCTGGATCCCTACTGAGCCTATCTGTGACAATCTCCATACAGTCTGGTCTCTTCGTCTGAGAGTATCGCATACCGGGTCAAGAGGCTGGTAAACGTCAAACCCTGGTAACCTGGTAATTCATGCTGATGCTGCTCAGGACCAATCCGGGAAACCACTGATTAGCCTATCAGTAAATCCTAACTGCCTTAGCCAAGGTCTTAGGGTCCTGACCAATCAAAAAAAGTGTGATATCGACTCCCAATACCGGGAGAGACGAATCCCGGACAGTCGCTCACTGCCTCCATGTGGCTCGGGACTGTACCCTGTTGGGTTCCTTAGTACCTAGCCTAGGGTTTGCAAGCATCACACATGCCACAACAAAAAAAATTAGGGTGTGCTAAGCAATCAACCAAGGATACTACTAGAAAACTAGGGTAACAAAGTTTGTAAACTAACATTACAAAAAGAAGTGAATGAAAATACAACCTTTATAGATCCGGTCCTTCACTTCTAAAGCTCCGTGTTGACGTCCCTTCGCTGTGATCATCGAGATCCCGGACTCTTGTGATGGTTTCCTCAGAGAAATGAACGGGCTAGATCGTTGACTTCGAGGCCGAAGATGATCTACGTCGAGAAGACTCAAACTAAAGCTCCATCTTCTCTAGGTCAAGAACTTTGTGAAGAGAACATCCTAAACTAAATGGCAAGTAGTAGAGGATGATGAAATAGGAAGTGGGTTCACTTTGGATTTTGATTTCTCACTTTGTTTCTTCACTTAATAAAAATCTAGTAAGCTTTTCTTCTTCTTGAAGAAGAAGAAGAAGAATGAGAAAAAAATAATAATAATGAATCATTAGAAAAAGAATTATCAAGTGAAGTCTATCATAATGCAACCATGGGTGAGTTAACCTTTGTAGAGACTAAACCATAGTTTGAGTTAATGGTTTGGTTAATAAAAATCTTATGCAAAACAAAATGAGTGGACTTTGTCAAATATGCTTAAAGCTTCATGAAGCTTCAAGCCAAGACAAAGAAAGCCACCATTTTGTTTTACCAAAATAAATAAAAACCCTAACCATTAACATAAATATCGTGTAAGTCATACACACACCCAAGCTTTGCATGTATCATCAAACATGATACAAACATGTACACAATTATATATCACATATACAACTTGTGCACATCAAGTGAGAAAAGCAATCTTAAGTGAACCAATACTAGTTAATGTAAAGTAATATATCAAATATATAATTGTACATTAAATTAACTCTTGATTTAATGATCCGGTCATATCGCATATAACCGACTAATATCATATGTATCAATATATCGAATCAACACTTGATTCGGTAACCCGGCTATATCGCATATAACCGACTGATGATACAAATCGCGAGAATAAAATACAGTATCACATACTCATATTATTCTCGGTCCCGCACATATCCCATATGCGCACCTATTTCGCTTCGCTTGAGCCAGGAAACCTCTGTGTAGGACTCTAAAGACTCGTCAATACGCCGGCAGTAGGTGGTGATCATATCAATCACCCACAAGCCGCAAGCGGTCTACAAAACGTAACGGCCACCCGGGTATTGAGCGATCAGAAGATCAACGAGCAAGCCTGCTCACACTCCTGCGAATCCAATCTGTAACACTTACCGCACAGTCCGGTCTGCCCGTCTGATATGTCGCATATCTCGCCTAGGGGTGGTTTACGTCAGACCCTAGTAGCTTGATAAGTCATGCCGATGTAAGGTCCATAACGAGCGTGAAACTACTGATAACTCTTACCAGTAAATCACTGCAACCCTGGCCTTGGATTTCTAGTTATGTCCAGTCGAGCATAGCGCAACATCAACCCCCAATACCGGGAGAGACGAATCCTCTCCTATCGCTCATTGCAACCATGTGACTCGGGACTGTACCCAAAAACCATCTGTTTGCATGACTCAGTAGAGCCGTGGTAGGGTGGAAATCAAAGCACAGTGGGAGACACACAAGACTCTATGACGATCTCGGGGCAACAGACTAAGCTGTACCAGTGTCACCAGAGAACTGCCATCTGACGTGAGGTATAATACCATCTGGGAGTTCTCGCCGAGTCCGTTCAGTGTACTCAGTCTCCACTGAGCACCCGCATACCATCTCTGATGTCAAATACTAATGGATATGGGAACATCCATCGCCCATTACATTGGTCGAGAAGATATACGCTAGTCTACTCTGGAATATCGATGCCCCGTCTCGATATTCCCATGACTAGGAACATTGAAGGATGTACTCATAGACTACCCAGGCCCCACTAGTATGATCTGCATCATAGTCCTGGAAGTCGAGTACACATGCTAAGGGCTTTATCAACATGTAACAGAGAGACAATAAGTGTACATGTTAAGATAAAGAGCAACGAGATAGCGTACTATCATGTCGAGCAAACAAGTCCACCCTATATATGTCCCAGCATCCACTACAATATACATCTCATGTACAGTAATGGCCTCTAGGGCATACATATAACTAACAATCTCCCACTTGCACTAGGTCCATCTGTAGCAGTGGTTGTAGTATCTCATACTCAACCATCCCATAAAAGTCTCTCTCTGGGAAAAGGCCTTTGTGATGGATTCGCCATGTTGTCCTCTGAGTCTCCTCTCCTAACCTCGATCTCCCTGGAGATCAGCTATCTCCATGATCAGGTGATGCTGCCTCAGAATATGTCTGGGTCACTGATGGGACCGGGGTTCCTGGGCCAAAGCCACACTTCCATTGTCACACAATGGTAGGAACCTAGTTCATCTCATGAACTAATATACACCCAAACTGCCTCTTTGGTAGTATCTTTGATAGCGATGTCACCAGCCTTTATCATCTAGTTTGCCACAGTATCTAGCTTGGAACTCTTCCAACATACCGTCCCTCCACTGAGGGTAATGACAATGCCTGTGACTGACATTCTTTCAACCTTACCACCCTGGAAGCTATCCAATGATTCTCCCCAGGACCGATTGATACCATCTCACTACACCTAGTGAGAATCCTAACATCCATTTAGATCTATCTCATAGATCCAAAACCTTGGATTTAGGAGGTATCACCTTTATCCTACATGGAGAATGCTTGTGATAAGAGGAGATTGACCGTGCGTAGTATAGGAAACTCATTTCCTATCAAGAGTATGTCGTCTACGTACAATACGAGGAATACCAGCATACTCTCTACTACCTTTTTGCTTATACAAGGTTCATCTACCATTTTGATAAAGTCAAACATGTTGACTACCACATCAAAACAGATGTTCCAACTCCACGATGCCTGCTTCAACTTTTAAAGCAACTTGCATACGTTTCCGCTGCTCCCACTTTCTATGAAGCCCTCTGGCTGTGTACTTATAGACGTTCTCTCCTAAATCAGTATTCAGGATAGCACAGTGGGAGACACACAAGACTCTATGACGATCTCGGGTCAACAGATTAAGCTGTACCAGTATCACCAGAGAACTGCCATCTGACGTGAGGTATAATACCATCTGGGAGTTCTCGGCGAATCCGTTCAGTGTACTCAGTCTCCACTGAGCACCCGCATACCATCTCTGATGTCAAACACCAATGGATATGGGAACATCCATCGCCCATCACATGGGTCGAGAAGATATACGCTAGTCTACTCTGGAATATCGATGCCCTGTCTCGATATTCCCACGACTAGGAACATTGAAGGATGTACTCATGGACTACCCAGGCCTCCCTAGTATGATCTGCATCATAGTCCTGGAAGTCGAGTACACATCCTAAGGGCTTTATCAACGTGTAACAGAGAGACAATAAGTGTACATGTTAAGATAAAGAGCAACCAGATAGCGTACTATCATGTCGAGCAAGAAAGTACTCCCTATATATGTCCCAGCATTCACTACAATATACATCTCATATACAGTAATGGCTTCTAGGGCATACATATAACTAACACACCCAACCAAAACCTGTTTGTACAACTCTGTAGAGCTGTAGTAGGATAGTGATAAAAGCACAGTAGGAACACACATGAGACAAATGACGATATCAGGTCTAAAGGCTACCATGTACTCATGTTAACTAAGAACTTCCATCTGACGATAGATATAGTACCATCTGGAAGTCCTCGGCGAGTCCGTCCGGTGTACTCACCCCCATTGAGCACCTGTATACGATCTTAGATCTAAAGACCAATGGTTGCGGGACCAAACCATCACCCCTCGTTGGGGTCTAGAAACGTATACACTAGTCTCCTGAATATCATTGCTCAGTCTCGATACTCCCACTACTATAGACCATTTAAGGATGTGCGTACCGACTACCCAGCTCCCACAAGTATGATCGCCATCATAACGCTGGTAGTCTAGAATTGATCCTATGGGCTTTATCAACATGTATAAAAGATATGTAATAGCAAGTAAAAGATACACATGTTAAGATAAAGTCAAACCAAATAGCATACTATCATATCGAGTAAGACTGTCTTGTACATATATATGTCCAAGCATTCATATGTATACATATACAATAATGGCCTCTAGGGCATACATATCCAACAATTCCGTCATAAGTAATATTTTTATGAACTTGCTTCTCTCTCAGGTTACTTATTCGTGGGTACACTCCTTGATGAATAACGCTGCATGGCCTTCTTCCATTTATTCAAAATGCATAGGAAACAGCTGCATGTATTTTGAATCTAGTTCCAATTAAATTACTGCCTTTGTTTCTATATTGGATATAGAATGGATTCATATCATAACAATTTTAAGGTATATGGAGTTGTCCGGTTTATGCTTGAAACCATAATCCGGATAAACTCAAAGCACGTTTCAGTAATGGCTATTTGTGGGTCAACCGAGGCTTTGACGAGGGTTAACATTCTACCATTTGCAGGATCAATAGTTATATTGTTATTGACTCGCCACCTATTTTAGTAAAATGAATTCTTTTCAGAAAACATTAGTGGGAGTATGATAGAACTGGAAGTCATTCCAGATCAACAAATGGTTACAGAAAAATGAGTAGAACTTAAGGATTCAATTGGATTCGACAATCCATTAGCCACTCCGCGGATTTGGTGGGTAACCTAAGCCACCCGAGAGGTACTTTGGTCTCCTTAAAGACGGTGATAGGGAGGTTTTGATGACCAAAACTTGCCACTACTATTGTCCTAGACTATGAAATCTGGAAGGTGGATGACTATAACGTCGTTCTAAATTAGCTTTAGAAGTGCATGTATACATAACTCTACCAGAGGTTTATTGTAGTCAGTGGGAGCAGCGGAAGTGTGGTGGAAAAGTATCTTATGTTTATTTATAGACAAAAGCAAGCATATCGGAAATAAATCATCTATTTTTGATATGACAGTCATAGAGTTTGACTTCATCAGAACAATAGATGGACCTCGGAAGAAGGTAGTAAGGAGTGATGTCCTGGTATTTGGATGACATGCTCTTGATAGGAAGTGATGTTCCAATACTATGATCAGTTATACTGTGATTTTCACAAGGTGTTTTCTCCACATAAGATTTGAACAAAATATTAGGGATTCTGCTGACTAGATCTATGGTTTTAGATCTAGATTTGGGAAATATCTCAATTCGAGTACTTTTACACTATTCTAAAGTGTTTTAGAATGGATAACTCCTAGCGTGGTGGTGTACCCGCAGGTGATGGAGTCACCTTCTCTAAAGAAATGTCTTCTAGAATGATGAGTTGCATGAATGACATATCACTTGCTCAGGCAATTGAGTCAACTGTGCTTTGTCAAGTACCATACCAGATATTCATTTTGCACTAGCTGCAATAAGCACATATTAATCCAATCCTAGAGAAACATTAGGAAGCAGTTATGAACATACGAGGATGTTCTTGGTATATGGTAACGGCAACCTCCTTAAAGAGGTGGTTATCATTTCAAGCTTCCAAGGTGGCCTGGATGACAAAGTGACTGTCAGAGTTAAAGTTTACCCTCTTCAAAAGTGTAGTATATTGGACAGGGGGTCCAAGCGGATACTGAGGAAGACATGGTGCAGGATAATGATTATATTCAGTGGAAGATACAGTCTAAGAGTTTGTTGGATTTAGAGTTCATTTATAAACTTGGTCCTATCAGACTTCCGGACAAATTCTAAGACAGATATCGCTCATTTCAGGAGATAGTCGTTCAACGCGAAGTTGAGATATAGAGAGATAAAGATAGAAACATTGGAGCGGATCCACTCACTAAGCCTATTTCTTGAACACGAATGTCTCGCAAACATGATTTACGAAACTGATTAGTAGAAAAGTTGGGTGTTTTTTAGCACATGGACTGTGAGTATGCGACACCGCAATAATTAGCCTTAAGTACAAGTGGGAGATTGTTGGATTTAGTACCCTTAAGGAAATTATTGTAACCGCAGGCAGAAGATTATGATAATTGAGTGAGGACCTATACGGGCAGAACAATCGTACTCGAGATGATAGTATGATATCTGGTTTATCTCTATCATCATCTACATATATTATGTGTTAAAGATCACCATTACATGAAGATAGAGCCTATAGGATTCTTATATGACTACCAGGGTTATTGTGACGATCACACTTATGAGAACTGGGTAGTCTATAAGCAAATCCTTAAATGTCCCTAGTCATGGGAATATCGAGACTGGGCATCGATATTCCAAAGTAGACTAGTGTATACATTTCTTGACCTCGACGAGGGGTGATGGCTGGTCTCACAGCCATTGGTGTCAATTAGTCACCAAAGATAGTATACAGGTGCTCATTGGATTATGAGTTACACTGGACGAACTTACCGGGAACATGCTAGATAGTTTTATATTTATTGTCAAATAGCAGTTCTCAGGTGACATGAGTACAGGTTAGTCTGTCGATCTGAGATCATCATTTGTCTCGGGTGAGTTCCCACTGTGCTTTGATTACAACCCCACCATAGATTAAAGGAGTCATGCTAAAAAATTTTAGTTGGGTACAGTCCTGAGCTACATGGAGACAGTGAGCGGATCTATCACGACCCAAAATTTGGCCCGTAACCGGCACTTAAACTAAGTAACGTCAACAGGCGTACGCGACTTAAGTAAGCCAAAACCCAGAAATCTAAACCACTCAAAAATGGATAAGTGGAGAAAAACATAGTTTAAAACATTCAAAAAATCTCAAGTAAAATCTTTTAACTTTAGTTTACTTTCTTGAAAATTTCGGCAGCACCTCCTTTGTAAAAACTAACCCCGAAAACGGGTACAACATATGATATAAATAAAGCATCGCAAATGGGAGCACGTCCAACGGCGGAGACAACTACCACAAGCATATATACGACGCCGAAGCGAAGAAATATAAATGAAAACAGCATAAGGAGGTAAAAACTTTACAACAAGACCGGCTCCCACGAGCACAGCACCCCAAAGTCACCAAAATATATACAACACCGAATCCTCACAACTCATCTCTAAGTCAAATACATGAAGTGGTAGATGGAGAATACTAGATCCAACAAAAGATATCCAATGCACATAAACGGATAACCGCGAACCCACCTAATAGCAACGGCCTCACAGCCAACTGTAGCGGTATCCACAAAGTATAAATAAGAAAGCGCCCTGCCGTGACTTCTCTGAGGGTATGTCCTGCAAAACACTGTGGCACAATGGAGATGAGTTACCAACTTGTGAATAGAAAATAACATCATACTATAATCGCAAGTATGCACTAACTGCAATAAACAATCACATGTAAGCTGGTAGCTTAAGTATGACAATATGAATATGCAACTATCACGATTAATGTACACCACCAGGGTACTATATCTATATGAATCCAATGCATATCAACAATATGCTGAGTGTTGAAAAATAAATAATCTCATGCACAAATCATAAGCATGGAAAAACCCGGTGTAAATCAACAACACCCCAAATTCCAAAATCCTCGTATCGGCCCTCGTATCGGCCCTCATATCGGCCCTGTAAATCTCATATAACCAGAGTGTCAAACATCGACACCCGAAATATCATGAAAACTAGTGCCCAGCATTGACACATAATTACTCGTATACATACGTTCCTCGAATCCTAAGTGCCCAATATCGACACTTGTGATCCACGTATCGGTCCTCTGATATCCGTACGTTCCTCGAAACCTAAGTGTCCAATCTCGACACTTGTGTTCCACGTATCGGTTTCCAAAATCCATATATCTCACGGAATATAAGTGCCCAATATCGACAATTGAAATTCCCAAATCGCATGAAAACATATCTCATATGCGTAAATCCATGTAATATAACATATGCAACATAGAACAACAATATGAGAATATTACGGGAAAAGTCCGCTATTTAAATGCATCAAGTCATTCAATATGTCTCGCGGTTCCCAAGTATCT
The DNA here is from genome assembly GCA_030015575.1 of Agapanthus africanus. Lineage (NCBI taxonomy): Eukaryota > Viridiplantae > Streptophyta > Magnoliopsida > Asparagales > Amaryllidaceae > Agapanthus > Agapanthus africanus. Next base: position 117,296,371 of record CM057343.1, read on the forward strand.
GAATTAAATATACATATATAACAGCGTCCCATACCACCGATATATATGTCATAAAAAGCTGATCATATAACTATTGCCAGGTATATGTGTGAGCATGTAAGTATAGCATGGTATATATGTAAGCATGTAGGTGTACAGGTATGTATGCTATATGTCATATGCACCATTGCACAAGAATAAATGCCTCTATGTGGCTAACCAAAAGCAAGGTATATCATATGAATATTTGTGTTGTGGGTATCATGGCAATTACCGACAGTGTGTGCAGCATACAATTGGTGCTCGTGCAACCTGGACTATTAATAATAGTGCAGTGTACAATAGATACTGGTTCAGGCACAACAAGTAACTATATGCAAATGAAGTTCATGCACCATCTCTATATATGCATATAAAAATGCGGCTAATATCATATCATATCTAGTCCTGACGCTTAACGCCATACGGGCGATTTCCCCGTAGATGTTAAATCTACTCACCGATGATATCGAGCTACGAAAATCCGACCACCTGCTTCCCTTTCTTCGCAGCATCCGAAGTCCCCGCTTGCGATCCTAAAATTTCATAAACACATCACATAAGGCTAAATATCCTACGCCGACATAAAGATAACGAAACGCAAGGATAACGCCCAAAAAATTACACTGTGCACCTAGTGCACAAAACGCGTACGACATCGGCACAACCCTAGCTAGGATCGCTAAACTACGCAACCACCAAGTCTAGACCCGAATCGTACCAATCGCGCATTCACAACACAATACATCGCGAAGAAGAGAATATAAATAACGTCGCAACGACCAGCCGAACCCACGTCCAACCTTTACCGAAACCTAGTAAGCAACTTTATCGTAAATTGGCACAAGTTTAAAGCTAACACAAATCTAGCGATAACAAACATCGCAAAGTAGCTTAACTAAGTTATCCAAACCATTTTCACAATTTTAATCTTACCCAAATATGTTTTAGTAAAACCTAGTTTGCTAATAAACTCAATTAGACGAATTAGGAATTAACAACAATTATCATTCTCCCACTAGGTTAAGTTTTCCTGATGTTAACTTAACAATAAACCATATCATCAACTTAAACCTAACTTGATTCTCCAAAAATTATAATGAATTAACTAAACATGAAATTAAAGCTATATTAAAAAATTAAATAGCTAGCTTAATGATTTTAATGCAACAATTAAAGAATTGGGTTAGAAATTATACCTCCTCAAGAACACAATCTAGCAACTAGACTCATCATTTTTGCCTCCAAAATGATGTTTTTCTTGAAGATCAAAGCATGTTTAGTGAAGAAGAATGGTGGGTTATGATTTATTTATGAGTTTTATGGGATTATTTAGGGATTTTTGATGATTTATTAAGCTTGGAGACAAAGAAAATGGGGAAAGAAAATGCATGGGCAGAACAAGGAGGGGGCTCGTCCATTTGAGGAAGGGGGTTTGTGAAAATTGTGTGGAGTTTTCTAGCTAAAATGCAATAAATGCTCATTAATGCAATATTATCTCCAAAGCCACCTCATTCTTTTCTTTTAAAAATAATTTCCTTTAACCACAAATATCTAGATATTTGGATGGATGGGTTTAACTTAAACTAGTGATTAGATTAGCATAGATTCATATTAGCAGTAATTAACCCAAACCAAAATTGTAATTACCACTAATAAAATACATAATTAACAACTTAAAATAATAATTTAATTAGGGAAAAATTCTATGTGAACCAAAACTTCCAATTGACCCCAAAACCCCGCAAACTAGCACTATTCTAGTTAAACTAGGCGCAGTCAAGTCTGTACTGAAATTTGATCACATCCGGGTTTAAACGGGGAACACCGACTATTTTACCCTAAAACGGAAAAATTCGCATAACGATTTCTAAAACGTTACAATCTCCCCCCTTAAAGAAAATTCATCCCCGAATTAAAATTCTTACAATCGTACCTTCAAAGAGATGAGGGAACATCTTCCGCATCTCACTCTCGGAGAGCCTCCCAAGTGATCTCCTCACTAGTCGGGCTACGCCAAAAAACCTTCACAGATTGCAAGACCTTTGACCGAAATTTCTTCACCTGCCGATCCTAGCCAGAGTATCCGTCCAAGAAACAGTAGTAATCGTGTCCAGCTAATCGTTCTAACATCTGGTCAATGAAAGGTAGAGGGAAGTGATCTTTCCTCGTCGCGGCATTGAGTTTTCTGTAATCAATACATACGCGCCACCCAGTTTGGGTACGTGTTTGGATTAACTCATTAGCCTCATTAGTGATGACCGTGATGCCAGACTTTTTAGGGACCACATGAATTGGACTTACCCATTGGTTATCAAATATGGGGTAAATTATTCCACTATCAAGGCACTTGACGATTTCTTTCTTTACCGCCTCCTTCATAACGGGATTTAACCGTCTTTGTGGGTCTCGGGTTGGTTTGGCTTCATCCATCAGATGTATGTGATGTTCAACAATTAAGGGACTAATCCCTTTGATGTCGGCCATTGTCCAACCAAATACTTGCCGATTCGATCTCAACACTGCCAAAAGTGTGTTCTCTTGCTCTAAGGCTAGAGAAGCGGATATAATCACTGGCAAAGTCTCATTCTCTCCTAAATATGCATATTTAAGATGAGAATGTAGCGGTTTGAGATCAAGAATTGGCGGAGAGACAATAGAAGGTGGGGTAACGGAATGATATTCGGACTCCTTAAGAGGTTCAAAACTTGCATAAGATATTGACTCGGAAAGTGCTGCTGACTTTTGCAACGAGTCAACGGATTCAATCTTAAGGTCGGACTCACTGAACATATCCTCACTGTGAAGTGGTGCAAGATCAAACGATGTCTCATTAGTGTTGTCGAGAACATCAAAGCAAAGTTCCTCATCCATGCAGCTTTCGGAAGCTATCTCGTGGATGGAAAAAACATCCAGCAAATGAGTAGAAGGTTCTGATGGCTGACTTCCTAGCTTGTAAATATTAAGCTCAATTGTCATTTTCCTGAAGGATAAGTTCATAGAACCGTTACGATAATTAATTACAGTGTTAGAAGTTGCTAGGAAGGGTCGACCAAGTATCACCGAGATTTGATTGCGTGGGTTTGCCGCAGGTTGTGTATCTAAAACAATAAAGTCCACGGGAAATATGAATTCCCCGACTTTAAAGAACACATCCTCTAGTTCACCCCGAGGTTTGGTGATAGATCGGTCTGCCATTTGGAGAGTACAATGGGTGGGTTTTAACTCTCCAATTCCTAACTGCTCGTATACTGAATAAGGAAGCAAGTTAACGCTAGCGCCTAGATCGAGTAAAGCACGATTAATATTTTTACCCCCAATAGAAATAGAGATTGTAGGACAGCTGGGGTCCTTACGTTTCTTTGGTATTTGTTGGGTAAAAGCGGTACTAACATTACTCGTCATGAAAACCTTCTTAGGCACTTGAGTTTTTCTCTTCCTAGTGCACAAGTCTTTAAGAATTCTTGCATAAGATGGGACTTGTTGAATAGCATCTAGGAGGGGAATGTTCACGCTAACTTGCTTAAATATTTCCACAATCTTCTCCATTTGCGGGTTAGGTCTGTTGGCCCTTAATCGGTTTGGAAATTGAGCTCGATCAATAAGTTCTGGGTCCAACGTTTGTGGAGAAGACTGTGGCGACGGATTCGATCCCAAAATTGGAATGGGAGTCGACTTAGATAGATTTGGCGAAATGTTCGAGCCTTGGGGAAAACGAAGAATAGGCTCGGATGAAGGTGGAAGACTAGACGAATTAGGGGAAGAAGAAGAAGAAGCTGGGGTATCAAATGTGTCACTAACATCAAATTGCTCACCCACTTGATTATTCAGCACTCTCCCCGATCTCAACGTAGTAACGGCATTCACATTATGATTTTGTGAATGGCCAGGATTCGGTAGGGGTTGAGATGGGAGTTTCCCTTTCTCTCTCGCACTCATTGCGGCGTTTAACTGTGCGATTTGGTTTTCTAATGATTTAATACTCTCACCATGGGAGGCGGAGTTTTTCGTTATGGTATCAATAGAAGACCTCATCTCAGCAGAAAATTGCATTGATTGTTTCATGAACATATCCAAAGTTTGTGCAAGTGAGTTGTCAGTACCGGCCACTTATGGTGTAGAAATGTTGGCCGGATTTTGGAAATTCTGTGACTGAAAGGGGGCTAATTCTGTGGTTGTGGTTGCTGTGGAGGAGGTCTTTGATAATTGCTCTGTTGGTTTTGATTCCAAGCAAAATTAGGATGATTCCTCCATCCTTGATTGTACGAGGAAGAATAAGGGTTGTTTTTAGGTCGCTACTGAAAAGCAGCATTAGCTTGAAACGATGCACTCATAGGACATTCTTCCATTAAGTGTGAAGGATCGAACAGCAACCACAGACGGTCTTAGGAAGCGTGACCTGATTTAGGGAAAATGATGAGAACTTATTTTCAATAGCGTCGAGTTTCTTCTGTATCGCTGCCATTTCGGATTTTTCTGCGATAGAAACATTGAGCTGGTGAATACCTCCCTTAGTTGAAGGTGGTCTTACGCTTTCCTATTGCAACGTGTGTTCACCAAGGTCTTCCAGATATTTCCAAGCTTCACCGTCGTCTTTAGACATGAAATTGCATTGACAATTTGTTTCAAGCATCTGCTTTGTCGCTGGATTAATGCCCTCATATATAATCCGACATAAATCCTATCTATTGATTCCATGATGAGGACATTGGACAATCAGATCCTTGAAACGTTCAAAGCACTTCCAAAATGGTTCATTGGGAAGCTGGGTGAACTGGTTGATCTCGCTTCTAACACGGGCAGTCTTATGGTTTGGGTAAAACTTCTTAAGAAATGCTATGACAAATTCATCCCAATTAGTGATAGAGTGTGCGGCAGTATTATAAAGCCATTTTTCTGCCAAGTCGCACAGTGTGAATGGGAGAAGACGTAAGCGCATAGTATCTAAAGTGAAGTACCCATCATTGCGCATACGTTTTCGAATTTGGTGATGAAAACGTACACGTCTTCTGACTCAAGCCCATGAAATTTGGGCAGCAGGTTGATGTAGTGGGGTTTAATTTCGAAATTATCCCCATTAGATGGTGGAAGAGATAGACAAGTGGGAAGAGGACCACGGATAGGATAGCATCTCTCTTGGAGAGAGATGCGCGGTGGATTCTGCGCACCTACGGGCGGTGGCAGCGTGGTGTTATATTCTGATGGAGTGACGTCCATCTCGGTTGATGTGGTGTGTGGTGGGGAAAAAGAAGATGAAGAAGTACCGACTTCGGCGTCGATAGCAGGAACGCGGACAAGACGGGCACTAGGATCCCGTGTCCAGCCGAGCATGCACTAAGCGGGTTTAGTGCAAGTGGCAGCGTGTGTGTGATTTAAAATTGGCTTGTTTTGAAAAAGTAGGACTTAAGACAAATCTCCCTAAGATGCACAAGCAACCCTAGAACTAAGGTCACCTAGGTCCAGTTTCTAGACCGCTCCTAGACTTCCAAAGGACAAGCTGCAAGATAAATCCTCTACCGCCTCTGTACTACCCTTGTAGCCAGGTAAGTGCCAGGTAAGTGGGAAGGAACCAAGGTAGTGGGCCTAATTAAAAACCATTAGCCTTTGACACACTTGCCTAGGCACTACAAAAGTAATGCGGATAAACGATAGATTACCCACGACCTTCCTCTGTCCTTAATGAGCGCGACAGTCCTTAGAGTCTGGTCTAGATATTTTTTAAATTAATGAAGGGTTGATCTATATGCTCGATTTGTGATTTGTGGGGCTTAGGAAGGGTGATGAAATCCCCACCTAATCTTGATTTGGTCTTTGCCCCTTAATGTCCGTATTAAAATATGCAAAACAAAACCAATCACAAAACTTTTTTGCAAAAAGATTTTTGAGCGGCGCGATTTTGCAAAGAATCCTGCAGAGGATAGATTTTATTGGATTTGAGAAGAGAGAGAAGGAGTTGAAAAAGATACCAGAGAATTGCGAACCCTAGATCTCCTGTTTCCTCAAGTCCGTGACTCCAGATCTCCTTGCAAAAATTCATGCACAAATTGTTAAATATGTAATTTGCAGTTTTGTTTTAATAATGATATGAATCGTCTAAGAATTCAACACAAATAGTAAGAATAAAAAAATTACGCACGTATCCCCGGCAACGGCGCCATTTGATTGTTTCGAAAGAGTGTGTTTGTAGTTAACTGCAATCCGAACGGTGTCGCGCGTAGCTAGACCGAGATGAGTACGGGTCGTCCTCAGGGAAACGTGGAACCTTTTACTCTTACTTTAGATGTGTTGAAAAAGAGAGGAGGAAATAAGAATTTTGTGAAAAGTTTCTAGATCTACGTTAAGCAAGAATGCAAAAATATAGATCTAGATTATTTTAGAGATGTAGATAATATAATAAGAGGGCTTGTAGGGATTGTTAGGATTTAGCAGTTATGGACGATTAATTAAAAGTTACCCTTTTTATCCTTTAATAGATTTATAACTAGAATGACGGTGATGCGTGTAGATTAGGGTTTCTGGAGGGAAAAGGAATCCTACTATTAACCCTTATCTCGACACAGAACTCCGTTCATATCTAGCCTTTACCAAAACAATCATTAATCTAATCTCTAATCGTGGTCGGAACTAATAAAGAATTGTTAGCGCGCCCGATTAGGATGTTAATGATTCTCTTGATAAAGTTCATAAACTTTATAGGACTTAAAAAGGGTTTAGGGATGTTCATCGTCCATTAGCCTACCCTAATCCTACGAACCCTAACAAGCGGAGAATTACTCGCGCATGTGGGGAGAAAAAGAGATGGAAAGAAATTGCATCATTAAACTACGAAGAAATAGAATAAGAAAAAGAAAGCTAGCTTTATTAATCAACAAAATTCATTACACTTGAATCCTTAGAAAATGATTACAAATCTAGTTGCTTCTCGATCTCTTCCAAGGAGGTAGATGAACCGTTGATGATCAGCCTGGATGCGTGAGCCGTCTGAGACTTCGTGATCGCATCGGGTTGATAATTTTTCCAAGGGGCTCTCGGTCCCTTTTTATAGTCCAAAGCCATAACCTTTTGCTTGAAAACTTGGTAAAATATAGCAGAGATTCATCGACCAAAATTTAAGAATGTAATCTTTTAATATTGCCGCGGATCCGCGGCAATTTAAGAATGTAATCTTTTAATATTGCCGCGGATCCGCGGCCCAAGTGGGGTTTTGGCCGCGGATCCGCGGCCAAGGGTCAAGATCAATTGATCAAAATTTTAGGGCTTGCTCCCTGTAACATGTGTCGATATCTGGAACCTTTGAATCTTTTAAATCTTCTCGTAGTTGCTGCCAGACTTGGTCTCCAAGCTTTGCTTCTTAATTAGGCAAGTCTTCTTCAACAACTTGATTTCCTTGATTCTAGTCTTGAAAAATTCTGCACAACTTGGAAAAATTCTGCACAACAATCTCAAATAATATTTAGTAGACTTTGTTCTACTAGGATTAGGTCAATGAATTTATTTGCATACATTTTCCTACTAAATGCTAATTATAATATATCAACACATGGAAAATAGTATTTTTACACATAAACCCTCATATGTATGATATAATATAATAGAGTCCTTTTTTAATATGAAAATGGTAGGAAAAATGTAATAACAAATGTGCAGTTTTATCAACTGAACAAGCACTTACATGATTATTGCACATACTGCTTATCACGCATTGATATCATCTGTTGGCATATGATAGAGTAGCGCAGTACGTGCATGCTCACGATTACCTTTATATGTTATCTCTATTCACGAGTTGGCAACTCACCCCCATTGTGCCACAGTGTTTGCAGGTTGCCCTTCGGAGTAGTCGCGGCAGGCTGCGTTTTGCATCTTTTGACACAGATACCCCCATAGTTGGTGTACTAGCTCTTTTGCTGATAGGTGGGTTTCGCACGGTATCTGTTTATCTTTCAGTTATGTATATTGTTGTATCTAGTATTCTCCATCTACCATGTATGTATTTGACTTAGAGACAGTGTGAGGACAATGATGTATATTATTTGTTTTCTGGGGTCGTGCTTGTTGTGAGCCGACTGTACTTTGCAGTTTATTCTATCTGTGATGTTCCCACTTGTGGATCTTGATCTTCGCTCCGGCGTTGTATATTGCTATCTTGGTGATTATTTACTTAGATTTCTTAACATGTTAGTAAGTGCTTTCATTTAAAACTTATAACACTCTATACTTTTACCGGTTTGATTTCTTGGTTTTCGGTTCACTTAGTCGTGTTACGCCTATAGACGTTACGTGGTTAAGTGCCGGTCACGGGCCAAACTTTGGGTCGTGACAAAGTTGGTATTAGAGCGTAGGTTTTACCTTCGAAGTGTAGGATGACCCTGGTATGATGGAGTAGGTAGCTGCAGCAGAGTGGCGTAGCGTGCGTATGTTCCGCGGCATACTCACGACACGGTACTCTGCCTAAGCGACCTTAGGACTTATTGATTGAAATTCTCTCATGATTGTATACATCATTGCGATTCGATTTCTGTATCCTCATCGAATACTACCTTCTTTTCAGCCATTATGCCGCCAAGGACTACGAGGGTGCAGAGAGCGGCCGTGAGAGCCGAGGTTCGAGTTGATTCATCTGAGACGAGGACTGATCCGAGTAGTACTCCTGTTGTACCAGGACAGATTGTTCCCCCTACGACAGCTCAGATCGCTAGACTAGTGGTAGAGATGCAGGGCTTGCGCCAGGCGATGAGCTCGTTGGTGGAGGTCGTTCGAGCGCAGCAACAGGTGGTTGTCACCCCTGTTACCCAGTTGTTCCTTGCGATCATCATGCAGTATTCCGTCCCCTACATAGCACCGGTGGAGGCAGCCCCAGTTTACGGGACACATCTTCCAGAGACCGTGAAAGTTCCAGAATAGTTGAGGAATCGTACTGGTGTACCAGCCCAGAGCAGAGGCTTAGGACGAGGACAGTTGTTTGGCTCTCATCCCCAGGGAGGACGGCAGCCAGCGCGTAGACGTTTACGATGTGGGAGCCTTCAACACCTCATCAGGCAGTGTTCTTTCACACCACGTTAGGGTCGTATTCTGAGACGTCGTGGACGCGGAGGGTTCGCGCAGAGGGGTCAGGTTAGTAGAGGAGGAGTTCGGTCAGTCGCAAATGAAGGACAAGCATAAGTTTTCGCTTCGACTCATGGGGACGTGAGGGCGTCCAACGCAGAGCTTTCAGGTACTCTTTCAGTATGTCCTTTGTTGCACACGTATTGTCTGATCCGGATCCTTGTGCTCGTATGTTTCCACGTACTCGTAGGTATCCACACACTTTGTGCCGAGTATGGGTAGAGAGTCTGGTTTGCTTGTTCAGCCGCTTGTTATGACTACTCCTGTGGGAGAGTCATTTGTTGCTAGGCACGTGTTTCGATCCTGAACCGTCCGTTTTGGCGAGAGAGAGTTGCCGGTCGACTTGATCCTTCTTGAGATGTTGGACTTCGACGTTCTTTTGGGCATGGTTTGGTTATCCACATGCTATGCATCTGTTGACTGCCGCGAGAAGACAGTTAGATTTTGTTTTCCCGGCGTGTCGGTTTTTGTTGTGTTGGGGGACTGTGGTGCCACCCTTCACAGTGTGATTTCTTCTTTTCGCGCTGGACAGCTTTTCAGGAAGGGATGTCAGGGATTTCTCGCCTATGTTTACGATACTAGAGCTACAGAGGTTCCGTTGGATCAGGCTCCGGTTGTTAGCGAGTTCCCTAATGTGTTCTCTGACGAGCTTCCTGGGCTACCGCCCGAGCATGATATTTCTTTCTGTATTGATTTGGTTCCTGGCACGGGGCCTATTTCTGTACCGCCTTATCGGATGGCCCCGGCGGAACTTAGAGAATTGAATGGTCAATTGCAAGATTTGCTGGAGAAGGGACTTATTCGACCCAGTGTTTCTCCGTGGGGTGCTCCAGTCCTGTTTGTCAAGAAGAAGGACGGCAGTATGCGTTGTGTATCGACTACCGCCAGCTGAACATGGTGACAGTGCGGAACAGGTATCCTTTGCCACGCATCGACGATTTGTTCGACCAGCTTCAGGGGGCAGGATACTTTTCGAGGATCGATTTGCGATCAGGCTACCATCAGCTGCGGGTTCGACAGGAGGACATTTCTAAGACAGCTTTCCGCACGCGCTACGGCCATTATGAGTTTTTGGTGATGTCGTTCGGACTCACCAATGTGCAAGCAGCATTCACGGACTTGATGAACCGTATTTTCCGGCCGTATCTTGATCTGTTAATCATAGTGTTCATTAAAGATATCTTGGTGTATTCTCGAAGTAGAGAGGAGCACGAGCAGCACCTGCGGATTACACTGCAGACCTTGAGGGAGCATCAGCTTTTCGCTAAATTCTCAAAGTGTGCTTTCTGGCTAGACAGCGTAGACTTCTTGGGGCATGTGATTACATAAGATGGTATATGTGTAGACCCGAGGAAGATTGACGCCGTTCAGAGTTGGCCTAGATCCACGTCAGTGACGGAGGTTCGCAGCTTTCTAGGACTGGCAGGCTACTACAGGCGATTCGTGCAGGACTTCTCTCGCATTGCTACACCTTTGACCGGGTTGACCCGGAAGGGAGTTCGCTTCGATTGGACGGAGGAGTGTGAGCACAGTTTCCAGCAGCTACGGGCTCTACTGACTACGACACCAGTGCTATCGTTGCCTTCAGGATCAGGCGGATTTGTGGTCTACTGTGACGCTTCGCGAGTGGGGCTAGGGTGCGTTTTGATGCAGCATGACAGGGTGATCGCGTATGCTTCACAGCAATTAAAGAAACATGAACAGAATTACCCCACTCATGATCTGGAGATGGCTGCGGTGGTCTTTGCACTTAAGATCTGGCGACATTATCTGTATGGAGAGTCGTGCCAGATATTCACTGATCACAAGAGCTTAAAGTGTATATTCCAGCAGCGAGACCTGAACCTTAGACAGCGCCGATGGATGGAGTTTGTAAAGGACTACGATTGTGAGATCTTGTATCACCCGGGCAGGGCTAATGTAGTGGCGGATGCTTTGAGCAGGAGACCCGGGAGTAGACTATCTTATTTGAGCGCAGTACAGAGGCAGTCGTCGGCAGATTGGAAGATCTTATGCGACAGCCGGGTACAGTTCGAGTTTACGCCGATCGGAGGACAGATTGCGCATGTTCGTGCATGCCCACAGTTGCTTGACCGTATACATGAGGCACAGCATGGTGATGGCCACTGTTCAGAGATGAGGACACAGATGGGACAGGGCATATTTCCCGAGTTTACGAATCGATGATCAGGGGATACTACTGTTGGGGCTAGACTATGCGTACCAGATGCTGAGGGACTGCGGCGTGAGATTCTTGAGGAGGCACATCGATCGGTATATAGTGTTCATCCCGGTTCCACCAAGATATACCATGATATGAGAGGTGTTTACTGGTGGGATGGAATGAAGAGAGACATCGTAGATCTTGTGTCGAGATGCCTGACTTGTCAGCAAGTCAAGGCTGAACACCAGAGGCCGCGGGAGAGCTACAGTCGTTAACCATTCCGGAGTGGAAATGGGAGCAGACTTCTATGGACTTCATTGTGGGTCTACCCAGGGCTAGTCGAGGGTATGACTCCATCTGGGTGATCATGGATCGTTTGACGAAAGCGGCTCACTTCCTACCGGTGAAGACGACTTTCGGAATTGCTCAGTATGCCCAGATTTACATCGACGAGATTGTATGACTGCATGGAGTTCCGACATGTATCGTGTCCGACAGAGGCACCCAGTTTACCAGCCGGCTAGGGCAGAGATTTCAGGAGGCCTTGGGTACTCGTTTGAGTTTCAGAGCAGACTATTCAGACTCTCGAGGACATGCTCAGTGCGTGCGTCTTAGACTTTGGAGGTAGCCGGGATCATCATTTACCCTTAGTAGAGTTATCCTACAACAACAGCTACCAGGAGACCATTCAGATGGCACCGTTTAAGGCTCTTTATGGGAGGAGATGCAGATTGCCCACTTGTTGGACAGAGCTCAGTGAGGGCAGTATCCTAGGGCCACAGATTGGGGATGAGACGACCGTGAAGATCCAGTTGATTCGCGATAGGATGAGAGCAGCCCAGAGTAGGCAGAGATCTTATGCGGACCGTCGTCGGCGCATACTTGAGTTTTCTTTTGGTGATCATGTTTTCTTGAGGGTCTCCCCAATGAAAGGCGTGATGAGGTTTGGGAAGAAGGGGAAGCTTAGTCCCAGATATGTGGGCCCTTTCGAGATCCTCGAGCGTGTTGGTGCGGTTGCGTATCGATTAGCCCTTCCGCCCAATTTTCTAGACGTGCACCCCGTATTTCACGTTTCGATGCTCCGCAGATATCTTCATGATCCTTCGCATGCGATTCAGCACCCGACGATCCAGCTTGAGCGTGACCTTTCCTATGCAGAGCAGCCGGTGATCATTTTAGATCGACAAGTGAAGAAATTGAGATCGAAGGACATACCGTCCGTCAAGGTTCTTTGGCGTGGTCCGAGCAGAGAGGAGGTCACTTAGGAGACCAAGAGCGAGGTGAGGAAGAGGTATCCCCATCTTTTTGAAGGTGCGTATAGTTAGATATTTAAATTCGGGAATCGAATTTCTTTAATGTGGTAGATTGTAACACTTTGAAATTTCCGTTAGAATGTTTTTCGTGATAATTAGTAATTGTGCGTGTTATTTTATATGTGTACATGGGATTATTAGTTATAATTTAGTCGTGTTTACCCTAATTGGGAAATTTCTTGTGTTAGTGCACACATGCACACTTAGCATAATTTTCCTTGACCTAGGTTAAAGTGTTAGCCATTCTTTCCTTGCATGTTTCCTTGTTAATTCCCCACCCTTTAATCAAAACAAAACTCTTTTTAGAATTCTAAAATCCAAATAAACAAATGAAGCATGGTGGTTAGGTGAGAACTTGACTTTTGACCCTTTTTTCTTTCTCTCTTCTCTCTCTTCTCCTCATTTCTGAATCCAGCAGAAATTCGGCAGCAAAACCCTAGCTTTTCTTCACCTTTCCCTCTCCTTTTCACTTCTCTTTGATCTCTACACAAATCCTACACAAAAACCACTCTTTTCCTTCACAAAACCTTAGGAAAAATGAGTTTTTGAGGTGTTTGGAGGCAAATCTGCATACTTGAATGAGGAGCTGGAATTTTTGGTGTTTCATAGGGTCTTTTGAAGGTATAAATCTCACTTCTAGCACCCTATCTCCATAACTTGCATGTTTGGTTTCAAAATGTCACCTTTTTGTGCAACTTTAGTGCTATTGAAGGGATTTAGTGATGATATGTTAAAATTTATGTTGTTGTGGCTTGATTAGCTTGTTAATGAGTTATTAGTGTAAGTTTAGACCTGGGTTTGTTTCAGGTTCCACAAAAATACCCTAAAGTTTCATTTTTGTGCAAAAGTGTGGATTTTAACTAGAAATAAGGCTCTGTAGGATCTGCTACTACCCGAGATATTTCAGAGTGAAACTAGATTTTTCTGTAGCATGTATGGAGGGTATAGAGTGCACACACCAAACCTGGGGGCCCAATTCCCAAGTGAGGCCGCCGGAATAATCGTTCTGGCCGCAATTTGCGGCCAGATGGGTGAGAAGGGGGTTGGGGTTTGGTCTACTGGAGTCTGCTGCTATGTGGGTTATTTTGGTATATATATATTTGTAATATCTGTTCTGTATCAAAATCTGGAGTAGAATACCCTATTTCCCGTATTTTTAATCTTTCGCGACACGCGTGATACGTGTGTGTGGGTTTGGGGTTTCTGCGTATCGCGACGCGTCGGAGTGGCTTCAGGCGCGTAATCGCAAGTTTTAGCGTATCGCGCACACGCGCGCTTGGTTCACGACACGAGTTACTAGTTCGGCTTTAATGTCGTGTTTGTACGGTTTGAGCTTATGTGTGATATATTGTGAAATTCTAGGATTCGCAGGCGAGTGCGACAGGCGTCGCGAAGGAGAGGAACAAGTCGTCGGCTATACCTAGCGACAGACTACGGTGAGTAGATTTAATATCTACGGGGATATCGCCCGCATGGCGATCTACGTCAGGGCTAATAGGATCTTATAGCTACATTTCCATACATTGACTGTTCATGGCTACTATTTAGTGCATACCACATTCCCTGATGTATGTATATAAACTAGAATTGATAGAACACCGCACCCTTACTAACGGTTCATGTTGCACGAGCACTATCCTGCATGTTACACACACACCGTTAGTAATTGCCATGATACTCACACTGTAGAATTTCCATCGGATCATTATGTTGTAACTCATCTTTATGTTACTTGACATGATATTCATACTTGATACATATATCACATCGGATCATTATGTTGTAGCTCATCTTTATGTGACTTGACATGATATTCATACTTTATGCACATATCACATCGGATCATTGACTTGCATATTGGTTTGGATTACATGAGATTTCTGGATTTGGGAACCGTGGCTATTTCAAATATGTAATCATTTAAAAACCCGGTTCCCGTGATATGATATTTCGGTGCGTCCACCATGCGTTTCCTCGGTGCTAGAGTGATATATGTGAACCCGAATCGAGGAGCTGGATGAGGCCGATTACGGGTACATGGTGGACCTAGTATGGTACCCCAGGGCGAGAACGGTTTCGCTGTGTAGTAGATGGTGAGCCTGGCAGAGGGACTACTACCTACCGGTGATTGGTTGGACCTGACAGTTATCCGGAGGATACTGATCAGAGTCGATAGATGGATGCGGGATGATCCGTACTGCCGGGGCCGAGGGCCGATACCGCAGACGGAGCCCGTGGGCTGACCCGGACTGACGGGGCCCGATGGATGAGGATTTGCATGTCGATGCTGGACACGAGTACTTATGATATTTGGGTGCTGATGTTGGGCACTCGTGATTCTCAGAGATTTACAGGATTAGAGGGCCGATGAGAGTGCCGGCGCCTGAGCTATTTGGGGACCTAGGTGCATTGATGGACACCGATTATATATTCCACGTTGACATTCCGTGTAGATGTTATATTGCCCATGCTCAGCATTTATTATTGTACCTCATCCTGTAGTTATATTACCTGATAGAACACTTGCATGATTATTGCACATACTACTTATCACGCATTGTTATCATCTGTTGGCATGATAGAGTAGCGCAGTACGTGCATGCTCGCGATTACCTTTATATGTTATCTCTATTCATGAGTTGGCAACTCACCCCCGTTGTGCCACAGTGTTTGCAGGTTGCCCTTCGGAGTAGTCGCGGTAGGCTGCGTTTTGCATCTTTTGACACAGATACCCCCATAGTTGGTGTACTAGCTCTTTTGCTGATAGGTGGGTTTTGCGCGGTATCTGTTTATCTTTCAGTTATGTATATTATTGTATCTAGTATTCTCCATCTACCATGTATGTATTTGACTTAGAGACAGTATGAGGACGATGATGTATATTATTTGTTTTCTGGGGTCGTGCTTGTTGTGAGCCGACTGTACTTTGCAGTTTATTCTATCTGTGATGTTCCCACTTGTGGATCTTGATCTTCGCTCCGGCGTCGTATATTTCAATCTTGGTGATTATTTACTTAGATTTCTTAACATGTTAGCAAGTGCTTTTATTTAAAACTTATAATACTCTATACTTTTACTGGTTTGATTTCTGGGTTTCGGTTCACTTAATCGCGTTACGCTTGTAGACGTTACGTGGTTAAGTGCCGGTCACGGGCTAAACTTTGGGTCGTGACAACTGTACCCAAAATCCACCTGTTTTTACGACTCAATAGAGCCGCAGTAGGGTGGAGATCAAAGTACAAT
Organism: Agapanthus africanus; assembly: GCA_030015575.1. Classification (NCBI taxonomy): domain Eukaryota; kingdom Viridiplantae; phylum Streptophyta; class Magnoliopsida; order Asparagales; family Amaryllidaceae; genus Agapanthus; species Agapanthus africanus. Next base: position 117,312,214 of record CM057343.1, read on the forward strand.
GGGAGGACACACAAGACTCTATGGCGATCTCGGGTCTACAGACTAACATGTACCAGTGTCACCTGAGAACTGCTATTCGACGTATGATATAATACCACAAAGAAGTTCTCGGTGAGTCCGTTCAGTGTACCCAGTCTCACTGAGCACCCGTATACAATCTTCGGTGTCAGCACACCAGATGGATATAGGATCATCCATCGCCCATCATATGGAACAAGAATAGTATACGCTAGTCTACACTGGAATATCGATGCCCTGTTTCGATATACCTACGACTAGGAACATGTCAAGGATATGTTTATAAACTACAGGTGTCCCACTAGGATGATCCATATCATAATCCCAGTAGTCAAGCCAATATCCTTAGGGCTTTATCAACATGTGCCAAAAAGAATATAAACATGATCAAGTGAACATATGATAAAGAGAAACTAGATAGCATACTATCATGTCGAGCAAGACTGTCCTCTGAATACACACGCGCGCGCGCGCACACACAGACACACACACACACACACCAGTACATACACTATCACATAATGGCCTCAAGGGCATACATATATCCAACAATCTCCCACTTGCACTAAGACCAATTATTGGCGTATCTCATACCCAACATCTTAAAAAGTCGCTCATGCTGTAGCTGAGGGAGGGCCTTGGTGAATGGATCCGCAGTGTTATCCTTTGTATCTACTCTCTTGATCTCGATCTCATGGCGATCAACTATCTCCCGGATCAGATGATATCACCTCAGGATGTGTCTGGACTTCTGATGGGACCTGGGCTCTTTGGCCAACGCCATAGCCCAATTATTGTCACAATACAAAGGATTGGATCAATAATGGTTGGAACTACTCCTAGCTCCGAGATGAACTTCCTCATCCAGACGGCTTCCTTGGCATCATCATTTGCAGCAATGTACTCAGCTTCCATCGTTGAGTCTGCAACGGTATCCTGTTTGGAACTCTTCCAACTCACCGTCCCTCCATTGAGGGTAAATGCAAACCCTGAGATAGACTTGCTGTCATCCTTGTCACTCTGGAAGCTTGAATCGGTAAAGGCCTCCATTTGGAGATCCCCGTTACCATACACCAAGAACAATTCTTTAGTCCTTCGCAAGTACTTAAGAATGTTCTTCACAGCAATCTAGTGATTATCCCCTGGGTTTGACTGATGCCTGCTTACTATACTGAGTGTGTAAGCTACATCAGGGCGTGTACACAACATCACATACATTATCGATCCTACGGACGAAGCATAGGGAATAATGCTCATGCGAGCTCTCTCTTTATCAGACTTTTGGCAATCGTCTTTGGAGAGAGTGACTCCGTGGCAAGCGGGTAAGGCACCCCGCTTAGAGTCTTCCATACTAAACCTCTTTAGGATGGTGTTGATGTACTTGATTTGGGACAATCCCAATAACCATTTGGATCTATCACTATAGATCCGTATGCCCAATATGTATGTGGCATCACCCAGGTCCTTCATGGAGAACCTTTATGATAAGAATGATTTGACCGACTGTAGCATAAGAATGTCCTTTCCTATCAGAAGTATGTCATCCATGTACAATATGAGGAATGCGACATTTCTCCCTACAGTCTTCTTATAAACACAAGGTTCATCTGGATTTTTGATGAAATCAAACTCTTTGATAACTTCATCAAAACAGATGTTCCAACTCCGTGATGCCTGCTTCAATCCATAAATGGATTTAAGTAACTTACATGCTTTTCCGCTGCTCCCACTATCAATGAAGCCCTCTAGCTGATCCATATAAACGCATTCATCTAAATCGCCATTTAGAAATGCAGTTTTAACGTCCATCTGCCAGATTTCATAGTCGTAGTGAGCAGCAATAGCAAGTAGGATCCTAATGGTTTTAAGCATGGCTACCGGAGAGAAAGTCTCGTCATAGTCTAAACCTGGTCTTTGCCGAAAACCTTTCGCTACCAACCTTGCCTTATAGGTCTCCACCTGTCCATCTACTCTGATCTTTCTTTTAAAGATCCATTTGCAGCCTATAGGTTTTATCCCGGAGGATACATCCTCCAAATTCCATACTTTGTTGGTGTACATGGACTCCATTTCAGATCTCATGGCATCCAGCCATTTCACAGAGTCACCACTCGTGATAGCTTGATGAAAACTGGCAGGATCATCATCATCCATGATGAAATCTTCTCTATCACCATCAATGAGAAAACCGTACTATCTATCCGGTGGGCGAGAAGTCCTACCAGATCTATGGAGTGGCTGAGGTTCATTAGATTATGTTACAACATCAGTTTCAGCCAAGTCGTCATTTGTAACTTGTGTTTTTAGAACCTCTTCTAGATCTACCACATTGCCATCAGTATCATTTGGAAAAATCTCATTTTCTAAAAATGTGGCATACTGAGAAACAAACACCTTTTGTTCCTCCTTGTGGTAGAAAAGATACCCAAACGAATGTTTTGGATATCCCACAAATATACATTTGACCGATCGTATCTCTAGTTTGTCTGGATTTTTCTTTTTGACAAAAGCCGGACAACCCCAAATCTTAACTCGTTTAAGAGATGGTCTCTTCCCATGTCATATCTCATATGGAGTGGTAGATATGGTCTTGGTTGGAACTTTGTTTAACAGAAAAGCTGCAGTTTCCAATGGATGCCCCCAAAAGGAGAGGGGTAACTCAGACTCACTCATCATAGATCGTACCATATCTAATAGGGTACGATTCCATCGTTCTGACACACCGTTGTGCTGTGGTGTGTAAGGGGGAGTGAGCAGAGAGAGAATCCCATTCTCGTTTAGGAAGTCCAAGAATTCAGTACTTAAGTACTCTCCACCTCGATCTGATCGAAGTATCTTGATTCTCATTCCTGTTTGGTTTTCTACTTCAAGTTTGTACTACTTGAATTTCTCGAAAATTTCAGATTTATGTTTTATCAAAAACACATGACCGAATCTTGAGAAATCATCAGTAAAAGTTATGAAGTAAGAAAAACCTCCTCTTGCATGTGTACATATTGGCACACATACATCACTATGTATGAGGCCAAGGAGCTCAGTAGCTCTTTCTCCATGTCCAGTAAACGGAGTTTTGGTCATTTTACCTTTGATACAAGACTGCAAAGTTTCATAAGATTTATACTTAAAAGAATTTAAATATCCATCTTTATGAAGCTTGTTTAGTCTTGTTTCATTAATATGACCAAGTCTACATTGCCAAAGAAAAGCTTCATTTATATCTGAAAATTTTCTTTTACTTCTGTGTTGAATGTTGAAAACAGTGTGTTGATTAAGGACGTATATCCTGTTATTAAGTGTACCGCAACCAATCAACTCTTGATGGAGTCTAATGTTCATAACATTGTGTTGCACAACAAAATAATATCCTTCATTGTCTAAAAAAGAAACGGATATAATATTACAAAGCATACTTTGCACAAAATAACATGGGTTCAAAACCAATATACAACCCGATGGCAACCCTAGGTGATACTCTCCCACTGAAACTGCATTTACATTGGAACCATTTCCATCTTAGAAAGTATGATCACCTATCTTAAAAACTCTTCTATTTCTCAATGCCTGAACAGAATTGCAAATATGAGAACCCGAACCGGTATCCAATACCCAGGAAGCAGAGTTAATAGAAAAACAGTTTTCAATCACGAACACACCTGAAGCTGAAGCATCACCATGCTTCTTCTTGAGTTCAAAGTACTCAGTACAGTTCCGCTTCCATTGTCCCGTCTTTTTGCTGTGGAAACATTCTCCTTTTCCCGATTCCCCAACTTTAGATTTGTCTTTCCCCTTAACCTTTTTGACTCCACCCATAGGTTTGGTGGGTTTCTTCTTCATCTTTCCCTTAGAATTAGCTTTTGTGAGAGAGGAGGATGATGGCCCAACATACGAAACGGGAGTCTTTACTGACTTCAGTGTGCTCTCTGTACTCCTTAACATATTAAGGAGTTCAGGTAGTTCCTTCTCCATGTTGTGCATGTTGAAGTTAACTATAAACTGAGCAAAGGTGGAGGGGAGAGACTGCAGAATAATATCCGTATATTGTTCATTGTCCATTGTCCACCCAAGGTCCTCAAGCACTTCTATGAATGCTATCATTTTCAGAACATGGTCTCCTACTGCAGTACCAGGGGCTATTCGCATCTGAAACAGCTTTCTGGATGCTTCGTATCGTAATACGCGAGATTGATCTCCATACAACTATTTTGTATGGAGGAATATGGATTGTACGTCCATATTCTCGTGCTGCTTCTGATGTGTGTTATCTATCGACACAAGTGCGAGGCATTTGGCCGTGGAACAGTCAGCGTCGCATATCTTGTGGATTTCCCTATCCGCAATTGAAGGTTTAGGACCTAGGATGGGCGGGGTTGGAGCCATGAGGACATGTGATACCTTATCAAAAGTCAAGGCAATGTTAAGATTCCTCACCCAATCTTTATAATTGGTCCCATTCAGCTTGTTTTTATCTAATAGAAGTTTAAGTCCTGACATTTGAATCTGTTGTTAAGAGAGATAAAAGAATACACTCAACGAAAAGCTCTTGCAAAGATTAGATTGGCTATTATCTTGTCTAATCGATATCTCCCACTGTTTTTATCAAATTTTCTGTAAAATCCTTTAAAAAGAAAACTAGCCAGGATTAATTACATTCTAAAACTTCGATAACCGTTCAGCCAGGCCGGTGCCGGTACTTGAGGGAGGTTCCTCATTCTTTCGCACGGACCTAATTAAAATAAATCTCGTCTTCCCAGAGGCGTAGCCCCGTTTGACACCTTTCTTGACACCTACTGAGTTAGCTAATTGTAAAGTGCAAAATTCTCCCGGGAGCAACTTTTGCTTGCAGTGAGATCGGGATCCTACTATCATATAGAAGGTATACAATCTCATTGTAAATTTCAACTCATGAAATTCCAAATATTATTTTTACCCCTAGTACTCATGACCTTAACTATAGTCAACATATCTTAAGTACTAGTCAAGTTCTTCCCGTCATTTCGTGATTAACTAGACCCACCCATATGACCCTTAACTAAAGTTAACATAATCATATGAATGTCCTAACTAATCCGCATCATATGCAGTGTAGGAAGACATCACTTAGCTACCGTACACTGCGCCTTAACTAAAGTCAAAATACTAAGTACTCTTCTTCCTAAAATTACGGAGGGCTGTTGTCACGCCCCGCTTCCCAAAAGAAGGAGAAGGAAGACGTGGCAAGGTCCGCAACCTAACTGTATTGAAGGCGGTCTATTCAATACAGTTACGTTAAGCGTATTAATAATTAATATGCAGGATGTGTACCAAAACAAAAAATAATAAAAGCGAAAGGCATTTTATTTCCATTAACTAAACTTTATTACATCCCAAAGGAAATAGTAAAATAAACTAAGTAGTTTATTTACATTAAAGAAGAAGCAAAGCCCTAAACATGTGGGCAACAATAAAGAATTAAAACTATCTAATCTTCCATTGTCTTGTCTTCATAAGTTGGCTTCACACCTTGATCTTCGCTGTAATACTCATTCTTATCTGACGGACATTCCCAGGATATAGAAAGAAAAGGAAGGTCCGTCAGCGAGTTAAACTCGGGTAGGATTGCCTCATAAGATAGTAAAGGTATAGGAATTGACATGTGTGTATAATGAATATGATGTACATGAGTATAAAGGTATGTGGTTAAGTAAAAATTGGATATGTGAATATGAGTATGTTATATATGTTGTAAGTTATATGTGTATGAAGGTAATAGTTGTATTAGTTTGTTAAACAAGGGTCCGGATACTCGAGATTATTCCGTTGTGGCCACGGAACAACAACTGGGGAAGTGAAATGTACCGTTTCACTTCCCGGGATCATGATCGAGTAGTAGGGGAATCCGAGCTCCGAATTATCCTTGCCTAATCAAACTACCCATCCCCGTGGTTCAGTATAAAGGCTTGGACGGATTAGAGTTAGTGCGTATACTTCTAGGCATGGAATTTCCAGATTGTATAGTCGCCCATATATTGGACTGGTCACCCGTGATATCGGGATCTTCAGATTTATATAGTCGCCCATATATTGGACTGGTCACCCGTAATATCGGGATCTTCATATTTATAAAGTCGCCCATATATTGGACTGGTCACCCGTAATATCGGGATCTTCATATTTATATAGTCGCCCATATATTGGACTGGTCACCCGGAATATCGGGATCTTCATAAAGTATTCCATACCTAGGTCCGCGCATTCTAACCCTAACCGTATCATGTTTTGTATATGTCATGTTGTCAGAAGCTGGAATTTTAGAAAGAGTATTTGATCTCATTTAATATGGCCTTCCACAACCACTCGTTTTATTTTCTAGAATTTGTAAAGTACTTTGTGTTCTTCGGAAAAAGTTTAGTTAAATAATAAGGTCTAAATATCGTTTATTATTTCTAAGAAAAATCATGATATTAAAGGATATTTATTATTTCGGAAAAGTATAAGGTTTTACAGAAAATATCCTTTTGATACAAGATTGTGATGTTTATTTGAAAATCTTTTAAAAGGGATTTTTATTTGAAAAATCTAGATTGCTCCCAATATTCCAAAGGATAAGTTATGAGGTCCTCAAATCGCCTCTTCACCGCCAATTGTGGCTAGGTAAGTGCCAGGTAAGTGGGAAGGTACTCCACCACGTAAGTAGTGGGCCTAATTAATAACCACTAGGCTTAGACACACTTGCCTAGACAGCACAAAGGCTGGTTTAGATAAACGACCGATGCCTACAACCTTTCCTTTATTTTAGATTGGTTTTAAAGAAATTTCTTTTTAAAAGATACTAAATATTTCTTTAAAAAGATATCATTATTTAAATAATATTTTCTTTCTTAAAAAGTTGAGGGGGTTTAAAAATATTTGTAAGTACAATATATCTAAAATATTCATTTTACATATATTTAAAATATAATATTTAAACGAGGGTATCTTGTGGAAGTAACCTATTACGAGATCATTTTTATAGTGCGGGTATGTCATAGGTGAAATAACAATTCATGGGTTACATTAAATTCCAGGTATTATGAATGTGCAATATAATTATGTACAGACGAGATTTAAATACCGTTTTAAAAATATGGGTTAACGTTATCATAATTAAGGGTACAAGGAAAAAATGTATGCATAATTATAATAACAATATTTTAAATGTGGGTTGCTGATTAGAAGTTGGAATTTAGATAGAAGAATGTGACAGGAAAAGGAGAGAGAGGCGGATCCTACCTTTGATTGAGTCGAAAAAAGCCGAAGAGCTAGAATTGTAGCCTCGTACTAAAACCTCAATAACTTCGCGTCCCGATTTTTCCTCTGCGATTGGATGGAGCCGTAGCGTCCGCGTCGTCGATACGAAGGCACCGGTATTTTTTTTCAGAATTTTTGGAGTTCTGAGTTGTGAGAAAATGAGGTTTGAAGGTGCCTATTTATAGGGTTCAAAAATAACAAGAAAAATCAAAAAAAAACTAAAAATCCGCGTCGCAGTCACGTCAGCAATGATTTGCAATCATTGCCGCCGCCGCTTTTTCCCTGCCGTTGGATCAGATCCAACGGCGCAGATCGGCCCGAGCCTCGCCACGTTTCGCGAGCTCATTCGCTCGCGACCGTGGGTGCGGATCAGCCGCGTGGCGCGCCGCCAGGGTACTCTGGACCGTTGGATCTCGTGATCCAACGGTCCAGGTTAAAAGGGATTTAAAAAAAAATAAAAAAATAGATTTAATAAAATAATTAAAATAGCAGATTATTTTAAAATATTGATTTGGCTTTGTAAAATTAGTTAAAAATAGTAAAAAATACGGCAAAATTATGGAAAAATTCCAGAAAATATATTTTATTATTATCTTTAATATAAAAATAGTTTTGGGCTAAAATAATTATTATATTTATTTCTACATTGTTAACTAGTTATAATAACTACATAATATCTAGTTAATATTTAAAATATTTTTAAATTATGAATTAATTATTTTAATTGATAATAAAGATACGTAGATTATTTTAAGGTATTATAAAATCTTCCTAAAACATTTTAAGCCTATAAAAATAATAAATAAATTTTAGAAATTTCCTTTAATCATATTTACTGCTTTAAAAATTATTAACACTACTTTAAAAATTAGTATTATATAAAAGAAACACGTAAATAATTATTTGATGGTAGAAATATAGATAAAATGTGTTTTATTAGGTATTGGAAAACATAGTCGTTACAGCTGTGGATAGTTTTTAAGAAAACTTTTAACGATTTGAACTTGATATCGTTGTAGAATCCAATGGGTTTAAAATGAGTGGCTTAAACTCCGCATTTTTGAAACTTGCTCTTTCATAAAAGGCCGAATGTGTTTAAAATCCGATTCTACAACATCTTTTTAGATTCATTTATCTTTACATTAATCTCATTAATGTAGTCCCATCATTTAATTCCTAAAGCCATCACAGAAAGAAACAAAAATATAACGTACGCTTATGCCACTCGCATTCGTCACATTGTCCCGTTATGCACCGTTAGGTTACTTAACTAACAGCATACCAGGACGGGGCTAGCGCGGGTGCAAAACATAAGCAACGACTATTATATATCATATATATAATATTGCATTCGTCTCAGATATAAATTAAATGATCACATCAAATAAGCAGCAGAAGCACATATAATATAGGATATCTAGGAGGTCCGTATTTTGTATTTAGCCAGCAATAGAGAATACGGATTCCACGGTTGTGATGAATAGACAAGCCCACACCCTTAGACCCCTACGAGAGCGGTAAGTGACCCTACCAATTCTGGAGTTTAGGAGACCCGGTCTCGACTCCTCGAGATGGCCTCCCACGAACCCTAGAACTCGGTCACTTGTACCCTCCTCCTTGGGTCTATCCTAATGCGCAAAAGTAAATAATATACAACACTGGTGACATCAACCTCAACCCGGAAGTGCACCAAATAAAATAATATTACAAACAATTTAATTTTACATGAATGAAAAGAAAACTCTCATCTCACATAAAACCCCCGGCTATTCAATCACGACAATCCTGTACATCATATCTCAGCAACACATAATATCACATATCATCAACGTAAGTAAGTATGCATACCCCGATTGTCGTTGATGTATAGCAACGAAACCGGAGATACACCACATGCTACACTTACGGTCACAGACAAATAAAATGAAAAGCTACAACAATTGGAATCGTAACTGATTTTAGACAACACAAACCCGGAATATCACATATACAAGATTTCATGCCTAACAATGTAAAGCTCGCATTTAGGTCTCACCTATGAAATCACCTTTTCAAAATAAGCCGGATAATTCAACAATATTTCCGATTATTCTCGAGACCGAACTGCTAGATTTACACGCAACAAACAAATTTGTAGATTCCAATTATTGTATCACATACTAATAAACTAAGCGCGGTTAAAACATTCGATCGAACGATTAAACACCCATAGACTTCTCAGAAAGCTCAACACTTGAGCAGTTTTAAAAATTACCAGAAACTGCACAAAGTATATACGGGCCAGCGCAAGAAAGTACAACCCCACCTGCACCAAAGGCGCTCCGGAACCGCCGCGGAATAACTATTCATGCCGCGATTCTGCAGTCCTTTAGTGGAGTTAGGGGTTCGTATTTCTTGTGGGCCTATAAAATACCCTGCTGATTTAAGTATTTTTAATGTGAAAAAATCCACGTTTTTGAAAAATTTCCAGAGAGCACCCCCGGGGCGTCGTATTTTGTTCGTTCGAGGTTTTTAACTTCGTCTAGGTTACTCCAAAGCTCTAGCTTGGCTCTGATACCACTGTAGGGTTGCCTTAGTGCCTCGTATAGGATTTGGAAGTATCATACATGCCACAACTTTGATTTTATGAGGTGCTAAGTTAACTTAACTAGGAATCGAACTAGAATTATAGAGTAACAATTAATAGTATCACATATAAAAGATTATCTAATACTAAGTGGAGAGACTACAACCTTTGTAGATCTCCTAGGGCAACTCCTTGGATCTCCTAAGGTTTGGAACGGCTCGCTTGAACGCTTCCAAGTCCACGACGATCCACCCGAAGTCCTTTGCTCAAAGCTTGTTGCTTCACTTGATCTATGAAATCCTTAAAGCAAACACCCCACACAAAGTAGCTACAATCAAATGGCGCTGTTGCCGGGGATGACGTAGTTATTTTCTTTTTGCAATTTCGGGTTAATATAAAATCATAAAATTTATAAAAACTGAAAAATAAAAAATATAAAAAATTTATCATCTTGTTATTTTGTGAAGGGTGTTTTCGTTTGAATTGTGCAGGATCGAAGAACAAATTCAGATCTGGAAAAATCCAGAGAGCAAAACAGAAAACAGAAGATCTGAACAACAGAGGAGTACCACAACAGAGCAACAGAAGAAGTTTGGAGTCCTGATCCTTCTTCTTGACCGCGGAACCGCCGTCCTAAGCTAATTTTTGCCGCGGATCCGCCACTCTCTGCTGACCTCAGCATGAGAAAATCTCTATGTAAGCTTCTTTTCTTCTTCTGAACCCCCTGATATCCTCTGAAACATTTTCCTGCAGGATTCTTTGCGCAAAAACTTCCCCCCTTCTCCAATAACTTGATCTTGTGTAGGATTCTTTGCGCCGCAATAAAAAAAATTGTTTGCAAGTGTTTGATTGTGTTTACTGCTTTGCATATTTAAAATTGACTTTAAGGGGCTTTTACACCAATTCAGATTGGGTGGGGATTTCATTACCCTTCCTGGGACCCCAAAAATCACAAAAAGCATATTGCATTGACCATCAAGTTAATTAAAAAAGATTAGACTCAGCCTTAAGGACTGTCGCGCTCAATAGGACAAAGGAATAGTTATAGGCATTGATCGTTTATCTAAACCAGACTTTGTGGTGCCTAGGCTAGACAAGTGGGGAAAGGTAACATTAAAAGGCCCGTCTCACGATAATTCATGAGCAGATCCCTCCTTTCTCTACTTGTGCTTACCTGGCCACAATTGGCGGTGAAGAGGCGGTTTGAGGTCCTCACAACTTGCCCTTTGGAACAATTAGGAGCAGTCCAGTTGACCTAAGTGACCCTAGATCTAGGCTTGATTGTGCATTTTGTGATTGATTGAACGTGTGTTTAAGCTTTTTATTGAAAATCTTTTTGCAAAAAAGCTCCTTATAAAAAAAACACAAAAAGGAAAAATTTTTACAAAAACTTGCCACTTGTCGCTAAGAAATCAGTTGCACCCCACTTGCACCCACTTTCCTCTCTTTGACGTTTTCTTACCCCCGCCATCTGTTTTCACCTTTTAACTACACTACCTCTTTAGTATATGTCCGGTTGGACTAGGGACACTAGTGCCCGTTTAGTCCGTGTCTCGTTAGTGCCGACTGACGACGCTTTCGACTCCGAAGTCGAAATTCCTCCTACTTCTTTACCTTCACCTTCATATTCTTTGTCTTCTAAGGAGATGTCGGGATTTAATCCTACCAACCTCTTACCCGCGGGACTGATTCCACCTCCACTAGGTGCGAATAACCCACAACACCCACATGTTGAAGCGCCCCAACGAATCGCGCTCCAGGATCTTTTCTACCCTATCCGCACCGCTTTACCAACTTGTCTTTCACTTCCACCGGCTAATGAGGATAACTTTGAGAACAAACCACACTTCATCAACATGTTACCCAAATTTCATGGGTTGGAATCCGAAGATGCCTACATCTTCATAAACAAATTCCAGAATGTTTGCGCAATGATGAAGACAACACAACTTTCTGATGATGCTATAAGGCTACGTGTCATTCCATTCACCTTATGTGACCTAGCTGAGAAATGGTTATATAGAACAGCATCACACTCGATTAAAAATTGGGAAGAGTTTGTTAAAGCTTTTCTAAAAAAGTTTTACCCACACCACAAGACCGCGAGAATTCGCAACGAAATCATTCAATTTTCCCAGCTTCCTTCCGAACCCTTTTGGAAGTGTTTTGAAAGATTTAAAGACCTACTTGTTCAATGCCCTCACCACGGTATCGAAAATTGGCAACTTTTCCAAACTTTATACGAGGGATTGAACCCAGCAACTAAGCAGTTGTTGGAAACCATTTGTCAAAGTCACTTTCTAACAAAATCAAGCGAGGAAGCTTGGCAGTTTTTCGACGATATTGCTTAACAAACACTTCAGTGGAAAAGCACTAAGACCACCTCATCTTCTTCATCAGGTCAGTCTAAGGCAGGCATACATCAACTTGATATGTCGATTGCAATGAAGGCCGAAATGGCCGTACTTACGAAAAATCTAGAAGCAATTGAGATCAAATTCTCATCGCCTTCTCCTGCCCCTGCTTTACCCCCACGCACTGTTTGCGCTTGTTGTTCGGATCCATCCCATCTTACTGAAGAGTGTCCTTACAATCCACCTGTTCAAGGACAAGATCAAGTCAATGTTTCCTTTCAGTAAAGACAAAGAAATGATCCTTACTCTTCGACTTATAATCCTGGTTGGAAGAGCCACACAAATTTTTCTTGGAATCAAAATCAACAACAATTCCAAGGCAATAACAACTTTCAAAGGCCTCCTCCATAACAACAAGCCCCTCAACAAACTCAATATCAGCTACCTTTCCAACCCCAACCTTACCCAAACCAAATGAACAATTTTGTACCCAATAACTCTTATCCTCAAAAAAATTTTGCTCGGCCGAATAACGATAAGGTTTCCTCGCTAGAACAAAGTTTGGATGCATTTTTAAAATAATCTACACAATCCTCAGCAAAGCTAGAATCTTCCATTCAGTCTTTGGTGCAAAACAGTGCTTCACATGATCAGAGCATCAAATCAATTGAGGCCCAAATTTCAAAACTGAATGCTGCGTTAAGTGAGCGAGAAAAGGGAAAGCTTCTGTTGGATATATGTATGCCCTAGAGGCTATTATGTGATAGTGGATGTATTTATACATGTATGTATGTATATATATATATATATATATATATATATATATATATATTCAGTGTACATTCTTGCTCGACATGATAGTTTGCTATCTGGTTCTTCTTTATATGACATGTTGATTTGATCATGCTTTTACTCATTCACACATGTTGATAAAGCCCTGAGGATATTACCTTGACTACAGTGATTATGATAGAGATCATACTAGTGGGACATCTGTAGTTTATAAGCATATCCTGAAATGTCCCTAGTCGTAGGTGTATCGAGACGGGGCATCGATATACCAGAGTAGACTAGCGTATATGATACTAGATCCATGTGATGGGCGATGGATGTTCCCACATTCATCGATGTTTGACATCGAGATCGTATACGGGTGCTCAGTGGTGACTGGGTACACTGGACGGACTTACCGAGAACTCGTATATGGAATTATATCTATCGTCGGATAGCAGTTCACAGGTGACACTGGTGCAGGTTAGTCTGTAGACCCGAGATCGTCATAGATTCTTGTGTGCTCTCCCACTGTACTTTGATTACCACCCTACTACGGCTCTACTGAGTCGTGCAAACAGGTGGCCGTTAGGTACAGTCCCGAGACACACGAAGGCGATGAGCGATAGGAGGGGTTTCGTCTCTCTCGGTATTGGGAGTTGATGCTGTGCTGTGCTCGACTGACTATATCAGTAACTCCCTGGCCAGGGCTGTTGAGATTTGCTGATAAGTGTTATCAGTAGTTTCTCGATCTGTTATAGACCTTTCATCGGCATGACTTGTTGAGTTATTGGGGTCGACGTTACCATCCCTAGACTCGATATGCAGCATATCTGATGAAGAGACTGGACTGTACGGTAGTGTTGCCGGTTGGCTCGACGGGAGTTGTAGCAGGTTCGCTTGTTTTTTTTCTGATCGCTCAATACCCGGGTGGCCGTTACGTTTAGCTTACCGCTTGTGGCTTGGGGGTGCTTGATATGATCATCACCCACTGTCGGCGTATTGACGAGTCTTAGAGTCCCACAAAGGAGTTACCTAGTCCAGGCAAAAGGTTGTGGTGCACATATGCGATATGCGCTTGGACCCGGTTATAATGCGCATATGAGATGCAGTATATTAATCGGGCGGCTTGCTTTTGGTCGGGTCGTATGTGATATGACCGGGTTGATAAATCAAGTGTTGATTTATCATTTAACCATTAGCTTCTTACTAGAAATCCTTTCTTGTCCTTTTTTGGATGTATGCATGCATGTATGCATTCATTCTTGTTCATGCACATATGGATGTGCATGCACACATGCATACATACATCATTCTATCATGGTTGTATATACATTGAAAATGGTGGCAATATAAGACTCACACCTTGGATTTATATATGGATTATTATTTCTATTTGTGTTAAAACAAAAAGAAAAAGGAAAGGATAATTCATGGTTAAGTTCTACACACTTCTTTGACCTAACCTTGTTCACCCACCATTTAACCATGGATTAACTTTCCTTTTGTGTTTTAACTCAAATTCAATAATATCTTTATTATTTAACCATGGTTTGAGATGAAGAGTGGAAAATATATATCCATTAATTTCTATTTTTCATTAGACATTATCTTCTTTTCTTGTTCTAAAAAGGCCATCATCTTCTTCCTCCTTCTTTTTTTGCTCTCTAGATTTCTCTAGTGAGCAAAACACTCACCAAGTTAGGATTTTGAAGTAAGAAAAGCCACCACAACACCATTCTACACAAGTCTTGCCCACTTGTGTAGAGTGTTAGCTTCATTCTATTCTCTTGATCAAGTGAAGTTGCAAGCTTGGACAAAGGAGCTTCGGGTGGATCATCGTGGACATTAGAAGACCTCGAGCGAACCCTTTTCCAACCCTCAAGTAGCCGAGGAGCCTAGCGTAGGGAGCTACAAAGGTTGTACTCTCAAAACCCTAGCTTTATCTACTTGTGTTGTTGTGAATGTTCAGAAACCCTAATTTTCTATTGACGATTCTTTGTATGCTCACTTAGCACCTTAAAAATTTTGATATTGAGACATGTGATGCTTCCAAACCCTTAATAAGGTGCTGGGTAAACCTTACATTGGTATCAAAGCCGACCTAGAACTTTAGGCGACATTTTAACGAAGTTAAAACTCCGATCGAACCAAAATACGGTTTTTTAGAACCCTCACTGGACAATTTTTGAAACTGTGGTTTTTCCAAAATTAAAAATACTTAAAAAATACAGCAGGGAAATCTAAGCACTACTGTGAAACACGAGGCCATGAACAATAAAGACCACCGCGGAACCGCGGCCAGAGCTTGCTTAGGCCGTGGCTCCACGGCCGTACACAAGAGATGATGACTCGTTTTTATACAGTAATGTTTAGAACTGTATGTATATATTTTTAGGTATGTTTAATCTGAATCTAGTGTTGAATGTTCTTGGGATGGTTTTGGATTCTACGATTCGATCGGAATATTTCGTGCCTTTTTCCGGGTAATTTAGAAAGTATTGAAATGTTCGAACAAGTATCATTTACTCACTTTTTCACGGGGTTTAAATCTTTCAGAAATATGTGCAAGTTTTGTGGTGGACCCTCTAGAAGACAACAAACCTTAACTCGATTATGTGACCGTCTTGAACTGCCTTTTGAACCTTAGGGTTTGAGGCAGTACGGCGTGCCCCATATGAGGCGTTGGCTTGACCCTTCTACGGCTGGACCGCTACTACTGTATCACATTCCGGGTTTTTTGAACTCCGCTCAAGTGTTGAGCTTTAGGGAACTTTGTGTATTTGATTATTCGTTCGAAAACTTTAATACTGTCTATTTATCTGGAATGTGATACAATATGTGGAATTCATATCGTTAGGCATGAAATACGAAGTATGTGATATTTCGCATTTACGATGTCTAAATAGAATGTGGATTCCAAATATTATAGTTTTACACTTTCTTTTCTGTGACCGTAAGTGTAGTATGTCGATATCGCCGGTTTCTTTGTTATATATCAACAACAATCGGGGTACGCATACTTACTTACGTTAATGATATATGATATTTTGTGTTGCTGAGATATGATGTGCAGGATTGTCGCGATTGAATAGCCGGAGGGTTTTATGTGAGATGAGAGTTTTATTTTTCATTCATGTAAAATTCAAATGTAATATTCTTTTATTTGGGGCACTTCCGGGTTGAGATTGATGCCACCAGTGTTGTATATTATTTACTTTTCTGCGTTAGGATAGACCCAAGGAGGGGAGCACAAATGACCGGGTTCTGGGGTTCAGTGGGAGGCCATCTCGAGGAGTCTAGACCGGGTCTCCTAAACTCCAGAATTGGTAGGGTCGCTTGCCGCTCTCGTAGGGGTCTAGGAGTGTGGACTTGGCTATTCATCGCGACTGTGGAATCCGTATTTTCTATTGTTGGCTAAATACTAAATACGGACGTCCTAATATATCCCACATTATATATATATGTTTCTGTTGCCTGTGTTCTATGATATCTGAGACGAATGATATATTATATATGAGATATATAGTAGACGTTGCTTATGTTTTGCACCCGTGCTAGTCCCGTCTCGGTATGCCGTTAGTTAAGTAACCTAACGGTGCATAACGGAACATTGCGGCGAATGCGGATGGCATAAGCGTACGTTGTATTTTCGTTTCTTTTCTGTGATTAGCTTAAGGACTTAAATGATGGGATTACATTAATATGATTAATGTAAAGAAAATAAACCTAAAAAGTTGTTGTAGAATCGGATTTGAAAACCACTCGGCTCTTTATGAAAAAGCTGTATTTCAAAAACTGCGGAGCACAAGCCACTCCTTTTGAAAACCATTTGATTCTACGACGATATCAAGTTCAAAGCGTTAAAGATTTTCTTAAAAATCATCTGCAACCCTCCGTCATTTTAGTAAGTAGAGTACTTAGTATTCGTGCTACGTTTGTTGACCTTAGCCAAGGCGTAGTGTACGGTAGCTAAGTGATGTCTTCCTACAATGCATATGATGCAGATTAATTAGGACGGGCATATGACTTTGTTGACCTTAGCCAAGGGTCATGTAAACGGGTCTGATTAATCAAGAAATGACGGGCTGAACTTGACTAGTACTTGTGATTTGTTGACCATAGCCAAAGTCATAGGTACTAGGGGTAAAAATCATATCGGGAATTTTCAAGTGTTGAGATTTGCAATGAAATTGCATACCTTCCATATGATGGTTGGATCCCGATCCAACTGTGGGCAATAGTTGCTCCTAGGAGAAGTTTTGCAGTTTACAATTAGCTAACTCATTAGGTGTCTAGAAAGGTGTTAACGGGGCTACGCCTCTAGGAAAACGAGCTTTACTTTAATTAGGTCCGTGCGAAAGCACGGGGAACCTCCCTCATGCAGGGTTCCTAGGCACTTCCAAGAGGTCTCACAAGGCATCGAACATGCCAAATTAAAATTTTACGGTGCCTACAAACCCTAAACTACGGATCGATAACTAGATGTCTAGGCGAACAATGAACTAGTTAACACTTAACTAATGAGAAAACGGAAATACAACCTTTGTAGATCCGGTGCTCCACCTCCATAGCTCCGCAACGAGGTCCTCTCCGCTGTCCAAGTCAAATCCGGGCTCTAGGATCGGCTTCGTCGGAGAATGGGCAAGCTAGGTCGTCGATGTCCATGCCGAAGATGATCTACGTCGAGGCATCGCTAAATCAAGCTCCGACTTCACCAAGTCAAGAAACTTATGAAGTAAACACTCTCTACTACTTGGCAAGAGGTAGAGGATGAAGAAATAGGAAGTGGGTTGACTTTAGAATTGGATTTCTCACTCATATGCATCAATCACCATTGATGGAGGTGAAGCTTTTCTTCTTGAAGTCAAGGAAGAAGAAGAAGAAGCTTATGATAAGATAATTGTAAAAAGAAAAGAATAATACATTCTTATCATCTTAGAACCATGGTTTAGTGTAGAGAATTAATCATGGTTGAGTGGTATGGTTAGGGTTAAGGATGAGATAAGAATAGTGGACTAAGTCAAAGCTTCATGAATCTTTAACAAAACAACAAAAGAAGCCACCATCCTTTTCTCTTTCTTTTATTCATTTATCAAAAATAAATGGATAACTAAATAAGATAAATGAATAACTAAATTATAAACCCTAACCATTTCATTAACCAAGGTTTAATACTTTACACTTAACCAAAAAGCATGCATCATCAAACATGATACAAGCAAGTGCACAAAATCATATCGCATATGTAATGCGCACATCCGAGCGAGAAAATCCATTTAAAGTGAACCAATACTAGTTAATGCAAAGTAATATATCAAATATATAATTATACATTAAATCATTAAATCAACACTTGATTCAATGATCCGGTCATGTCGCACACAACCGACTAGTATAGAATGTATCGGCTTATCGAATCAATCCTTGATTCGATAACTAGGTTATATCGCATACAACCATTCGACACATTCATCGCGAGAATGGAATACGGTATCACATACACGCATTATTCTCGGTCCCGCACATATCTCATATGCGCTCCTATTTCGTTTCGCTTGAGCCAGGAAACCTTTGTGTAGGACTCTAAAGACTCGTCAATACGCCGGCAGCGGATGATGATCATATCAAACATCCACAAGCCGCAAGCGGTCTGCTAAACGTAACGGCCACCCGGGTATTGAGCGATCTGAAGATCGACGAGCAAGCCCGCTCATACTCCAGTGAATCCGACAAGTAACACTACCGTACAGTCCGGTCTGATCGTCTGATATGTCGCATATCTCGCCTAGGGGTGGTAAACGTCAGACCCCAATAGCTCAATAAGTCGTGTCGATATGAGGTCTATAACTGTTCGAGAAACTACTGGTAACACTTACCAGTAAATCTCAGCAACCCTGGCCAGGGATTTCCTGTTATAGCCAATCGAACACAGCGCAACATCAACCCCCTATACCGGGAGAGACGAATCCCCTCCTATCGCTCATTGCCTCCATGTGACTCGGGACTGTACCCAAAAACCACCGTTTTGCACGCCCTCTTGGACGTGGTAAGATGGAAATCAAAGCACAGTGGGAACCACACAAGACTCTATGACGATCTCGGGTCAACAGACTACTTTGTACCAGTGTCACCAGAGAACTGCCATCTGACGTGAGGTATAATACCATCTGGGAGTTCTCGGCAAGACCGTCCAGTGTACCCAGTCTCTACTGAGCACCCGTATATCTCCTCTGATGTCAAACACCGATGGATATGGGATCATCCATCGCCCATCTGCATGGGTCGAGAAGGTACACGCTAGTCTACTCTGGTATATCGATGCCCCGTCTCGATACACCCACGACTAGGGACTGTGAAGGATGTACTTATGGACTACCTTGTCCCCACTAGTATGATCCGCATCATAGTCCAGGTAGTCAAGCACACATCCTAAGGGCTTTACCAACATGTAACAGAGAGACAATCAGCATACACGTTAAGGTAAAGTTCAACCAGATAGCATACTATCATGTCGAGCAAGAAAGTCCTCCCTATATATGTCCCAGCATCCACTACAATATACATCCTATGTACAGTAATGGCCTCTAGGGCATACATATAACTAACAATCTCCCACTTGCACTAGGGCCATCTGTAGCAGTGGTTGTAGTATCTCATACTCAACCATCCCATAAAAGTCTCTCTTTGGGAACAGGCCTTTGTGAGTAGATCCGCTGTGTTGTCCTCAGAGTCTACTCTCCTAACCTCGATCTTCCTGGAGATCAACCATCTCCATGATCAAGTGATACTGCCTTAGAATATGTCTGGATCACTGATGGGACGGACGTTCCTTGGCATAAGCCACAACTCCATTGTCTCACAATGGTGGGAACGTAGTTCATCTCATGAACCAATATACACCCAGACTGCCTCTTTGGTAGCATCTTAAGTAGCGATGTATCCAGCCTTTATCGTCTAGTATGTCACGGTATCTAGCTTGGAACTCTTCCAACATACCGTCCCTTTACTGAGGGTTAAGACAATGCCTGCGACTGACATTCAGTCGTCTTTATCACCCTGGAACCCTTCCAGTGATTCTCCCCAGGATCGTTTGATACCATCCCACTACATCTAGTGAGATACCTAACATCCAATTAGATCTATCTCATAGATCCAAAATCCAGGATTTAGTAGGTATCACTTTAATCCTATATGGAGAATCTTTGTGATAAGCGGAGATTGATCGAGCGTAGCATAAGAAACTCCTTTCTTATCAAGAGTATGTCATCCACGTACTCTACGAGGATCGTCACCATACTCCCTACTACCATTTTGTATATACAAGGTTCATCTACCATTTTGATGATGTCAAACTCTTTGACTAATTCATCAAAACAGATGTTCCAACTCCGCGATGCCTGCTTTAATCCTATAAAGCATCTTGCACACGTTTCCGCTGCTCCTACTGTTTACGAAGCCCTCTGGCTGTGTACTTATAGACGCACTCTTCTAAAACATCATTTAGAAAAGCAGTCATGACACCCAACCACCAGATATCGTAGTCATGGTATGTAGCCGTGACAAGTAGGATCTGGATGGACTTAAGCATAGATACTGGAAAAAGGTTTCATCATTATCCACGCCTGGTCAATGACGAAAACTTTAACAAGTCTAGCTCTGAAAGTCTCAACTTTTCCATGTACACCAAGTAATCTTCTCAAGATATACCTGCTCCTGATGGGAATTTAACCCTTCAGATATAGCAACTAAAGTCCATACTTTGTCGGTGTATAAGGATTCCATCTCAGATCGCTAAACATCCAGCCATTCTTACAGAGTCTTACTCTTGATGGCCAGCTCGAAACTAGTTGGGTCATCATCTCATGATGCAATCCTCGCTCCCACTGTCATAGAGAAACTGAAGTATCTCTTGGGTGGGTGAGGAAACCTACTAGATCGGCGGAGAGGCTGAGGTTCGTTGGTATCTACTGAATCCTTTGGTTCTATCAAATCATGTGCTGTAGTTTGTATAGCTGGAACATTTCCAGTTCTACAAAACAGACCTTGCCTCGAGCTTGTCCGGATTTTGCTTTTAGACATAGGCCGGACAATCCCCAAATCTTAACTAACTTAAGACATGGGTTCATCCCATTCCATATCACATATGAAGTGGTAGGCAACTGATTTGATTAGAATCCTATTCAATAGGTATGCAGCTTGTCAAGTGCATAATACCCAAAAGGAAAAAGGTAACTCAGTAGTACTCATCATAGAGCACGCCATATCAAATAGGGTGTATCTGTTCCGCCCCGATATACCATCGTGCTATGGTGTATTCGGAGGAGTAATGCTGAGAGAGAATCTCATTCTCCTTTAGAAAAGTCCAGGAATTCCGTGCACAAGTATTCTCCTCCTTGATCACATCAAAGGACATAATACTTATACCCTTATTTTGGTTCTCTACTTCTAACTTATATTCTGTGAATATCTCAAAAGGTTCGGACTTGTGTTTCAACAGGAACATAGGTCTGAAACTCGAAAGATCATCAGAGAACGTAATGAAGTACAAAGAACTAGTCCTGGCATGTGTAGACAGGGGACCTTACATACATCAACATGCATCATCCCAAGAGTTTACTAACTCTTTCTCTATTTCCAATAAACGGAGCTATGGTCATCTTATCTTTGTGACATGACTGGCGAGTTTCACAAGATGTAAATTCAAACTAATTTAAATATGCATCTTTATGTAACTCTAGCTAGTCGGGTCACATTGATCTGACCTAGTCTACAATGCCTCAAGAAGGATTCGTTCATTTCTGAACTCTTCCTCTTGTGTGTGTTCCGTATACTTAGATCTGTAGTTTGATTTAGAACATCAATGCTTTTAGATAACGTGCCTGAACCGATCAACTTTTGATATAGGAAATGTTCAAAACATTATCCAACAATACAAAATTTTATCCTTTCTTTACTAATAAAGAGACTGATATGATTTTGTATATCAGGTTCGGTATCTAACAACATTCGTTCAGAATCAATGTATCGGTAATACAGGGTGACAGTGACCGACAGACTTGGCTGCAACTCTTTCCCCGTTTTCTGTCTTATGAAACTTATCACCCGTTCTCAGTTCTCTACCTTTCTGTAGCCCTATGTAACAGATTACATATCTGGGATCCTGATCCGGTATCACATACCCAGGACGTAAAGGATACTGAGAAACAGTTCTTTGTAATGAACACACCCGAAGATGATGCATCAACATGCACTCTCTTCGTTTGGGCGGCACGGGAAATCTGGTATTCCCCAATTTCCTGCTCTGTCTTATAACATTTATAAGTTGGAGCGGGACCAACGTTCCCCAGCTCAGTATAACAAGCGGGTTCGGTCAATATTCCGTATTATTATCTTGATTAAGGCGTGATATGGTCGCTACCAGGAGAGAGAGAGAAGAAAACACTCAGCGTGCGCTCTGTCAAGAATAGATTGGTTATTATTTTATCTAATCAGGATGGCTCCCACTGCTTTTTATCAAATCTTCCTTCAAACCCTAAAAGGAAAGACTAGCCGGGATTAATTACACACTACAAGTTCGCCAATCTTTCAGCCAGGCCAGTGTCGGTACTTTGAGGGAGGTCCCCCGTGCTTTCGCACGAACCTAATTAATGTAAACCTCGTTTTCCCAGAGGCGTAACCTCGTTAACACCTTTCTAGACACCTACTTGATCGGCTAATTGTAATGTATAAAATTCTCCCAGGAGTAACTCTTACTCGCAGCGGGTATCGGGATCCAACTATCTCATAGAAGGTATGCAATCTCATTGCAAATTTCAACACTTGAAATTCCCGATAATGTTTTGCCCCTAGCAGCTATATGACCTTAACATAGTCAACAAATCATAAGTGCTAGTCAAGTTCAACCCGTCATTTCCCGATTGAATTAAACCCACCCGCACGACCCTTGGCTAAGGTCAACAAAGTCGCACGACTACCCTAACTCAATCGCATCATATGCTTATACAGATAAGCACTAATCAGCTACCGCACACTACGCCTTGGCTAAGGTCAACAAACGTAGCACGAATACTAACCAGTACTTATCTGAAATGACGGAGGGCTACGACAGGTTTTTCTGAAAACCTATTGCGTAATGAACTTGATATCGTTGTAGATTCAAATGATTTTAAAAATGGAGTGCTTTTGAGGCTTTTCTAGTTTTGCTAAAGGAGTCACTCCCGGTGAAGGGATCGTCGGTCCTTTCCTCGTCGAATGAGGTGCGGGATATATCATATATATCACTGTGCAAAGCAAAAACTCTTAAAAGTTATCAAAAGACAAACCGAGTGTGTAGCATCTGCCAGTTATTGCTAAAGGAGTCACTCCCGGTGAAGGGATCTCGGTCCTTTCCTCATCGAATAAGGTGCAGGATATATCACATATACCTCTGTGCAAAGCAAGAACTGTAGCTACCTGTTTTATTTTGAAATTCGATTCTACAACATCTTAGGTTTCTTTTATTTCATTAATCATATTAATGAAGTCCCATCATTTAAGTACCTAATCATCACAGATAAATACGACGTACACTTATGCCATCCGCATTCGCCTCGATGTCCCCTCGTGCACCGTTAGGTTAGGTAACTAACGACAGAGCGGGGCAGGGCTAGCGCGGGTGTAAAACATAAGTAACGTCTATATAATATATCATATATACTATATACTGTATCTATCAAAGAACATCACATGATCACATCACAGATATCGCAGCAGAAGAATCATATGAAATATTGGATATACTAGGGCGTCCGTGTTTTCAATACGAGCCAGTACAAAACACGGATTCCACGGTCGTGATGAATAGCCAAACCCACACCCCTAGACCCCTACGAGAGCGGCAAGCAACCCTACCAATTCTAGAGTTAGGAGACCCGGACTCGACTCCTCGAGTTGGTCTCCCACTGGACTCCAGAACCCGGTTACTTGTGCCCTCCTCCTTGGGTCTATCCTAGTGCGGAAAAGTAAATAATATACAACAGGTGACAACTCCCGCAACCTGGAAGCGCCCCAATAAAAGAATATTACATACAAGTTTTTACATGAATGAAAATGAAAAACACTCATCTCACATAAAAAAAACCCCGGCTATTCAAACACGACGATCCAATATAACATATCCAGCAACACATAACATCACATGTCATCAACGTAAGTAAATATGTCCATCCCAATTGTCGTTGACATATAGCAACGAAACCGGCGATATCACATATTACACTTACGGTCACAGAAAAGAAAGTGTAAAACTACAACAGTTGGAATCCGCAATCTGCATAGACATCGCATGCCTAATCAAATGAATACCTTAGACATCACATGCCTAACAATTATAAACCCCGCATTTTAGTCTCAAAATCGAAAACTCTTTTCAATATCAAGTCGGGCAATTCAACAAGATTCCCGACATCCTGATCGAATGCTCGTCGCAAACATCAGTAGACGGCCGCACCCCTGATACCGTCGACGAAGTGCACCAAGGCGGAGCACCGCTGCCGGGAGCACCCGAACGGATGCTTTCGGCGACGGGGTTCTCCTACAGTCACTTCGTCGGGGCTATGGAGCGAGGCTGTCTATTAAGTTTACCCGGCGAGTATCCGCGTACGCTACGTGACTGCGACGGACTTTTGATCACATCAAAATTCCGTGGCAACCGATCAAGTGAGACTAAACTGCTGTGTTTATAACATTCATTTAGTTATCTCATAACTTTTGTGAATTCCAATTATTGTATCCCATTCCAGATAAACAGAAAATGTTAAACTTTTCGATCGAACAATCGAACACCCAAGTTTTCCCGAAACAGATCAACACATGAAACAAGTCTAACAACATTCCGTTCGTGCCTCAGTACCAACGATCCAGCCGTAGAAGGGTCAAGCCAACGCCTCACATGTGGCACGCCGTACTGCCCCAAACCCGAAGGTTCAAAGGGCAGTTCAAGACGGTCACATAATCGAGTTAAGGTTTGTGTCTTCTAGAGGGACCATCGCGTTACTTGCACGACTTAGAACGTCGTTAAACTACGGAAAAATCCAACACTTGGAAATTTCCCGATAGGGGAAAAATTGGGAATTTATATTCGGTCGAACTTTTTAACATATTCTAAAATTTATCCGGAAAGCCACACAGACAAAATTTGATACCCCGATCGAAACACCGAAGCTCCAAAACATTCTAGATTATTCAACACTTGAATAAAATTTTAAAAATATCCAGAGAACTCAGCACAACTAAATAGGAGTTACTGTGCAAACTTAACCTCAGAAGACGACAAAACGGCCGCCCTTCCGCCGCACGAGCCATGCTCGTGCCGCGGAAGCGCGGCTCTTTAATGGATTTAGGGCTACGGGTTGCACAGTTAATCTTATATTTTCCTGCATGTTTTTCTGAATATTTTTAATGTGGAAAAATGCACTGTTTTGAAAAAAGTACAGAGAGCATATTTGATTTGGAATTCCGGGTTCGTTCGGACTTCAATTTCCGTCTGGACTTCGCCTAAGGCTCTAGCTAGGCTCTGATACCACTGCAGGGTTCCTAGGCACTCCCAAGAGGTCTTACAAGGCATCGAACATGCCAAATTAAAATTTTACGGTGCCTACAAACCCTAAACTACGGATCGATAACTAGATGTCTAGGCGAACAATGAACTAGTTAACACTTAACTAATGAGAAAACGGAAATACAACCTTTGTAGATCCGGTGCTCCACCTCCATAGCTCTGCAACGAGATCCTCTCCGCTGTCCAAGTCAAATCCAGGCTCTAGGATCGGCTTCGTCGGAGAATGGGCAAGCTAGGTCGTCGATGTCCATGCCGAAGATGATCTACGTCGAGGCATCGCTAAATCAAGCTCCGACTTCACCAAGTCAAGAAACTTGTGAAGTAAACACTCTCTACTACTTGGCAAGAGGTAGAGGATGAAGAAATAGGAAGTGGGTTGACTTTAGAATTGGATTTCTCACTCATATGCATCAATCACCATTGATGGAGGTGAAGCTTTTCTTCTTGAAGTCAAGGAAGAAGAAGAAGAAGAAGCTTATGATAAGATAATTGTAAAAAGAAAAGAATAATACATTCTTATCATCTTAGAACCATGGTTTAGTGTAGAGAATTAATCATGGTTGAGTGGTATGGTTAGGGTTAAGGATGAGATAAGAATAGTGGACTAAGTCAAAGCTTCATGAAGCTTTAACAAAACAACAAAAGAAGCCACCATCCTTTTCTCTTTCTTTTATTCATTTATCAAAAATAAATGGATAACTAAATAAGATAAATGAATAACTAAATTATAAACCCTAACCATTTCATTAACCAAGGTTTAATACTTTACACTTAACCAAAAAGCATGCATCATCAAACATGATACAAGCAAGTGCACAAAATCATATCGCATATGTAATGCACACATCCGAGCGAGAAAATCCATTTAAAGTGAACCAATACTAGTTAATGCAAAGTAATATATCAAATATATAATTATACATTAAATCATTAAATCAACACTTGATTCAATGATCCGGTCATGTCGCACACAACCGACTAGTATAGAATGTATCGGCTTATCGAATCAATCCTTGATTCGATAACTAGGTTATATCGCATACAACCATTCGACACATTCATCGCGAGAATGGAATACGGTATCACATACACGCATTATTCTTGGTCCCGCACATATCTCATATGCGCTCCTATTTCGTTTCGCTTGAGCCAGGAAACCTCTGTGTAGGACTCTAAAGACTCGTCAATACGCCGGCAGCGGATGATGATCATATCAAACATCCACAAGCCGCAAGCGGTCTGCTAAACGTAACGGCCACCCGGGTATTGAGCGATCTGAAGATCGACGAGCAAGCCCGCTCATACTCCAGTGAATCCGACAAGTAACACTACCGTACAGTCCGGTCTGATCGTCTGATATGTCGCATATCTCGCCTAGGGGTGGTAAACGTCAGACCCCAATAGCTCAATAAGTCGTGTCGATATGAGGTCTATAACTGTTCGAGAAACTACTGGTAACACTTACCAGTAAATCTCAGCAACCCTGGCCAGGGATTTCCTGTTATAGCCAATCGAACACAGCGCAACATCAACCCCCTATACCGGGAGAGACGAATCCCCTCCTATCGCTCATTGCCTCCATGTGACTCGGGACTGTACCCAAAAACCACCGTTTTGCACGCCCTCTTGGATGTGGTAAGATGGAAATCAAAGCACAGTGGGAACCACACAAGACTCTATGACGATCTCGGGTCAACAGACTACTCTGTACCAGTGTCACCAGAGAACTGCCATCTGACGTGAGGTATAATACCATCTGGGAGTTCTCGGCGAGTCCGTCCAGTGTACCCAGTCTCTACTGAGCACCCGTATATCTCCTCTGATGTCAAACACCGATGGATATGGGATCATCCATCGCCCATCTGCATGGGTCGAGAAGGTACATGCTAGTCTACTCTGGTATATCGATGCCCCGTCTCGATACACCCACGACTAGGGACTGTGAAGGATGTACTTATGGACTACCTTGTCCCCACTAGTATGATCCGCATCATAGTCCAGGTAGTCAAGCACACATCCTAAGGGCTTTACCAACATGTAACAGAGAGACAATCAGCATACACGTTAAGGTAAAGTTCAACCAGATAGCATACTATCATGTCGAGCAAGAAAGTCCTCCCTATATATGTCCCAGCATCCACTACAATATACATCCTATGTACAGTAATGGCCTCTAAGGCATACATATAACTAACACCTCAAGTACCGACACTGGCCTGGCTGAACGGTTAGCGAAGTTGTAGACTGTAATTAATCCTGGCTAGTTTTCTTTTTAAGGTTTGAAAGAAAAACTTGATTAAAGCAGTGGGAGACATCGATTAGACAAGATAATAACCAATCTGATCTTTGCAAGATCTTTCGCTGAGTGTATTCTTTTCTCTCTCTTAAAGGCAGATACCAATGACTGGACTCAAGTTTCTACTAGATAAAAACAAATTAAATGGGACTAATTATAAAGACTGGCTGAGGAATCTGAAAATAGCCTTGACTTATGATAAAGTATCAAATGTCCTCACGGCTTCAGCCCCGCCCACCCCAGGTCCAAAATCCTCAGTTGCGGACATTGAAGTCCGCAAGACATGGGACGCTGACTGTGCCACGGCCAAATGCCTCGCGCTTGCATCGATGGACAATACACATCAAAAGCAGCACGAGAATATGGACATTCATGACATATTCCTCCATACAAAGGAGTTGTATGGAGAGCAATCCCGCGTATTACGATACGAAGCATCAAAGAAATTGTTTCAGATGCGAATGGCCCCTGGCACATCAGTAGGAGACCATGTTCTGAAGAGGATAGCTCTTATAGAAGAGCTTGAGGACCTTGGATGGACGATGGACAATGAACAATATACGGATATTATTCTGCAGTCCCTTCCCTCCACCTTTGCTCAGTTCATAGTTAACTTCAACATGCACAACATGGAGAAGGAACTACCTGAACTCCTTAATATGTAAAGGAGTGCAGAGAGCACACTGAAATCAGTGAAAACTCCCGTTATGACTGTTGGACAATCTTCCTCTTCTCGCCCAAAGGCTAAGTCCAAAGGAAAGAAAAAGAAGAAGCCCACCAATCCTAAGGGTGGAGTTAAAAAGGTGAAGGGAAAGGAAAAGTCCAAAGCTGGAGACTCGGGGAAAGGTGAATGTTTTCATTGCCATAAAGCAGGACATTGGAAGCGCAACTGTATGGAGTACTTAAATCTCAAGAAGAAGCATGGGGATGCTTCCGCTTCAGGTGTGTTTGTGACAGAAACTGTTTTTCAATAAACTCTTCTTCCTGGGTATTAGATACCGGTTCAGGTTCTCACATTTGCAATTCTATACTGGGGCTGAAAAATAGCAAGGTTTTGAAGACAGGTGACCATACTCTCCGCGTTGGAAATGGTTCCAATGTACATACAGTCGCAGTGGGAAAGTATCACTTGGGGTTGCCATCTGGGTGTATATTGGTTTTGAACCCATGTTATTTTGTACCAAGTATGCTTTGTAATATAATATCGGTTTCTTTGTTAGACAATGAAGGATATAATTTTGTATTGCAGAACAATGTTATGAACATTCACCTGAATCAAATGTTGGTTGGGTATGGTACACTTAATGACGGGATATACGTCCTAAATCAACACACAGTTTTCAGTATACAACACACTAAGAAAAGAAAATTTTCAGAAAAAATTAAGCTTTTCTTTGGCACTGTAGATTTGGTCATATTAACGAAATAAGACTAAACAAGTTACACAAAGATGGATATTTAAACCCTTTTGAATATAAATCTTATGTGACTTGCCAGTCTTGTATCAAGTGTGAAATGACCAAAACTCCGTTTACCAGACACGGAGAAGAGCTATCGAGCTCCTAGGACTCATACATAGTGATGTATGTGGGCCGATGTCTACACAAGCTAGAGGCGGTTTTTCTTACTTCATTACTTTCACTGACGATTTCTAAAGATTCGTCGGTCATGTATTTTTATTAAAGCATAAATCCGAAGCTTTCGAGAAATTCACTGAATATAAACAAGAAGTAGAAAAACAAACCGGCTTGAGTATCAAGATGCTTCGATCAGATCGAGGTGGGGAATACCTCAGTACAGAATTTGCAAACTTCCTAAAAGAGAATGGGATTCTCTCTCAGCTCACTCCTCCTTACACACCACAGCACAACGGTGTGTCTGAACGACGGAATAGGACCCTATTAGATATGGTCCGGTCCATGATGAGTGACGCTGAGTTACCTGTCTCATTTTGGGGTCATGCATTGGAGACTGCAGCGTTTCTTTTGAACAGGGTTCCAACCAAAACCGTATTTACCACCCCATTTGAGATATGGCATGGGAAAAGACCATCTCTTAAGAGAATTAAGATTTGGGGTTGCCCGGCCTATGTTAAAAAGCAGAATCCGGACAAACTCGAGACACGGTCAGTCATGTGTAACTTTGTGGGATATCTAAGGAACTCTTATGGATATCTATTCTACCACAAGAAGGAACAAAAGGTGTTTGTTTCTTAGCATGCCACATTCTTAGAAAAAGAGTTTTTCACAGATAAAGATGATGGCAATGTGGTGGATCTAGAAGAAGTTCTAGAGACACAAACTACAAATGACGACTTGGTTGAACCGGCTGTTGCAATAGAAACTAAGGAACCTCAGCCAATCCGTAGGTCTGGTAGGACTTCTCGCCCACCGGAGAGGTACTACGGTTTCCTCATTGATAGTGACAGAGAAGACTGCATCATAGAGGATCATGATCCTACCAGTTTTCAGCAAGCTATCATGAGTGGTGACTCTGTGAAGTGGCTGGATGCCATGAGATCCGAAATAGAGTCTATGTATACCAACAAAGTTTGGACTTTGGACGTTGTACCCCCTAGGGTAAAACCTGTGGGATGCAAATGGATCTTTAAAAGAAAGATTGGTGTAGATGGGCAGGTAGAGACCTACAAGGCAAAACTTGTGCCGAAGGGTTTTCGTCAAAGACCAGGTTTGGGCTATGACGAGACTTTTTCGCCCGTAGCCATGCTTAAATCCATTCATGTAACACCTTAGATTGTGTTTTGTAGCTAATTATATTTTAATGTATGGATTTTATTAAAAAGTTTACCAAATTAAGTTTCAAATATTTTATCCTATTTAATGAGTATTTTATTTGAATTTTTCTAGGCACACACACACTTGTGCATGATAACTAGGGTTGTAATTTGGAAGTTAACCATGATTAGCAATCATGGTTAGCTAACCATTTGTCTTAAGTTAGTTTTATGTTTTGTCTAAGTGTTATGGTTGTTAATATTAAATGAAAAAAGAATTTTAAAAAGAATTTGAGAAAAGTTTTAATATTGGTTTGAATTGTTGACTTTGGGGGAGAGAGAGAGAGGGAAAGCATAGGGCAACATGGCTCTAGCCATGCTCATTTAATGAGGAAAGAGAAAGAGAGTGGAGGGGGGTTTTGAATTTCCTCTCATTTCTCTCTTTGTTCTCTCTTTTCACTCACTCTCTCACTCTCACACACACACACACCAACACACTCAGCAGCCACAGCAGCAGAGAAGCAGCAGCCTCAGCATCAGCAGCAAGCAGCAGTGGCCACAACAACAACAACATTAGCAAGAGCAGCAGCAGCAGGAGCTTCAGCAGCAACAAGAGAAGCAAGAAGTAGCTGCAGATGCAAGGCAGCAGCACCAGGGGCAGCAACAACAACTTCAGCATCAACAACAACAACAACAGAGGCAGTAGCAGCAGCCATCATCATCATCAGCAGGATCTGCAGCTGTAGCAACAACAACCCCAGCACTTGCAGCAGCTCCTTTCACTTCTTCACCTGCTTTCTAGGGTTCTCTAGGGTATAATTTCTTAACCCAATCCCCTAGTTGCTAAGCTTGTGTGTTGATTAGCTTCGATTATTGTTAAATAGTGAATTTAGTGCTAGATTTTGGTGATTTGTGAGATGTTGTGGCAAAGTGATGATTGTGTTGGTTAACCCTACTTATTTAAGTGTTATTAGGGTCACTTGAACTGAGTTTAACCCAGATTTCACTAAAATACCATAGGGTTTGTGTTTTGAACAAATTAGCGTTTTTAAGCGATATATTAGCATTTTGTAATCTGCTTTTGACTCGGACCCTTCAGAATAAATTTGAGAATACTGGAGCATGCTCACTAGGTTTAGACAACACTACCAGAATACGAACCCCTCTCTCCCAATCCAGGCCGCAGTTTTAATCATATTGGCCGCAATTTGCGGCCAGGTTAGGGTGTTGGGTCTTGGGGTTTTGGGTAGGGTTGTTTGCACTGTATTGTAGTATTTTAGCATGTCTTGTTTTGTAAGATTTGACCTATATGAAAATCTGGGATCATATATCGTTTTACATGTCCGTTGTGTTTGCGCGATATGCGCGATACGTGAGTGGGTTCTGTGATCCAGCGTATCGCGGCGTGTCGCGATGGTTTTAGACGCGTATACACACGTTTTAGCGTATCGTGCACACGCGCGTTTAGTTCGCGACGCGAGTTTCTCGTTTGGGTTCGATATCGCGTTTTGCGAGATATTTGGCTTATATATGATTTCCTTGTCTCATTTTCAGGTTTGCAGGCTGGGACTACGAACTCGGCTACAGAGGGAGACAGGTCGTAGGATTCACCTAGCGTGGAGCGTAGGTGAGTAGATTTAACATCTACAGGGGAATCGCCCGCATGGCGTTATGCGTCTGGGCAAGGATTCAAATACCTATCGCATATTCTACGTCATTGTTAGAATTGCACCTTTACTTTATTTCCTTGATATTGTTATACTGTGACTAGCATCCGTAGGACACTGCACATATTATTGACGGTTTATGTTGCACGAGCATGGATTGTATGCTACACACATACCGTTAATAATTTCCATGTCACACACTAGCCATTATAGATACTATTGCTTGTCATACATGACATCTAGCTTATCGGTATACCTATAGTGCATCATACCTTTAGTGATAGGTACATATACACCTTGCGATACAACTACAGGTATACCTTGCACATATTTTACTTATACCGAAGGGATATCCTACATATTTTACTTATACCGAGGGGGGTATACGACATCAATTCTTATAGGTAGATACCTATATATTGCTACACCTGTATGTTATACACATATTCAGTTGTTGTTACATATTTACCCTTACTGATGTTACTTAGCTGTACCTTATTGGTTTCGCATACATCTGGTTTCAGCTACATATTCTCATTTATATGCTCGCATTTCAGATATATCGTATATATTTATTCCTGGATTGCGCATTATTATTTGGATTTTACATGATGTTTTCTGGATTTGGGAACCGCGCGAGTTCATGAAATTATGCATACATTGAAAAACCCGGTTTCCTTGATATGATATTTGCGCATCCACCATGGGTTTTATCGGTGCTGATTATATATACCCCTACGAGGAGGCGTCGAGGCCGTAGAGGGTACATGGTGGGGCCCGGTATGTTTTCCCTCGGCAAGAAGATCGATGGATGTTGCCGATTGATCCTGGAGGCGGGCTAGTACCTACCGGTGACAGTACTGATGACTCGGCTGGGGTCATGGAGACACCGTTGGGAGTCATGCACGTATGCATACGTCGAAAGGCGAGGATCAGAGCTAGGCACTCGTGCTTTCGGGACAGCGTATGATACGTACCTATCAGGATTTCTGTGCCGATGCTTGGCACATTGTTTTCATGATATTTCTTTTAAACACCTTTGTATATATAACAGGGGATTAGCCGTTGTTATATATACCCTTACACCAATATTAGTGGAATGGGATGCTAATATATGTGTATTGACCCCATCATATTTATTTCTACATATATACATATACTTAGGATGCTAGAAACTTACTTGAGACTTTGACTTGGGATATCAGGTGATTCATTGAGATTGGACATATATATGGGATTATTGATTTATACATTCGGGATATAGGAGATTACTCGATATTGTACATCGAGGAGACGTGAGACTTATATGATGTGAGAGCCCAGTTTGGGGGATGATTTGAGGATTTGGGATTTGAGTGTCTTGATGGATTGTGATCCTACCACGATGTCGGGTTTCCGTGGAAATGACATATTTCACCCCCTACCTCACACTTATCTACTTTATGCACAGTTTCATATATCGGTAGTACCTGTTAGTGTATCCTTATGATAGTTGCATATCTACATTCTCATATCCCTATTGCATGGTTATTGCATACTATTGTCATGTTACTATTGCTTCACGTATTGATTGTACCTGCTAGTGTACTTTCCTTTATTCAGCATTTGCATGACATGTTATTACTGTAATCGCATATCTTAGATTCATGTTGTACGTACATTCCTGCGATTACCTGCATATGTTATCTACTATTCACGAGTTGGCAACTCACCCCCGTTGTGCCACAGGTGTTTCAGGTTATTCCCTAGAGTAGTCGAGGCAGGCTATTCAGCTATTCATCTATCATCTTTTGCTACAGATACCGCATCAGCTCACAGTACTATTTTGCTTAGGTGGGTTACATGATTATCTATATTTCATATTGTACATTCGTTGTATCTTGTACTCTCCATCTACTATTATGTTGTTGACTTAGAGACTTGGTGAGGACGATAGTGTATATTATTGTGGATTTATTGTCTTTTATATACAGCTTTCTCTCTATTGTCTTTATTTCTTCGCTACGGCGTCGTATATTTGTGTTGTTTTCATCTTGGTTAGTTTTTACAAAAAGGGGGTGTTGCTAAAACTTTAAAGAAATAAAGTAGGACTTTTAAAGAATTTGGGTTGCGATTTCAAATGTTTCAAAAACTTATATTATCTTTTCCGTATTTTCTTGGTTTAGATTTCTGGGTTTTGGCTTTCTTTTACTGCGTTACATCTTTGGGCGTTGCGTAGTATTAGGGCCGTCACGGGCCAATTTTGGGTCGTGACAATTCGGATCCTACTTGCTATTGCTGCTCACTATGTCTTTGAAATCTGACAGATGGACGTTAAAACGGCATTTCTAAATGGGGATTTAGAAGAATGCGTTTATATGGATCAGCCGGAGGGCTTCATTGATAGTGAGAGCAGCGGGAAAGCATGTAGATTGCTTAAATCCATATATGGGTTAAAGTAGGCATCACGGAGTTGGAACATCTGTTTCGATGATGTTATCAAAGAGTTTGATTTCATCAAAAATCCAGATGAACCTTATGTTTATAAGAAGGCTGTAAGGAGAGCTGTCACATTCTTCGTATTGTACGTGGATGGCATTCTTCTGATAGGAAATGATATTCCTATGCTACAGTCGGTCAAATCTTTCTTATCACTAAGGTTCTCCATGAAGGACCTGGGTGATGCCACATACATCCTGGGCATAAGGATCTATAGGGATAGATCTAAGTGGTTATTGGGATTGTCCCAAACCAAGTACATCAACACCATCCTAAAAAGGTTTAGTATGGAAGACTCCAAGCGGGGTGCCTTACCCGCTTGCCATGGGGTCACTCTCTCCAAGGATTCTTGTCCAAAGACCGATGAAGAGAGAGCTCGCATGAGCATTATACCCTATGCTTCGGTAGTAGGATCTATAATGTATGCGATGTTATGTACACGCCCAGATGTAGCTTATGCACTTAGTGTTGTAAGTAGGTATCAATCCAAACCAGGGGAGAATCACTGGATAGCTGTGAAGAACATTTTTAAGTACTTGCGAAGGACTAAAGAATTGTTCTTGGTGTATGGTAATGGAGATCTCCAAATGGAGGCCTTTACCGATTCGAGCTTCCAGAGCGATAAGGACGACAGCAAATCTATCTCAGGGTTTGTATTTACCCTCAATGGAGAGGCGGTAAGTTGGAAGAGTTCCAAACAGGATACCGTTGCAGACTCTACGATGGAAGCTGAGTACATTGCTGCAAATGATGCCGCCAAGGAAGCCGTCTGGATGAGGAAGTTCGTCTCGGAGCTAGGAGTAGTTCCAACCATTATTGATCCAATACCATTGTATTGTGATAATAATGGGGCTATGGCATTAGCCAAGGAGCCTAGGTCCCATCAGCGATCCAGACACATCCTGAGGCGCTTTCATTTGATCCGGGAGATTGTAGATCGCCACGAGATCGAGATTAAGAGAGTAGACACAAAGAATAACGCCGCGAATCTACTCACCAAGGCCCTCCCTCAGCCGCAGCATGAGAGACTTTTTGAGATGTTGGGTATGAGATACGCCAATAACTGGCCTTAGTGCAAGTGGGAGATTGTTGGATATATTTATGCCCTAGAGGCCATTATGTGATAGTGGATGTATTTATACATATATATATATATATATATATATATATATATATATATTCTGTGTACATTCTTGCTCGACATGATAGTATGCTATCTGGTTCTTCTTTATATGACATGTTGATTTGATCTTGCTTTTACTCATTCACAAATGTTGATAAAGCCCTGAGGATATTTCTTTGACTACAGTGATTATGATAGAGATCATACTAGTGGGACATCTGTAGTTTATAAGCATATCCTGAAATGTCCTTAGTCGTAGGTGTATCGATACGGGGTATCGATATACCAGAGTAGACTAGCGTATATGATACTAGACCCATGTGATGGGCGATGGATGTTCCCACATACATCGATGTTTGACATCGAGATCGTATACGGATGCTCAGTGGTGACTGGGTACACTGGACGGACTCACCGAGAACTCGTATATGGAATTATATCTATCGTCGGATAGCAGTTCTCAGGTGACACTGGTGCAGGTTAGTCTGTAGACCCGAGATCGTCATAGAGTCTTGTGTGCTCTCCCACTGTACTTTGATTACCACCCTACCACGGCTCTACTGAGTCGTGCAAATAGGTGGCCGTTGGGTACAGTCCCGAGACACACGAAGGCGATGAGCGATAGGAGGGGTTTCGTCTCTCCCGGTATTGGGAGTTGATGTTGTGCTGTGCTCGACTGGCTATATCAGTAAGTCCCTGGACAGGGCTGTTGAGATTTGATGATAAGTGTTATCAGTAGTTTCTCGATATGTTATAGGCCTTTCATCGGCACGACTTGTTGAGTTATTGGGGTCGATGTTATCATCCCTAGACTCGATATGCAGCATATCTGACGAAGAGACCGGACTGTACGGTAGTGTTGCCGGTTGGCTCTATGGGAGTTGTAGCAGGTTCGCTTGTTTTCTTCTTATCGCTCAATACCCGGGTGGCCGTTACGTTTAGCTGACCGCTTGCAGCTTGGGAGTGCTTGATATGATCATCACCCACTGCCGACGTATTAACGAGTCTTAGAGTCCCACAAAGGAGTTACTTAGTCCAGGCAAAACGTTGTGGTGCGCATATGCGATATGCTCTTGGACCCGGTTAAAATGCGCATATGAGATGCAGTATATTAATCGGGCGGCTTGCTTTTGGTCGGGTCGTATGTGATATGACCGGGTTGATAAATCAAGTGTTGATTTATCATTTAACCATTAGCTTCTCACTAGAAATCCTTTCTTGTCCTTTTTTGGATGTATGCATGCATGTATGCATTCATTCTTGTTCATGCACATATGGATGTGCATGCACACATGCATACATACATCATTCTATCATGGTTGTATATACATAGAAAATGGTGGCAATATAAGACTCACACCTTGGATTTATATATGGATTATTATTTCTATTTGTGTTAAAAAAAAAAGAAAAAGGAAAGGTTAATTCATGGTTAAGTTCTACACTCTTCTTTGACCTAACCTTGCTCACCCACCATTTAACCATGGATTAACTTTCCTTTTGTGTTTTAACTCAAATTCAATAATATCTTTATTATTTTACCATGGTTTGATATGAAGAGTGGAAAATATATATGCATATATTTTCTATTTTTCATTAGACATTATCTTCTTCTCTTGTTCTAAAAAGGACATCATCTTCTTCCTCCTTCTTTTGCTCTCTAGATTTCTCTAGTGAGCAAAACACTCACCAAGTTAGGATTTTGAAGTGAGAAAAGCCACCACAATACCATTCTACACAAGTCTTACCCACTTGTGTAGAGTGTTAGCTTCATTCTATTCTCTTGATCAAGTGAAGTTGCAAGCTTGGACAAAGGAACATCAGTTGGATCATCGTGGACATTAGAAGGCCTCAAGCGAACCCTTTTCCAACCCTCAAGTAGCCGAGGAGTCTAGCGTAGGGAGCTACAAAGGTTGTACTCTCAAAACCCTAGCTTTATCTACTTGTGTTGTTGTGAATGTTTAGAAACCCTAATTTTCTAGTGAAGATTCTTTGTATGCTCACTTAGCACCTTAAAAATTTTGATTTTGAGACATGTGATGCTTCCAAACCCTTCATAAGGTGCTGGGTAAACCTTACATCTTCCGTCTCAACCATTGCCAAATCCCGGTGACACACACAACGCACATATTACTTATGAACAACAAAATCATAATGTAAATGCTGTGACCATGTTGAGATCTGGAAGAGTGTTGCACAATAATGTGAGTATTAGCGATGAAACCCCGGCCGCCGCTTCTTCTTCTTCTTCTTCATCTTCTTTCTCTTCGTCAGAGTCTGTTCTTCATTATTCACAAGACTCTATTTCTTCTAATTCGAACGGACCCACATCTCACCCCACGATAACACCAACACTGGGATCCGTTCCAACTCTGCAATCTACTCCACAAACATTGGACTCATCGAATTTTCAAAATGTTCCATTTCCAAACAGGCTGAGATCCAATAAACCAACTCCACAAATGGAGAAGATTGTGGAGTTATTTAAGCAAGTTAACTTTAATATTCCTCTCTTGGATGCAATCCAACAAGTCCCTTCTTACGCTAAAATATTGAAAGGCTTATGCACCAAGAAGGGAAAGTCTCAGGTACCCAAGAAAGTATTCGTTGCTGTGAGCAATGCTATTACCCAACCTTTACCTTTGCCCCAAAAACGAAAGGACCCTGGCTGTCCTACAATTTCAATAACAATTGGGGATAAAAACATAAATCGTGCACTTTTAGATCTTGGTGCTAGTGTTAATTTTCTACCCTATTCAGTATATGAACAATTAGGTGTTGGAGAGTTGAAACCCACTCATTGTACTCTCCAAATGGCCGATCGATCCATCACCCATCCTAGGGGTGAGTTAGAGGACGTGTTAATTAAAGTAGGGGACATCATATTCCCCATTGGTTTCATTGTTATGGACACACAGCCTATGGCTAACCGACAGAACCAAATTCCGGTGAATCTCGGTCGACCATTTTTTGCCACTTCCAATGCTGTAATCAACTGTCGTAACAGCTCTATGACTCTATCCTTCGGGAAGATGTCAAGTGATTTCAACATTTAAAAGATAGGAATTCTGCCCTCCGAGCCTAATGCTAGTATAATTGATGTTTGCTCGATCCAAGAGATCACGCAGGAGGACTGTGAGCTTGAAAAATTCTGTTCGATCACAGCAGTTTTGACGCCACTAGTGCGTTCCTCCTTGAATCTGACACAACTTTTACACCTGATAGCGATTACGAGTGTTTCACTTTTTCGGACGATTTTGAAGACTCGCCACCCAAGTTTGAGTCCTTGGAATTTTTGGATGAGTTAGCTGAACCATCCGACTCGGTTGATTACACTTGCTTTGAACCATTGATGGAATCCTTCGAGTTCGAGACAGTTTCACCAATTTTACCTTTAATTGTTTCGCCTCCAAAACTCGAACTCAAGCTATTGCCGTCTCACCTTAAATACGCTTACTTAGGTGAGAATGAGACCCTTTCTGTTATCATATCGGCCTCTCTAGCCCTCGAGCAAGAGAAAGCCCTTTTAATGGTCTTACAAAACAATCGGCAAGCTTTTGGCTGGACTATGGCGGACATCAAGGGGATTAGTCCCCTCATAATTGAACATCATATACATATGATGGATGATGTCAAGCCAGTAAAGGATCCACAGAGACACCTCGAGGATTTTGTGGTTAATCAACCTCCACCTATAGAAGTTGAACCACAACCTTTTCTTCTAATAAAATACGAGAATGCCAATATTCCACTCATTTCTGATCATTCACATTCTCGTTTTTCTTTATCATCACCTCTTATCTCCTCACATTCACATTGACGCAAACCCTTTCCATACCACCACTTATCTCTTCCCCACTTATTCTTCTTGGCTCTATACAACATACTCTTCCACCAACCGCTGTGTTTCACTGATAAATTCTTCGAATGGTTGGTATTGACTTTTGGCCTTTGTAAAGCTTGGCATTGACTTGTAACTTTGTTTAAATCAAGTTTGGGGGAGATTATGTTGGGGTATTTTTTGTAAAATTCCATTTTTTTAAATAAAAAAAATTAAATTAAAATAAAAAAATAAACAGGGGAGTGCCGACAATTTTGACCCTCTTGGTGTAGCCTGACAGCGAGGACACTGTCAAGTTTAAGTTTGGGGGTGTGCTCGAAAATCTTTCTTCCTTCGCATTCATATGTATAATTTTGCATTTGCATACTTATTTTAAAACCCATAAAAAATTGAAAAATTTTAAATTATAAAAATTGAAAAAAATCAATTTTTGCCATAATTGACTTGAGTTTGACAAGAATGTTAACTGGCTAGGAACAACTAGATCCTAAACTTTGTAAATTAAAAACCCTAAAAATAACCTTTCTTAAAATTTAACGGTTGAAAATATATGTCTTTTTAGTTTACTTAGAAATAGGCAAATTTTGAGTTCACTTCTTGGGCTAAGTCAAAATAAATGAAGAGTATTGATATTTTTATTATTGTATAAGTCTGAAAAATAATTCTTAAGCTTAAGTCTAAATTCTAAAAATATATACCCTACAAATTTGCACAAACACGAACCTTGAAACTTGGAATAGTAGAAGAGACCTTGAAATGCTGTTGTCTAAAGTCCTTAGTATGAAGGAAAATAAAATAAAAAATACAAGTGTGAATAAAGAGATAAAAAAATGAACACTGGTTTTTGTAATTATTTAAGGATGCATAAATAGAAAAAATATTTAGCAAGGGTGCTTTATCACCTAGTGCCTTAAACCAACTGGTTTGGGAGTCACTGCTAAAGCCTTAGGTGTTACAAGACTAGGAATTACGACTTAATGTGCAAACATATTTTGTAATCGGTTGTTAGTACCTCAAGAAGTATTAACGGTCGCATGAAGGATGTGTGAGCAATTTCATCTAAAAAATTCACCAACTAAAAGTACTTTAGACGATGGACAAGATTATAAGAGCTTGAATTGAATTTCCAAGTGTAGGGGTGATACATACACACACGTAGGGGTATATGATTGGGGTTTAGATAAGAGATTGGAATGAAAAATATGACTTATATCTTTAGTAGAGATGATAGAAATTCTTTAGTTGAGATGGAACCTTAGAAGGAAAACTTAAAAGTTGCTAAAAGCTAAGTAAATTTACAAAACATATACAATCTTAAGTTAAATGATAAGGAAGTGTGAAAAATATGGGTTGATAATTTCTAAGTCAAAGATAATAGAATTTCTTGTTAGAAAACCGAATTGGAGAATAACAGTCAATATGCCGAATTGATAGGATTTTGTGGGTAGTATCCACTGAAAACCCTCAGGGGACAACACTCCTCCTATTAGGGACACCTAGAGATTTAACGGCTTGTTATACGAGCTCAGTGCAATCGCGTTTCCCTGCGAAATTGAGGGTAGGACTTTTTTGAGAATAAAACTAGTTTTGCTCGAGGACGAGTAAAAGATAAGTTTGGGGGTATTTGTTCACATCATAATTTTGCATTATTATATTCCCCATTCTTATTAATTTTACAAATAAACATGTGCTTTCGATCCATGTCGCTACATAGTTGCAGGTTACAAGTTCTCGGAACAAAATAGTGAAAATGATCAAAAGATGATACAAAAGTGACACTACGGCCAACAAATAGAAGAATTTTGATCATGCCTACAGTTTGAGGGACAAATGAAGATCAATGGACAATTTCACAAAGTA
The DNA here is from genome assembly GCA_030015575.1 of Agapanthus africanus. Lineage (NCBI taxonomy): Eukaryota > Viridiplantae > Streptophyta > Magnoliopsida > Asparagales > Amaryllidaceae > Agapanthus > Agapanthus africanus. The sequence goes on from CM057343.1 coordinate 117,353,789, forward strand.
CAAAGGCAGCGCAAGGTTCAAGACATCTACACGAAGCAAAGGGTAAAAGTCCATGATATTATGCACTGTGGAAATCTGGAAGAGACTAGAAGACATTCTGAAGAACCAAGTGAAGAAAAGCCAAGTAAAAAGGAACAGAAAGAACCTTAGAAAAATCCAGCCAAAGACCCTACTAGATGGCCGCGGATCCGCGGCCAAACAGGGCTTTTGGCCGCGGTTCCGCGGCCATAGTAAGCACGTGTCGGTGCAAACTTTGACGGTGTGGCGGTGCGTTGAGTAGGCTTCTTAGGGTAATTTTGTAAATGCAGATAGGGATCAGATGTAACACTAGGGTTTCTATAATCTATAAATAGGAACCCTACAGCTCTTTTTGGAGTATACCTCTTCTTGTGCCTTTTTTTATTAATAAAAATTCAGAATTCTATGTAATGTTTTGAAGAGTGCGTCGAATAAAAGTAAGTAGTTTTTCTTTACCTTGCCCTAGTTAATTTCTTTTCTGCCGTAGTTTAGTAATTTATTTATCTACCCTAGTTAGATTTTATTTATCTGCCGTAGTTTAGATAATTAGTCTTGTAAAAACAATCATAAAAAGAAACGTCTTTTATTATCAATTCCCTAATGAGTGAGTAGTTCCTCACTTGTTAGGGTTAGGAATAGGGATGGTTTGAGAGATTAAAATCTCTCACCCCTTTCTTGCCAATCGCATATTTTTTATAGGACTCCATGCATACATACACACACCGCTCACTACGGCACCCTATCCCACGAGGTAGCGGTGATACCGTAGTTTAAAAGACCGGTTGTGTATGTTTTCCATGGAGGTTAGGGTAAGAATTAAGAAAAGACGGACAAGGACCTAGAGAAAGAAACATAGTTTCTTCCCGATCATGCTAATCCCCTATATTAATTATTACCATAACACCTAAATAGATCTTAATTAGGGTAAGAAAACGGTGAGGAAAATTAAATTTCCAAACTTAACCTAAACCTAACCCTAGCAAGGTTTTAATCCTATTCTAAATCAACCTTAGTTTTTAGTGATAATCCAATCCACCACAATTGGAATTAACTCGTTAGAACAAATAGAAAATACACAAAATCCCTGTGGACCGACCCGTACTCACCGGCTAGCTACCAAGCGACGTCGTTCTTGATTGCGGTAAATTCTTTGATCTAAAAAGCGCTTAAGCAAAATTTCCATACCAATCAATAGGAGCTAGAGAGGGCTTGCTTGTTGGTCTTCTGATCTCTCAATACCCGGGTAGCCGTTACGTCCAGCTAGTACCGCTGACGTCTTGTGGGTGTTTGATATGATCATCACCTACTTCTGGCGTATTGACGAGTCTTTAGAGTCCTACATAGTGGTTTTACTAGCTTAGGCAAAACGAAGTAGGAGCACATATGTGATATATGCGGGACTTAGAATAATACGAATATGTGATACCGTATTCTATTCTCGCGATATTTGTATCGGTCAGTTATATGTGATATAGTCGGGTTATCGAATCAAGTGTTGATTCGATAAGATGGTACATATTATATTAGTCTGTTATATGTGATATAGCCGGATTATTAAATCAAGTATTGATTTGATAATTTAATTTATAATTGTATATTTGATATACTAGTTCACGTTAACAAATATTAGCTCACTTAAGCATTTATTTTCTTACATGTGCACACTTAATATATATGTGATATATATTAATTGTGTTTTCTTTTGTGTCATGGTTGTTGATACACACTATATGGGTGTATGAGACTTACACCATACTAATTATAATGTGGGGTTTAAATATTTAAAGTAAATCCAAATTAGTGGATAATTAGTCACATGCATGAAGCTTGTGGATGCATTGACTTAGTCCACTCATTTTATTTTACTTAAGATATTTATTAACCTAACCATTATAATTTAGCCATGGTTATATTTCTACATGAGTTAGCTATATGATAAAAACTCACCCATGGTTGATTCTCTCACCTCATTAGTTCATTCTCATTTTCTTTGCTTCATCTTCTTCAACCTTGAGAAAAAGCTCACTAGTTTTTTGCGAAGTGAGAAAATATTGTGAGAAAAATAAAACTAAAGTGAGCCCAAATCCTACTTCATCATCGTCTACTAGATTAGCACTTTAGTATAGCTTGTTAGCTTCACTAATCTCTCATTAGTGAAGTAGTACCTTGAGTTAGTGTCTCCTCGACGTAGATCATTTTCGGCCTCGAAGACTTCAAGCAAGATCGTTCCTTTCACCTTGAGAAGCCTTGCAAGAGTCCGGGAGTTCCATGATCGCAGCGAAGGGACCACTAGAAGGAGCCATTGAAGTGAAGGACCGGTATACAAAGATTGTATTCCGTTATGACTTAGAAGTAAAGATATTTACTTTCTAATGTTGCTCCTAAAACTCTAGTTATATCCTTGGTTAGTGTTGTTTGGCACACTAAATTTTTAAATATAGCATGTATGATGCCTTGTGAAACCTTGTGGTTGTGCCTAAGAACCCTACATTCTAAACCATAACTTTGAGGCAATACAACAAAATGAATACCTAATTATCAGTTAGAGGTCATTACCTAAGTACCCTTGCTCAAAATTCCTAGCTTTCCAAGCTCCAAAACAACCTAGTGGCTAAATCAAGACTTTGAAGTGTTTTAATAGGATTTTTGTGAAGTTTTGTAAGGTTTTGGAGATGGGGTAGTGAGGGTTTAGTTTGGGAGTGAGGAGATGAAGAAAAATTGGGAGTGAGAGAGAATGAGAGAGTGAGAGAGATGATAATGATGAGAGGTGAGTGTAGGGTGAACCAAAGCCTTACACTCACTCTTTCCCTCACCTCATTAAAGCACACATTAATAATTCATTAATGTCCTCATGACTCACCTAGCCACCTCTCTCTCTCAAATCCAAAACAAAGAAAATATTTCTCACAAATATCTAGGGCAAGGTTAATTAGGACATGGATTAAATCATGGCATGGATTGCTTAAGGTGTCATGGTTGCTAAACAAGATGAACACTAACCAACCCTCACATTAACATGCACATGTATGTGCAAGCCATAACAAATAATAATAAAATATTAATTAATTGTTATAAAATGTGAGAAACCGATTTGGTAAACTTTTTACTAAAAACCCACAATAACGCTTAATTAACACTAACCACATTTCTAAGGTGTTACAATATTTATCATGATCTACCCCCAAACACAGATGGTATTGTCCGCTCTGGCCGAAACCGCGCGGTTTTTTCCCTTTGTATGAACTCGGGGCTACATCCCAGTAGGTCACCCATCCCAGAATTTTTCTGGCTCAAGCACGCTTAACTACGGAGTTCTTCAAACTCCGGAGTTTCGATTCATCCAAAAGGCGCCTCTGTGTTATAAGACTGGTATCATTCAATTTATAGTTCAGATCGTGCCCTCTTTTGGAATGGAATTCGATACTCCCCATTGTTCTGGTGGGTCTCCTTGTGCATCCGTATCGGTTAAATCCCCACCTCGATACCGGATAACACCTCACTTCTTACGGGGTAGGTGGTATTCAGCCCCAACTCCACCTGGGGTATTACATTCCCCCCACTTATAACAATGGTTCATCCTCAAACCACAGACCTACTTTTTGAGGGACCGGCTCTGATACCATATTTGTCATGACCCATCCCCAAACACAGATGGTATTGTCTGCTCTAGCCAAAACCGCACGGTTGAGCCAGAGAAAGCGGGGATGGGCGACCTACTGGGAAGCAGCCCCGGGTTCATTCAAAGGTATAAAACCGCGCGGTTTTGTACCTTTGAATGAACCCGGGGCTGCTTCCCAGTAGGTCGCCCATCCCAGAATTTCTCTGGCTCAAGCACGCTTAACTACGGAGTTCTTCAAACCCCGGAATTCCGATCCATCCAAAAGACGCCTCTGTGTTATAAGACTGGTATCATTCCATTTATAGTTCAGATCGTGCCCTCTTTCGGAATGGAATTCGATACTCCCAATTGTTCTGGTGGGTCTCCGTGTGCATCCATATCGGTTAAATCCCCACCTCAATAACGGATAACACCTCACTTCTTATGAGGTAGGTGGTATTCAGCCCCAACTCCACCTGCGGTATTATACAAGTACTCATCCTAAAGGCTTTATCAAAATATAACAGATAGACAATAAGTATACATGTTAAGATAAAGGGCAACCAAATAGCATACTGTCATGTCGAGCAAGAAAGTCCTTCCTATATATGTCCAAGCATCCACTACAATATATATCGCATATACAGTAGTGGCCTCTAGGGCACACATATAACTAACAGCAACTATGGAAGCAACTAAAGAATGAGCTATAGTGTTGAATGAATGAGAGTGTGAATGGAAACCCTTTACCCTCACTCATTCAAGCATGGAATTATTGCAATATAAAATTGCAATCATGCTTGAATAGTGAGTCAAGATGAATACACAAATGAAAATGCCATACTTTCAACCATGCTCCCAATTTCTACCTTAATTCTATTTTCACAAAATAAAATTCATGTCATGCTATATATATATATATATATACATACATATATATATATATATATATGTATGTATTAAAACATATAAGAAAATATTTAGTGAGCTAATGATATTAGTTAAGATATAATTATAGCAAATATAATATATATCACATTATTAAATCAACACTTGATTTAATAATCCGGTTATATCACATATGACCGACTAATATCATTTATCTGTATATCACATTATCAAATCAACACTTGATTCGATAATCTTGTTATATCACATATAACCTAATTGATAACTAATAATAGATAACTGCCAGATTACAATACGGTATCACATACACGTATTTAATCAGGCCCATACACATATCACATATGTGTCCTACATTGTTTCGCTTGAACCAGGAAACATTTGTATGGGACTTTAAAGACTCGTCAATACGCCAGCATGGGCCACCAACAAAACCTGTCACGCCCCACTTCCCAGTGTACGGTAAGAAGGCGTGACTAGGTCCGCTATGTATTTACTCCGAAGTAAACACGCTAAGCATATCTAAGCAATATAAAGTAAAATGTACACAAGAGACAGGAATATAAATGAACGGCAACATATATTTATTAAACAATTCTTTACAAGTACAACTGGAAATGTAAATACATGAATAGAAAGCAATACCTAAACAATGGCATAACTGAAATGTAAAGTATATACAAGTGCCTACAGCTCTTGGTCGAAGGCAAACTGCTGCAAGTCCTCGGTATTAGGGTCGATCTCTAATGAGTCGGAATAACCTGACAACATTCCAAAGAAGAAGAGAAATAGGAATATCGCCATAACTTCGCCTCTTGCTAACTCCACTTGCACAACTTGGGACTTGGAAACTTTATAAAGTTTTTATCATGATGAAATTCTGAGTGAGGAAGGGTGAAATGTGGTGTGGTATTTATAGGAAAAATTAGGGTTTTGAGGGTTAAAGAATGCATTAAAATTAGAATTAAATAGTGAAATTACACTCTCTGGATATTTTCAGAGTAAACAAACAATATGGGTTTAGTGGGGTAGGTGAAGAGGTGCCAGGGGAAAAAATTGGGGACCATCCCCTAAGGGGGGCCCGGTGGTGCCAGTCCATAGCTTAATCTCGCCGGTCCAAACCGGTGAGATGTGCTTTGGATCTTCATCACATGTTTTCATCGCTTCAACTAGCCTATTACACATGTTTGTTTGATCCGTGACTCTTCATTTTACATGTAGTGCATGTGTAAACTTTTGGGCTTCTAAAAGATTAAAAGAAAAATCAACAAAAAAGATAATGTGGCTAGGGGAATTCGAACACAAGGGCTATGTTACAGGAGTGCAAGGCTTTACCAGTGAGCTACAAGTTGTTTCTTTCTGTTCAAAAGCAATTCAAATACTTATACTATACACAGGATTGCAAATACTCCATTTGTACATTAACTTTTAAATGAATTTTCTGCACATTGAAATTGGAGTTGTTACATTCTACCCTCCTTACAAAAATTTCTTCCTTGAAATTTACAATTATTCTATGGACTAATTTACAAAAAATTGAGGGTATCTTGCACGCATGTCATATTCACGTTCCCATGTTGATTCTCCTGATGAATCATTTCTCCACATCATTCGTACCAAGTTGACTTCCTTGTTCCGAAGTGATTTCACCTTTCTATCTAGGATTTCAACAGGTTGTTGCTCACAAGATAGGTCTGGTTGTACAGTGAGCTCGGAGTGATCAAGAATATGACTGGGGTCACTCACATACCTTCTGAGTTGGAATATGTGGTACATATTGTGCACTCCTTCCAATGAAGGTGGAAGTGCCAAGCGATAAACCACTTCACCGACTCGTTCGAGTATGTCGAACGGTCCAATATACCTCGGACAGAGCTTACCCTATCTTTCAAAACGAATCACTCCACGGTTCAGAGATATCATCAGAAATACATATTCTCATGGTTGAAACTCCAAGTGTTGGAGATAGTGCCCTCATAGTCAATTATTGGATCGCAGGTACGTGATTGCAATGATTGCGGAGGACCTATACCGGTAGGACAGTCTTACTCGAGATGATAGTATGCTATCTGGTTTGCCTTTATCAGTCGTGTACATGTTCAGGTGACTGATTACATGTTACACTTTGATAGAGCCCTTAGGATCTTGCTTTACCACCAACGGTATGATGGCGATCATATACGTGAGAGTTGGGTAGTTTATATGCATATCCTTAATTATGGTCCCTAGTCGTGGGAGTTTCGAGACAGGGCATCGATACTCCGGAGTAGACTAGTGTATACAGTCGAGACCCCGACGAGGGGCGGTGGCCGGTCTCACAAGCCACTGGTGTCAGTTGGATCACCTAAGATGTATACAGGTGCTCATTGGGTTATGAGTACACCGGACAGGACTCGCCGGGAATCTGCTAGTTAGTACTATATCTATCGTCAGATAGCAGTTCCCTGGTGACATGTATACAGGTTAGTTCATCGACCTGAGGTCGTCATTTGTCTCGTGTGAGTTCCCACTGTGCTTTGATTTCTACCCTACCACGGCTCAAAGGAGTCGTGCAAACAGGTAGCTTTTGGGTACAGTCCCGAGCCATATGGAGGCACGTGAGCAGATCGGCAGGGGATTCGTCTCTCCCGGTATTGGGGGCGAGATCGTGCTGTGTCTAGGAGAGCCATTACACATAGCCCACGGCCGTGGCAGGAGATTTACTGGTAGGTACTCCCGTAGTATCTCAGGGTGTTATTGGGCTACACTCCGACACGACTTATACTGCTATTGGGGGTCTGACGTTGCTAGCCCCCTAGGCAGATATGCGATACTCATAGACGAACGGACCGGACTGCATATACATTGTCACTGTTAGGCTCAGTAGGGTTTCTGGATGAGTTCGCTCATCAGCCTCCCTTGAGGTCAGTCCATGGGCAGCCGTTACGCATTGCTAGTGCCGCTGACGGTTTGTGGTTAAACCCACTGCCAGGGTACTGACGAGTCATTAGAGTCCCCCACAGACAGTTTCCCAAGTTCGGGCGAAACGTTGTAGAGGTCGTATGGTTTTATGGCAGGGTTCGGAAAATGCACGTGCGTTTACGCACGTATTATTTTTCGGGCAGATGATACTGGTCGACTTTGGTTTAAGCCGGATCCGAGTATTATAATGAGTAGGTATAATATCTTTATCTCAGCTGCATTTGTATTCGGTCGTAATACAAATGCGGGTATTTTTATACAGTTACGGGGTTATCCTGAAAGTCGTTTCAGGATCACTTTTGGAAGTTGCCAGTTTCCAGTTTTCAGTTTTCTATCAGCCGTCTTTTAACATTCGGTTAAAGACGGATTTATCATTTCTTGGATAAGGGTGAGTCATCATTCTAGAAGCTTCTAGAAGTGGTGATGAGGCTAGTGAGTCATTAGTGCTTTAATGGAGCCATTAATGCAATGGTGACTAGGTTAATGAATCACCATTTGCATTAATGATGTTTTGTTTGCATGAAGGATATTTGTGGTTGATATTTGTTCTTGTAGTCACTCTCCCCTCTCCTACACTCACCTCCCTCTTTGCATATATATGGCCGGCCCTCTCTCTCCTCCTTCACTCACTCATTTGAGAAATTATGGTTGCTAAAAAGAAAAGACTAAAGTTTTGGATGCATGGAAATTTCATAGTTCATTTCTTGTTCCATTTCATTTCCATCGGCAACTTCATTTACCGATCGTCCACGGACTTGGATGAAGTGAGACAAAGTCATCTACTCATTCTCTACATGATTCTTGGTCGTCTCTTTTAGCAAACTTGACGACCGAGTTGCCTCCAGTCAGAGGCGGGAGCCCGTTTAAAGAATCAGTGATGTGGTGCCACCTAGACGAGCATATTGGAGATCGATGAGATCGGAGCAGCCGCAACGGAGCGTGGGATGATGGTTAAAGAACGAAGGACTCGGATCGTTCGGTATAACCTTTCTACACTCTTTACAGTTTTGTTAGTTTAGCAATAATGGCAGAACCGGGTTAAAGTATACGATAGCGCCAGATAAAAAAAAATTTGTTCCGCATTTGGCGTCTGTAGACGGCCGGGGCGCTAGCGTAGACTTACACCAAGTGACGGTGCTTTGCATCAGCCCAGTGCTTCTGTCGATCTTGGGCTATGTGCATTCTTTCCCTGATAGTACGAACTATGTCAACAATTGCTACTATCATCTCCAGTCCAAGAAGTTCTCTATCTCCGATGTTGTCCCAACTTAATGGCTATCGACACTTCCTTCCATATAGCGCTGCAAAAGGTGTCATTCCTATACTTGCTTGGTAGCTGCTGTTGTATGAAAACTCCACAACATGTAGGTGATCTTCCCACGATCCTCCGAAGTGTAGCATACACGCTCTTAGCATATCTTCTAAGATCTGAATAGTTCGCTCAGAATGACCATCTGTTTGTGGATGATAAGTTGTTCTGAAGTTCAGACTTGTTCCCAAGCTAGCTTACAGACTCTGCCAAAATTGCGATCGAAATCTAGTGTCACGATCGGAGACAATGCAAACCGGTACTCCATGTAATCTCATGATGTCCTGCATGAGTTCATGGGTATCAGAGATACTACATTTTGAAGATTTAAATCTTACTCAGATTCTAACCTCCATGTACTTCTTTGCTAATGTCTTAGTAAATTAGCTAACTCGAAATGGGATGAACTGAGCCGACTTTGTGGGTCGATCCACAATAACCCATAACGCATCGTTACCTTTCGTGCTGCGAGGAAGTGCAATCACGAAATCCATTGTGATCTGTTGCCACTTCCATTCTGGGATAAGTAACGACTGAAGTAAACCAGCAGTCCTGTGATGTTCAGCCTTTACCTACTGACACACAAGGCATTTAGCGACGCTTCAGGATACTTCACGCTCCATTCCATGCCACCAGTAATTTTGATGTAGATCTTTGTGCATCTTCGTACCTCCAGGGTGTACTGAGTAGGGAGAGTTGTAAGCTTCTTTCATTAACTCTTCCCATACAGAACCTTTTGGTACACACAATCTGCTGCCGTACCTCAAAAATCCGTCTTCATGGATGATGAAGTCTATTCGAAGTCCATTCTCCACTTGATCTCTGATCTTTTGCAACTTAGCATCACTTGCTTGAGCTGCTTTGATCTGATTTATAATGGTAGACTGAACTTGTAAGTTCATCAAACTTGAAGCGTTACCTGGCATGACCACTTCAATCTCCATCTGATGGAAGTCTTGTTGAAGCTTCCACTGTGCGGTGAGATTCTTTGCTAATGGTTAGTGACTAAGGGCATCAGGTACTACATTCACCTTCCCAGGGTGATATTACAGGTTGATGTCGAAGTCCGCCATGAGTTCTAACCATCTTCTCTACCGCATATTCAACTCTTTCTGAGTAAACACATATTTCAGACTCTTGTGATCTGTGTATATGTTCACTCATTCACCAAGAATATAATGGCGCTAAATCTTTGTTAGTGATATGTATGACTTAGAGTCCATTACTGTACATACGATGTATAATGTAGTGGATGCTTGGACATACATATGGAGGACTTTCTTGCTCGACATGATAGTATGCTATCTGGTTGCTCTTTATCTTAACATGTACTCTGATTGTCTCTATGTTACATGTTGATAAAGCCCTTAGGATGAGTACTTGACTACCAGGACTATGATGCAGATCATACTAGTGGGGACAGTGTAGTCGCTAAGTACATCCTTCAAATGTTTCTAGTCGTGGGTGTATCGAGACAGGGCATCGATATACCAGTGTAGACTAGCGTATAGCTTCTCGACCTATGTAGATGGGCGATGGATGATCCCATATCCATTGGTGTTTGACATCAGAGATAGTATACGGGTGCTCAGTGGAGACTGGGTACACTGGACGTACTCGCCGAGAACTCCCAGATGGTATTATACCTCACGTCAGATGGCAGTTCTCTGGTAACACTGGTACAGGTTAGTCTGTAAACCCGAGATCGTCATAGAGTCTTGTGTGATTCCTACTGTGCTTTGATTTCCACCTTACCACGTTCAAGAGAACGTGCAAACTGGTGGCTTTTGGGTACAGTCTCGAGTCACATGGAGGTAATGAACGATAGGAGGGGTTTCATCTCTCCCGGTATTGGGAGTTGATGTTGCGCTGTGCTCGATTGGCTATAACAGGAAGTCCCTGTCAAGGGCTGCTTTAGAGATATACTGGAAAGTGTTATCAGTAGTTTCTCGACCGGTTATGAGCCTCATATCGACATGACTTATTGAGTTGCTGGGGTCTGGCGTTTACCACCCCTAGACGAGATATGCGACATATCAGACGAAGAGACCGGACTGTACGGTAGTGTTACTGATTGGATTCGCTGGAGTGTCAGCAGGCTTACTTGTTGATCATCTGATCACTCAATATCCGGGTGGCCGTTACGTTTAGCAGACAGCTTGCGGCTTATGGGTGTTTGATATGATCATCACCTACTGCCGGCGTATTGACGAGTCTTTAGAGTCCTACACAGGGGTTTCCTGGCTCAAGAGAAACGGAGTAGGAGCACATATGTGATATGTGCGGGACCGAGATTAATGAGATATGTGATACCGCATTCTATTCTCGCGATGTGTGACATGAAAGGTTATATATGATATCGCTGGGTTATCGGATCAAGTGTTGATTCGATAAGATGTTACATTATGATATTAGTCGGTTATAGGTGATATAGCCGGATTATTAAATCAAGTGTTGATTTAATAATTTAATGTATAATTATATATTTGATATATTACATTACATTAATTAATATTAGCTAACTTAAGATTTCTTTTCTCACTTTGGATACATTGATATATATGTGATATATGTTTAATGTATCTTGCTAGTTTACAAATGCAACTAGGGTTAATGAGGGTCAAACCATGCTAGGGTTAAGATTAGAGTTTAACTCTTATTATTAAGTAATTCAAATATTATGGATAATTGTCATGGTTGATATTTGTTGAAAGCTTGTAGAAGCTTGTAAGCATCTTTGACTTTGTCCATTTTCTTTGTCTAGCTTAAGATATTTTTTGACCTAACATTTAACCCTAGCTCATGGTTAACTCTCTACAAGGGTTAAGCATGACATGCTTGACCCTTGGTTGCATTTATAACCTCAACAATAATTCATTTTCATCACAACTTGTTCTTCTTCTTCTTCTTGACAAAAGCTTTCTAGCTTTTTCAAAAGTGATGATTTTGAGTGAGAAAATAATGTAAGTCCATGCTACCTCTCACGGTACTTACGGGCTTGCGGAATTTGATGAAAAACAATTTTCTATAGGCGGTAACATGGACTCAAAATGGATCTTTGTTAAACCATCTACCTAACAACCTAACAACGAGTTGTTAACTACTCGGTTAGGGAGTTATACCTTTCTTTCTTGAACTCCTTCGTCTTCATCTCTTGATTGTGTATGGATCGGCTTCACCCCGTCGTCTCCTTACGCCGAAGATCGATCCACCCGAAAGTTTCTACCTTTGGCTTCTTCTTCGAACTTTGAAGAAACTAGTTCACTTGGTTTGCTAAACCTTGTGAACTAGAGTGAGTAGAGGAGAGTGTGATAGGATTTTCTCTATGGTTCTTTCTTCTCAACACATGAGACAAGTGAACCATAGACAAGAGAGAGAGCAAGAGGAAGAGGGTGAGAGCAAGAGAATGAGAGAGCTCAAAACCAAGAGAGAGAAAGGCAAAGAAGGAATGAGCCTCTCTTTTGTCATTCACCCTCTCATAATCCAAAAGCATCATGAGCCATAATGTTAATCAAGTATTATGTGATGGTTCATATCATGTCAAAGGCAATATCATTTCCATGCACTCATTTTGCAAACCACAACAAGCAAGCAAAAGTCTTTGCATGAAAATGACAACCACTGTGATGATGATGGTCAACTAGTCCAACCTAGTCAACCGGTCAACAAAGTCAACAAGTCAACAAAGTCAACCCCTCAACAACCATGTCACTATAATACTTAATTAATATTATTGCTAATTATGTTTCATATTCTCATTAGGGTTTAGCAAAAAGTCAATAGTCAATACTCAACAGTCAACAACCCTAATGAGAATCCTCTGCATCTGTCTCTCTGTCAACTGTGCATACACACCCGAATCCGCGTTCCGAAGAACACGCATACATACGAGATAAAACCAATCCCAAAACGTACACTAGGATCTGGCTTAAACCAAAGCCCGCTAGTGTTAACTGTCCGGAAACTGTTGGAGATAGTGCCCTCAGAGTCAATTATTGGATCACAGGCACGTGATTGCAATGATTGAGGAAGGACCTGTCCCAGTAGGACAGTCTTACTCAAGATGATAGTATGCTATCTGGTTTATCTTTATCATCGTGTACTTCTTTAGGTGACCTTACGAGTCGCTATTACACGTTGATAGAGCCCCTAGGATTTTTGCTTGACTACCAGCAGTATGAGGGCGATCATATACGTGAGAGCTGGAGTCTATAAGCACATCCTTAAAAGGTCCCTAGTCGTGGGAGTTTCGAGATAGGGCATAGATTCTCCAGAGTAGAGTAGTGTATACAGTCGAGACCCCGATGAGGGGTGGTGGCTGGTCTCACAAGCCACTGGTGTCAGTTGGTTCACCTAAGATGTATACAGGTGCTCATTGGGTTATGAATACACCGGACAGGACTCGCCGGGAACCTGCTAGTTGGTATTATACCTGATGTCAGATAGCAGTTCCCTGGTGACATGTGTACAGGTTAGTTCATCGACCTGAGATCGTCATTTGTCTCGTGTGAGTTCCCACTGTGCTTTGATTACTACCCTACCACGGCTCAAAGGAGTCGTGCAAACAGGTTTTTGTTGGGTACAGTCCCGAGCCACATGGAGGCAGTGAGCGGATCTGCAGGGGTTCGTCTCTCCCGGTATTGGGGGTGAGGTCGCGCTCTGTCTAGGAGAGCCAGTACATGAAAAGTCCTTGGCCAAGGCAGGAGATTTGCTGGTAGGTATTCCAGTAGTATCTCAGGGTGTTCTGGGCTACACTCCGACACGACTTGTACTGCTATTGGGGGTCTGACTTTTACCAACCCCCCAGGCCCGCCATGCGATGCTCATAGACGAACGGACCGGACTGTATGGATATTGTCACTGACAGGCTCAGTAGGGTGTCAGGATGAATTCGCTCATCGACGTCCCTTTTGGTCAATAGCTGGTGGCCCGTCACGTATGGCTAATACCACTGACGTGCTAGTGGTTAAATCCACAGCCATAGTATTGACGAGTCTTTAGAGTCCACCACACACACAGTTACTCAAGTTTCGGGCGAAATGCTGTAGAGGCCGTATGGAGATATGGCAGGGTTCGATCAGATACGTGCGGTATTGCACGGATCGTGATCGGACGGATTTTACTAGCCGGCTTTGGTTTAAGCCGGATCTTAGTATTATATAGTTTAGATAATGTCTCTTTGCATTTGTGTTCAGTGGGAATACAAATGCGGGCATGTATATGCAGTAGTGGGGTTTTCCTGTAATTTATTACGGGATCAGTTTTCTGAAGTTGCCAGTTTGCATTCCGTACCGGCCGGTTTTCCTTTGTTCCTTCACGTCCGGACTTTATCGTTGGTGGGGCTAATTTGCAATTATGCAAATTAGTATTGGTGGAGGGGGTTCTTTGTAAAATGGTAGCATCATGATGAGATTCTATTTTGGTCGCTTTCTTGCTTTAATGAGAAAGAAATTGTTTTGGCTTTGGATTTGATATGTGGTGACTATTTTCTTGATCATTATCTTCACACACATTTCTCACTTAGATTTTTCTTTCTTTTTCCCACCACCATTTGATGGAGAAGGCCGGCCACATATTGGAGGGAGGATGGGAGTGCTCATTTTATGTGAGGGATTGATCCATCTCATTTCATGCTTCTATGCTTGCTAAAATTCCAAACTTCTCTCCTTCATTCATTCTCCACCTCCACCATCATCAAGGCAACTTGATAACCCCAAAAGAGACATAGTATTCTACACTAGTCTTCCGCAAACCTTGGACGCGTCGGCTAGCCAACTTCGCGCCCGAGTTGCCTCGGTCCAGAGGTGGGAGCCCGTAAAAGATTCCGGCTATGTGGTGCCTTTCCGACGAGGACGTGACGGACGGATATTCCGCGGGAGATCGGAGTGGAGACGAAGACCGAAGGACACGGGTCGCTTGGTATAGCTTCTCTACTCTTTTCATTTTTGCTAGTAGCTAGGTTAATGGCCCGATCCGGTTGAAAAGTGCGCGGTAGTGCCGGTTTACTAGTTTGCAAAATTTTTGTTTCCGCGTTTCCGGTGTCGGTTCGACGGCCGGGGCGCCGCCGCGGATTTACATTGGTATCAGAGCTACGCCGTTAACCTAAGCTAGCTTGCTCTAGTCTGTTTAGTACTCGATCGAACAAAATTCCCTAAAAACCGTATTTTGTATGCACATGTGTTCTCTGTCGAAATTTTTTTGGCTCCAAAAATTTTTCAGGTTGTCTCAGATTACTGTGCATGGATATAGAAGCAATCTGTGAAAATTTGGTCGCGCAATCTCTCCATACCGCCGCGGAACCGTGGCCAAACCCATGCTTGGGCCGCGGTTCCGCCGCGATTTTGATTGATCACTTGATCAAAATTTTGCAGATAGCTTATGAATTAAAAATAGGGGTTTTGGGATATTCTTTTTGGGCCCAGATTTTCTGTGAGTGCTACAGTACTGCTTGGGGCCCACTTTGATAAATTTGTTCGATCGGATATTTTAAACATGCTAGTTCATAGTATTTACATTATATCTGCGACCGTGAATGTCACTCGATCGGTAAATCCATTCTATCTGCTATAGCCCTTTTAGACGGATTTGCGAACGTGATATTCACGTTGATGTTCTGTGTTGTGCTGTGATGTTGCGGATCGGTCGTGGGGGATAGCCTGGATGCAATGCTAGTACAGTTTTGTTTTATATGTACATTTAATATTGCGGGGCGAGCGTCCGACATGTGGACTGCTGTCACTGCCTGTTTGTATTATTCTTTTGGGACACGACCAGGTTGCGGTCGATGTACCCGTTGTATGTATATTTTACTTTCTGTACTAGGATTACCCCGCGGAGGGGTGGACGGATAGCCGTGTTCTAGAGAGCAACGGGCCCGCATCTCATGGCATTGAGACGGAGGGGGCTTTACTCTATAATTGGCAGGGCTATTCGCCGCACTCATAGGGGGTACAGGTTGACCCAGGAGGGGTGCCCAAGTTACCGGATTCCGTGAAGTGCTGGGTGGTCCATTCACGTTGCTGAAGGGGGCTGCCTCGCTTCAGGTTTTGGCGGGTAACTTGCCGCGCTCGTAGGGGCCTAGGTTTTCATTGCACAGGCTATCCACACGACCAGGGGAACGTCGGGTTTCAGTAGCGGCTCTATGAAACTCGGGGATCCCAGATATCTGTATTATTCTGTGATGCTGTACATTTCTGTGTTGTTGCATTTTATCACGCCTTGAGCAAAAATTATATATTATATATATACTAGTAGATGTTGTAAATGTTTTGCATCCGCGCTAGTCCAGTCCTCGCTCTGTCGTTAGTTAAGTAACCTAACGGGTGATGACGGGACCCAGTGGCGAATGCGGATGGCATATACGTACATCATTATTTTCATTTTTTTGTGGTGTGATCAATTGATGGGACTGCGTTGATTCGGATCAATGCAAGATAAACAAACCTATTCTGATGTTGTTGGAACATTTTTCAAAAAGCTATTATTGCAAGGACGTTCTCTTTTGTTTTGCATCATGGTATTCAGTTGGAATATCCTGCTCCTCAGTCGACGAGGCAAGGGCCGAGATCCCTTCACCGGGAGTGACCCCTTGGACAAAAGTTTGCGTCAGGGCAATAACTTCACTATAGCCGATTACTTTTGCTTTGCATCGTGGTATTCAGTTGGAATATCCTGCACCTCATTCTACGGGGAAAGAGCCGAGATCCCTTCACCGGGAGTGACCTCTTTAGCAAAGGTTTTCGTCACTATATTTTTCAAAGCTATCCAATTCCTTCAACGATATCAAGTTCATTACGTTAAAGGTTTTCGCCAGAAACCATTCGTAGCCCTCCATCATTTCAATTAAATATTCGGTAGTATTCAAGCTATGTATTTTGACCTCACACCAAGGCATAGTGATTGGTAGCTGCCGGATATTTATCTGCAGCATAGATAGATGCGTTTGTTTGGGACAGTCGTACTACTATTTTAGCCTTCATCAAGGGTATGTATGGGTGGGTTCAAATTAACATGGATAATGATGGGTAGAACTTGACATGTGACTTATGATATTTTGACGTCACGCCATGGTTATAAGAGCATGGGGCAAAAATCCACATCGGGAGTTTCAAAAAAACTGAAACTTGCCAGATATGCGCATACCTTCTGGAGTGTGATAGCGTGAGCGGATTCCGTCACGTTATCATGCGATGATGGTTGGATCCCGATTCCCACTGATGAGTTGGTTTACTCCTCGGGTGATCCCGGCTAATTCTTCTTTCAGGTTTGGGGAAGAAATTGACGTTACAGTGGGAGGTTTCCAGATTAGATAAAGTGATAACCATTCTGATCTAGGTTAGAGTGCATGCTGAGTGTTTCTTTTCTCTCTCTCTTTGGCAGCGACCATTGACCCGACCCTAGACTATGACTCAGTGACCAAGTTGACCGAACCTTCTTAACACTGGTTTTTATATTGTCAGAATTGCAGACCTCATTGCCACTCCTACTTTTACCCTTTTCTCAAGAACACCCCGTATTACTAAGAACGTCCACTTCCATTGGACAAAACCATCGTATGGTTATATACGAACTCGAAGGAATTTATTCGAGGATGGTTTCTGGTTCTGGAGAAAACGAATAGGACTATTCAGTTGTCTTTTCCTTTTACCTTCTCTCAGGTTACGAGTACTCCTTGGTTTAGGAGATAGTACACCTATTACGCAAATTGGATAGTCTTCTTCCAAACCTTAGGCTGGTGCCGACCAGTAGGGAATGAAGAAAACCAATTAGCTTAAACGGTGTATAAAAGGTATTAAGTAAAGACAAAGAAAGGGATTAGTAAGAGGGCAAAGTAAACTGCGACTGCTATTCACGACCAAACCAAGTATTTCTTCGCCAATCCTAAATCACCTTTGTATTTCTCCAGGACACTCCGTATCACTACGAAGATCCCAGTTTATTGGATAATCCATCGTATGGTTATATACGAACTCGAAAGGAACTTGTTCCAGTTCGGGGATGGATCCTGGTTCTGGAGAAATAGGAATTAAGTTCATTCGGTTGTCTTTTATCTTCACCTTCTCTCGCATTGCGAGTGCTCCTAGGATTAGGACAATACACCCGTTATGCTTATTGGATAGTCTTCTTCCAAACCATAGGCTGGTGCCGAACGGTAGGGAAGGAAGAAAACCATTTGGCCTAAAGGGGTGTGCAGAAGGTAATGACTAAAGACATAAAAAGGGATTTGGAGAGATGGAAAAGAATTATACGGTTACAGTTGTGAATCTGGATAATGGAAGAGGCATTACTAGGAATACCAGGATACCCCATCGAAACATTTCAATGTTTCAGTTTCACTGTGTACTGTTAAAAGAAAACTGATTTCCCAATTAGACACTTGCTCCAGGGTATGTATTTATCAGGTTTGATTCTCACATCTGTATGGTTTTACAGATGATGAGTGGGAGTAAGTTATTGGGAATTAGGTGATCATCCTCATTATATCGGAATTCGTTGTAATTGGTGATATTTGAGTAAATCGCCTGGGTAGTTTACCGGACGACAAATATTTGGTTTTGAATATCCGTTGTTATGCACCAATTTCAAATTGATATATCTGTACGTCTATTTTTTTTAGAGTGAGATATACCTTTTTAAAATTATGTCTATGACATTTACCTATATCAGTGGATGGTTAGGTAAGGAGCATTGAACAGCGGTGTAATTCTTCTTAACCATAAGTACAGTTTTCAACCTACGGCACACAGTGAATGAGTCATTTGACTCAAGGGACTTATACAGAGTATTGTATGTTGTCCAGTGTCCATTAGGACAGAGGGGTAGGTACTCGTACTATATTCGGTTTACTTATCACTTCTCTAGTTCTTAGACAGGTGTTTCGTAGAAACACAGGGTCTATGTTTTGAGAAGTTATAGGTATATGAATAAAGTAGAGAACCAGGTGTTGCAAGTATCGGTATTCTTCAAGGTGATCGAAGATATAGATACTTGTGTACGGTATTCAGTTGATAGTAATGATTAAGAGAACTGGATTCTCTTTCAGATTACTCATAATTAGAAGCATTCCTAAGTTGAGTAACGCTGATCGGCCTCCTTCCATTTACTTGACATGCACTGGAGACAGCTGCATGATTTGAATCCGGTTCAATTAAATCAGTGCCTCTGTTTCTATATTGGATATAGAACAGTTCATATCTTGACATTGTTAAGATACGGGGAGTTGTCCGGCTTATGCTTAAAACCAGACTCTGGATAACTCAAGGCACATTTCTGTAATGGCTGTTTATGGGTTGACCCGGGCTATGACGAGGGTTGACTTTCTACCATCTGGAAGATCAATAGTGATATTGTTCTTAACTCGCCACAGTTTTAATTAAAAATGGATTTTTTTAGAAAACAGTAGTGGGAGTATGGTAGAACTGGAAGTGATTCCAGAACCGCAAACGATTACTGAAGATTTAATAAGAACCTAAAGATTCAATCTGGTTTGACATTCCATTGGCCACTCCGCAGATATGGTGGGTAACCTCAGGCACCCGAGAGGTACTTCGGTATGCTCAAGGACGGTGGCAGGGAGGTTCTTGTTTACCCAGACTTTCCATTGCTGTTGTTCCAGACTGTGAGACCCGGCAGGAGGATGAGTATAGCGTCGTTCTAAACTAGTGCACGTCTATATGACTCTGCCAGAGGGTTGTCATAGTCAGTGGGAGCAGCGGAAGCATTGGTGGACATCAGGCTTATGTCTATATATAGACTAAAGCAGATATAGCGGAGATAGATCATCTATTTCTGATATGACAGTCATAGGTTTGACTTCATCAGAATAGAGGATGGATCAGTTGAGAAGGTAGTAGGGTGTAATGTCCTGGTATTTGATGACATACACAGAGTAGGAAGTGATATTCCTATACTACGATCGGTTATACGTTGGTCGTCACACAGTGGTTTCTCCACATAGGACTTGGATATTATATCAGACATTCCGGTTACTAGATCTATGGTTTTAGATCTAGATTTGGGTGGTTTCCCAATCTGGGTACTTTGACAGCATTCTATGAGTATTTAGAATGGACGACTCCTGGCACAGTAGTATACCTGCAGGTGATGGAGTCACCCTCTCTATAGGTGTCTTACAGACTAAAGGGGAGAGGGATACGCATGATTGGCAGATCACTTGATTAGGCAATTGAGTTGATCATGAGATGTCAAGTACCACACCAGATATTGTACTTGCAGTAGATGCAATAAGTTGATATTAATCCAATCCTGGAGAAACAGTCGGAAGCAGTTTTAGAATATAAATGGATGTTCTAGGGATATGATAACAGCATTCTCCTTCGGGAGACATTTATCATTCCAGGCTTCTAAGGTGGCCTGGATGGCAGAGTGGCTGTCAGAGTTATAGTTTTCCCTCTGACGAGGGGCAGTATTTTGGACAGATGGTTCAGGTGGATACTGAGGGAAGGCATGGCGCAGAATACTGATTAAGTTCAGTTGACGATACAGTCTAAGAAGTTTGGATTTTGAGTTCATTTATGAGCTAGGTCCCATCAAACATCCAGACATTCTAAGACAGGTATTGCTCATTTCGGGAGATGGTTTTCTCCACGAACTTGAGATAGAGAGAGACATAGAAAGAAACACCATAGCGGATCCACTCACTGAGGCTATTCCTCAAACGCAATAGTTTCGCAAACGAGCTTTGTGAGACTGACTAGTAGAGGAGTTGGGTGTTCGGTATCACACGGGCTGTGAGTATGCGACATCGCAATAATTAGCCTTGAGTGCAAGTGGGAGATTGTTGGAGATAGTGCCCTCAGAGTCAATTATTGGATTACAGGCACGTGATTGCAATGATTGAGGGAGGACATGTCCCAGTAGGACAGTTTTACTCAAGATGATAGTATGCTATCTGGTTTATCTTTATCATCGTGTACTGCTTTAGGTGACCTTACGAGTCGCTATTACACGTTGATAGAGCCCCTAAGATTTTTTCTTGACTACCAGCAGTATGAGGGCGATCATATACGTGAGAGCTGGAGTCTATAAGCACATCCTTAAAAGGTCCCTAGTCGTGGGAGTTTCGAGACAGGGCTTCGATTCTCCAGAGTAGACTAGTGTATACAGTCGAGACCCCGACGAGGGGAGGTGGCCGGTCTTACAAGCCACTGGTGTCAGTTGGTTCACCTAAGATGTATACAGGTGCTCATTGGGTTATGAGTACACCGGACAGGACTCGCCGGGAACCTGCTAGTTGGTATTATACCTGATGTCAGATAGCAGTTCCCTGGTAACATGTGTACAGGTTAGTTCATCGACCTGAGATCGTCATTTGTCTCGTGTGAGTTCCCACTGTGCTTTGATTACTATCCTACCACGGCTCAAAGGAGTCGTGCAAACAGGTTTTAGTTGGGTACAGTCCCGAGCCACATGGAGGCAGTGAGCGGATCTGTAGGGGTTCGTCTCTCCCGGTATTGGAGGTGAGGTCGCGCTGTGTCTAGGAGAGCCAGTACATGAAAAGTCCTTGGCCAAGGCAGGAGATTTGCTGGTAGGTATTCCAGTAGTATCTCAGGGTGTTCTGGGCTACACTCCGACACGACTTGTACCGCTATTGGGGGTCTGACTTTTACCAACCCCCTAGGCCCGCCATGCGATGCTCATAGACGAATGGACCGGACTGTACGGATATTGTCACTGACAGGCTCAGTAGGGTGTCAGGATGAGTTCGCTCATCGACGTCCCTTTTGGTCAATAGCTGGTGGCCCGTCACGTATGGCTAATACCTCTGACGTGCTAGTGGTTAAATCCACAGCCATATTATTGACGAGTCTTTAGAGTCCACCACACACACAGTTACTCAAGTTTCGGGCGAAACGCTGTAGAGGCCGTATGGAGATATGGCAGGGTTCGATCAGATACGTGCGGTATTGCACGGATCGTGATCGGACGGATTTTACTAGCCGGCTTTGCTTTAAGCCGGATCCTAGTATTAGATAGTGTAGATATTGTCTCTTTGCATTTGTGTTCAGTGGGAATACAAATGCGGGCATGTATATGCAGTAGTGGGGTTTTCCTGTAATTTATTACGGGATCAGTTTTCTGAAGTTGCCAGTTTGCATTCCGTTCCGGCCGGTTTTCCTTTGTTCCTTCACGGCCGGACTTTATCGTTGGAGGGCCTAATTTGCAATTGTGCAAATTAGTATTGGTGGAGGGGGTTCTTTGTAAAATGGTAGCATCATGATGAGATTCTATTTTGGTCTCTTTCTTGCTTTAATGAGAAAGAAATTGATTTGGCTTTGGATTTGATATGTGGTGACTATTTTCTTGATCATTATCTTCACACACATTTCTCACTTGGATTTTTCTTTCTTTTTCCCACCACCATTTGATGAAGAGGGCCGGCCACATATTGGAGGGAGGATAGGAGTGCTCATTTTATGTGAGGGATTGATCCATCTCATTTCATGCTTCTATGCTTGCTAAAATTCCAAACTTCTCTCCTTCATTCATTCTCCACCTCCACCATCATCAAGGCAACTTGATAACCCTAAAAGAGACATAGTATTCTACACTAGTCTACCGCAAACCTTGGACGCGTCGGCTAGCCAACTTCGAGCCCGAGTTGCCCCGGTCCAGAGGTGGGATCCCCTAAAAGATTCCGGCTACGTGGTTCCTTTCCGACGAGGACGTGACGGACGGATATTCCGCGGGAGATCGGAGTGGAGACGAAGACCGAAGGACACGGATCGCTTGGTATAGCTTCTTTACTCTTTTCATTTTTGCTAGTAGCTAGGTTAATGGCCCGATCGGGGTGAAAAGTGCGCGGTGGTGCCGGTTTGCTAGTTTGCAAAATTTTTGTTTCCGCGTTTCCGGCGTCGGTTCGACGGCCGGGGTGCCGCCGCGGACTTATATTGGTATCAGAGCTACGCCGTTAACCTAAGCTAGCTTGCTCTAGTATGTTTAGTACTCGATCGAACAAAATTCCCTAAAAACCGTATTTTGTATGCACATATGTTCTCTGTCGAAATTTTTTTGGCTCCAAAAATTTTTCAGGTTGTCTCAGAATACTGTGCATGGATATAGAAGCAATCTATGAAAATTTGGTCGCGCGATCTCTCCATACCGCCGCGGAACCGCGGCCAAACCCATGCTTGGGCCGCGCTTCCATATTTGAGTCAGCAACGGTCTCCTTCTTGGAACTCTTCCAGCAAACCGTCCCTACATTGAGGGTAAAGACATAACCCGACATGGACTTGGAGTCATCCTTGTCACTCTGGAAGCTGGAGTCAGCAAAGGCCTCAATCTGGAGGTCTTTTCCGCCATACACCAAGAACATCTCCTTAATCCTTCTCAGGTACTTGAGAATGTTCTTTACTGCTATCCAGTGTTTCTCCCCTGGGTTCGACTGATACCGGCTTACAACGCTCAATGCGTATGCTACATCTGGTATGGTACACAACATCGCATACATAATAGATCCTACCGCAGATGCGTAGGGTATTGATGACATGCGAGCCCTTTCCAAATCAGTCTTGGGAGACATCTCTTTGGAAAGGGTGATTCCATGACAAGCCGGTAGATTACCGCGCTTGGAATCTTCCATACTGAATCGTTTCAGTATGGTGTCGATGTACCTTGACTGTGAAAGTCCCAACATCCTTTTAGATCTATCACGATAGATCTGGATCCCCAGAATGTAGTTGGCATCGCCCAGGTCCTTCATGGAGAACCTTTGTGACAAGAATCCTTTGACTGACTGTAACATAGGAATATCATTTCCTATTAGGAGAATGTCATCGACGTACAAGACGAGGAATACCATACTTCTCCCTACAATCTTACTGTAAATGCATGGTTCATCTGGGTTTTTGACAAAGTCAAATTCTTTGACAGTATCATCAAAGCAGATGTTCCAACTCCGCGATGCCTGCTTGAGTCCATAGATGGACTTGAGCAACTTGCACACTTTACCGCTCCTCCCACTCTGAATGAATCCCTCTGGCTCATCCATATAGACGCACTCTTCCAAATATCCATTTAGGAAAGCCGTCTTTACGTCATCTGTCAGATTTCATAATCGTGGAAGGCAGCAATGACAAGAAGGACCCGAATGGATTTCAGCATAGCCACTGGAGAAAAGGTTTCGTCATTGTCCAAACCAGGTCTTTGACGAAAACCCTTTGCAACAAGTCTAGCTTTATAGGTCTCAACCTGTCCATCTACACCAATCGTCCTTTTGAAGATCCACTTGCATCCTACGAGTTTTACCCCGTCTGGAGCAACGTCCAACGTCCATACTTTGTTGGTGTACATGGACTCCATTTCGGTCCGCATTGCATCTAGCTATTTTACCGAGTCACTGCTCTGAATGGCTTGCTGGAAGCTAGTAGGCTCATCATAATCAATAGTGCAATCCTCTCTATCCCCGTCTACGAGAAAACCGTAGTATCTCTCGGACGGATGAGACTGCCTAATACTCCTGTGGAGCGGCGCAGGAATGTCCGGTTCTCCTGAAACGTCTGGTTCATCCAAGCTTTCAGTAACAGCTTGTGGTTCTGGAATTTCTTCCAGTTCTATTGCGCCCCCACTTATCTGATTTTCCAAAAATTCAGTTTCCAAGAAGCGGGCATGCGGAGAAACAAAAACTTTTTGTTCTTCTGCGGAATAGAAAAGATACCCCCTGGAGTTCTTTGGGTATCCCATAAACTTACACAGTACTGAGCGTGTCTCGAGCTTTTCCGCATGCTGCTTTTTTACAAAAGCTGGACATCCCCATACCTTAAGATACTTAAGACAGGGTTTCTTCCCACTCCACATCTGATATGGGGTGGTAGGCACAGTCTTGGTTGGAGCCTTATTCAAGAGATATGCAGCTGCTTCTAGTGCATAACCCCAGAAAGATTGTGGTAACTCAGCCTTACTCATCATGGAACGAACCATATCCAATAGGGTTCGGTTCCGTCTTTCAGATACACCATTGTGTTGTGCTGTGTATGGAGGAGTACGCTGAGAGAGAATTCCATTCTCTTTTAAATAGTCCAGGAACTCGGCACTCAAGTATTCACCACCTCGATCCAATCTTAGAATCTTGATACTTTTGCCGGTTTGTTTTTCAACTTCATTCTTGTATTCCCGAAATTTCCAAAAGGCCTCGGATTTGTGCTTCATTAAGAAGACATGTCCATACCTAGAGAAATCATCTATGAAAGTAATGAAGTATGAATAACCACTTCGTGCATGTGTAGACATTGGACCACACACATCACTGTGTATGAGTCCCAAGAGCTCGCTCGCTCTTACTCCGTGTCCAGTGAACGGAGTCTTTGTCATCTTTCCCATGAGACAAGATTCACAAGTGGCATAAGACTGATACTCGAACGGATTCAAGTACCCCTCTTTATGTAACTTAGTTAATCGTGTCTCATTAATGTGACCCAGTCTACAATGCCATAAGAAAGCTTGATTTGTATCCGGAGACTTTCTTTTAAGTGTGTTCTGGACATTGAATATCTGAGCTTGATTTAATACGTATATCCCGTTATTTAATGTACCTGACCCAATCAGAACTTGATTTAGGTGGATGTGTACTACATCGCTTACAAAAGTAAATTCATATCCTTCCTTAGAAAGTAAGGATACAGATATGATATTACAAGTCGCACCTGGTACATACAAACAGTTATGCAGAATCAATATCTGCCCAGTTGTCAGTCCAAGATGATATTCCCCTGCGGATTCAGCATCCATGCTCATTCCGTTAGCAACCCTGAGAGTCATATCACCTTTCCTGATAACCCTACGGTTTCTCAGAGCTTGTAATGAATTACAGATGTGAGATCCTGATCCGGTATCTAATACCCAGGAAGTGGGGTTAACTGACATACAGTTCTCTATCATAAACACACCCGAAGCCGAAGCCACAACATGCTTCGAATTCTGGCTACTGGCTTTGCTAGCCCTGCAATCTTTCTGCCAATGTTCATTCCCGTACAATAGGAACGTCCCTCTTTTATTACATCCAGTCCTGAAACTTTTGCCCTTGCTTTTCCTTCTTCTTCCCTGGTTTCCTTCAGGGTATAAGCAGAGGGTAGGGACTATAGAATTAAGTCAGTACTTGACCCATTCTCCAACGTGGTCTCCAGGTCCGTGAGCTCAAAATAGCTGGTCTCTGTAAGGACGTTGTCCCCTACAGACGACCCGACAGCCAACCTCGCTTGAAGCAATTCGTTCGAGGTCTCATATCTTGCGATACGAGATTGCTCTCCATATAAATCTTTGTTATGGAGGAAGATAGAAACCGAGTCCATCTTCTCGTGCTGCCTCTGGTTTGCACCATCAACTGAGGCTAACACGAGGCACTTGGCTTTCGCACAATCCTTTTCCGATGTCCTGCGGATGTAAATCTCCATGACAGAGGAAACTGGACCTGAGACGGCAGAGGTTTGATTAGTTAAGAGGTGTCCCAGCTTGTCAGGGGTAATGGACATCTGGACAGACCTTTGCCAATCATAACAGTCAGGTTCAGTCATTTTATTATCTAGATGTAACCTAGGTGTGGTCACTGGGTCGCTGCAATTAAGAGAGAGAGAAGAAAACACTCAGCATGATGCTCTTGCGAGTTTAGATTGGTTTTTAATTTGTCTAAACAGGATGGCTCACACTGTCTCTCGAATCCCTCCTCAAACCAAAAAGGAAGAATTAGTCAGGATCAATCTCACCGTACAATTCTTGCTTAACCGTTCAGCCAGGCTAGTGTCGGTACTTCGAGGGAGCTTTTCCAACGCTTTCGCGAAGTTCCTTAATTAAATAACCTCTTTTCCCTGTGGGCGTAGCCCCGCTAACACCTTTCTAGACACCTACTTGGTTTATAGCATTGATCGTTAAGTGAGAAATTTCCCGAGGAGTAGCATATACTCACAGTAGGATCGGGATCCAAATATCATTGCGTAACAAACCTGAAGGAATCCTACCAGAATCATCACACTCCAAATGGTATGCAGCGCTAGCAAGTTTCAGTTCTTTTGAAACTCCCGATGTGGATTTTTGCCCCATGCTCTTATGACCTTGACGAAGGTCAACAAATCATAAGTCACATGTCAAGTTCTACCCGTCATTGTCCAGGATAATTTGAACCCACCCGTATATACCCTTGACGAAGGTCAACAAGGTAATACGACTGTCCCAAACCAACGCATCTATCTATGCTACATATGAACACCCAACAGCTACCAATCACTATGCCTTGACGAAGGTCAACAAACATAGCTTGAATACTACTGAATAATCATACGAAACGACAGAGGGCTACGAATGGTTTTGGCGAAACCGTGAACGTAGTGAACTTGATATAATCGATGGAACGAGATAGCTTTTAAAAGGAGTGGCTCAAGCTCCGCATTTAAAAGTTGGTTTTGAAAAGAAACCGAGTGGTTTTTGAAAGTGTTCCAACGACTTTTACTTGGTTTATTTTTCTTTGCATTAGTGCTTTTAATGCGTATTTTTCTTGCATTAGTTCTTTTAATGCGTCCCATCATTTAATCCTACCATTGCAGAAAACAACCAAAATATGACGTACGCTTATGCCATTCGCATTCGCCACGGAGCCCCGTCATTACCCGTTAGGTTACTTAACTGACGACAGAGCGGGGGCTGGGCTAGCGCGTCTGTAAAACATAAGCAACGCCTAAATAATATCATATATAGATATATTGCAATGATAGCCATTTCAGATCACAGATGAACACATTGGATATACTAGGAACCCGCAATTCGTACGAGCCTGTAACGAAAAGCAGATTACACGTTCGCGGTGAATAGCCAATACCCCACCCAAGACCCCTACAGGTGCGGCAAACTACCCGCCAAGTACCCGAAGCGAAGTAACCTCCCTCAACTCCGTGAGTAGGCTACTCGGCACTTCGGGATACCCGGTAGTTTGTGCACCCCCTCCATGGGTCTATCCTAGGAGCAAAAACAGTAAAAAGAAATTATACAATGACGGCTACAACCCCGACCCGGTTGTGCGGCCATATAAATAATTATTACATCAATTTACAAATTTATATGAATTGAAAGAAAAGAAAACTCTCGTCTCACAACCCCCGGCTATTCACCCGCGACAATCCAATAAATTCATATACACATTCCAACAACATTACAGATCACAGATTTGTATAACCCCCACTAATCGACATATAGCGATTAGCAGACGTTCAATACAAATATCACATCACAGATAAATACCCGTCAGCTTAAGTCTTTAGAAACACGATCAAAATACAGTTTTTAAAGCCCCAAAAACAATTTTTTCTTTCAGGAAAATCTGGGCTGAAAAAACATATACCAAAATTCCTAAAATAACCCACTAAGTATACTGTAGTAAAGAAAATCCAGAGAAGAGCTAAGTTGGCCGCGGAACCGTGGCAATAGCAAGCTATTGCCGCGCTTCCGCAGCGGATTGATGGGCTCTCTGCACCGTTTTTCTACAGTATCTTTGAAAAATCCTGAGTCGATTTTTAAAGCAATATTTATTATTTTTACAGAACTTAAAAAATCGACAGAAAGTTTGATTTCCGGGTTTATTTCGGGACTTTTTCTCCGATCGAATTTCTAGTTACTATGCTAACATGTTAGGTAGTGTTTACCTAGGCTCTGATACCACTGTAAGTCCATGCTACCTCTCCCGGTACTTACGGGCTTGCGGAATTTGATGAAAAACAATTTTCTAGAGGCGGTAACATGGACTCAAAACGGATCTTTGTTAAACTATCTACCTAACAACCTAACAACGAGTTGTTAACTACTCGGTTAGGGGGTTATACCTTTCTTTCTTGAACTCCTTCATCTTCATCTCTTGATGGTGTACGGATCGGCTTCACCCCGTCGTCTCCTTGCGCCGAAGATCGATCCACCCAAAAGCTTCTACCTTTGGCTTCTTCTTCGAACTTTGAAGAAACTAGTTCACTTGGTTTGCTAAACCTTGTGAACTAGAGTGAGTAGAGGAGAGTGTGATGGGATTTTCTCTATGGTTCTTGCTTCTCAACACATGAGACAAGTGAACCATAGACAAGAGGGAGAGCAAAAGGACGAGGGTGAGAGCAAGAGAATGAGAGAGCTCAAAACCAAGAGAGAGAAAGGCAAAGAAGGAATGAGCCTCTCTTTTGTCATACACCCTCTCATAATCCAAAAGCATCATGAGCCATAATGTTAATCAAGTATTATGTGATGGTTCATATCATGTCAAAGGCAATATCATTTCCATGCACTCATTTTGCAAACCACAACAAGCAAGCAAAAGTCTTTGCATGAAAATGACAACCACTGTGATGATGATGGTCAACTAGTCCAACCTAGTCAACCGGTCAACAAAGTCAACAAGTCAACAAAGTCAACCCCTCAACAACCATGTCACTATAATACTTAATTAACATTATTGCTAATTATGTTTCATATTCTCATTAGGGTTTAGCAAAAAGTCAATAGTCAACAGTCAACAGTCAACAACCCTAATGAGAATCCTCTGCCTCTATCTCTCTGTCAACTCTGCATACACACCCGCATCCGCGTTCCGAAGAATATGAATACATACGAGATAAAACCAATCCCAAAACGTACACTAGGATCTGGCTTAAACCAAAGCCCGCTAGTGTTAACTGTCCGGAAACTAAACGTGCACAAGTGCACGGATGTGACCGAACCCTGTCGCAAAACCATGCGACCTGTCACAAAACAATGCAACCTCTACTCTTTTGCCTGAAGGCGAATAGCTTTCTGTGTGGGACTCTAAAGACTAGACACAACGCTGGCAGTGGATTTAACCACAGACCGCAAGCGGCACTAGCTGTGTGTAACGGCCCCCGGGTAAATACCGACAAGAAGACTGACGAGGTGAAACCCATCTGAACTCCTACTGAGCCTGAATGTGACAGTCTCCGTACAGTCCGGTCTGTTCATCTGATACATCGCATGGCGGGCCTAGGGGCGGTAAACGTCAGTCCCCTAATAGCGGTACAAGTCGTGTCGGAGTGAAGCCCAGAACACCCTGAGATAACACTGGAAACCTACCAGTATATCTCGCTTGCCCTGGCCAGGGACTACTCGTGTAATGGCTCTCCTAGACACAGCGCGATGTCAACCCCCAATACTGGGAGAGACGAATCCTGTCTAACCGTCACTGCCTCCAAGTGCTTCGGGACTGCACCCAAAAACTACCTGTTTGCACGACTCCTTTGAGCCGTGGTAGGGTAGTAATCAAAGTACAGTGGGAACACACTCGAGGCGAAGTGATAGTGTCAAGTCAGCGGACTAAGCTGTACTCATGTCACCTGGGAACTGATAACTGACGATAGGTATAATTCCAACCAATCAGTTCCCGACGAGTCTTGTCCAATGTACTCATAACCTAACGAGCACCCGCATACTATTTCAAGTACGACGTACTGACGGCTGTGGGACAGACCGTCTCCCGAGCTGGGATAAGAAGCGTATACGCTAGTCTACTCCGGAGTTTCGATGCCCTGTCTCGATAGTCCTGCGACTAGGGACCTGCATAAGGATGTGCTTATAGATTACCCAGCCCCCACGAGTGTGACTGCCATCACAACGCTGGTAATCAAGCAAAGATCCTAAGGGCTCTACTAATATGTATAAGCGATATGCTAAAAGAAACACATGCACATATTAAAGTAGAAACAAACCAAGTAGCATACTACCATTTTGAGCAAGATTGTCAATACAAGGTGAATATCCCAAGCTTTCATTAAGTAATATACATACTAGTATGACACAGTAATGGCCTCTTGGGCATATACACTAACAAATAATTTCTAATGTGAGCAAATTTCTTACTTCATCATCCTCTACTACTTTCCATTTAGTTTTGGGTGTTTGCTTCACTAGTTCCATGATTAGTGAAGAGATAGCTTGGGTTAGTGTCTCCTCGACGTAGATCATCTTCAACCTCAAAGACTTCGAAGAAAGCATGTTCGTTTCTTCATCGGAGCCTCTCTAGAGTCCGGAGTTCTTGATCACAGCGAAAGGGACTACTACACGGTGCTATTGATGTGAAGGACCGGTCTACAAAGGTTGTATTCCTTGCTCACTAAACTTGCAATGTGTTTGCATTTATATTTCCGTCGATTTCTAGTTAACGATTCTAAGTTAGGAATAGCTAAAACGGAAAAATTTTGAATTTGGCATGGACGATGCCTCCCGAAACCTTGCTGCCGTCTTAGGTAATCCTGTAGTGGTATCAAAGCCATGCTAGAAATTTATCCGGATTTTCTTAAGATTACGAAACCGAAACAACTACGAAATCCAGTTTCTGTCGATTTTAAATATTTGTCAAAAAAAATTTTAAACAAGTACAGAGTGCTATATGGGATATAACATGAACACTGGTGAAATTTGAGGCCATTTTGAGAAAAAGTGGCCGGCCCCTACATGCCACATCTCGGCCAAATCCGAGCACCCCCTCAATTTTTTCAGTGTTCAAATGACTGGGTTTTGGTGTTTCAGGTGTTGTTTGTTTTTTGCTAATTTTTCATGTGATGTAATCTTACACTATAAACAATTCGGAGTGTTTCGTATTCGTAGTTTTAACATTGTTTCGGGTTATTCGCATGTTGTCTAGGCGAAGTTAAAAAGTTCGATCGAATGTCAAAAACCCATTTTTCCAAATTTAACGTATTCGGAAAAACATGTAAGTGATCCTATGAACCTTCTAGAAGAATGAAACCCTAACTCGACTTTTTGGATCGCGGAACCGCGGTCAAACCCTAGGGTTTGTCGTAGTTCCGTAGCGACATAAGTGAGGCTTGGGTTTGCCCTTCTACGGCTGGTGCATAGGTACTGTTGCATATTCTGGGTATTATTGAACTGTGCTCAAGTGTTGAGCTGTCGGAAAATTGTGGGACTTTGATGAATCGATCGAAAAGTTTAACGTTCGTCCGGATATTATGTGATTGGATACAATATTTGGAATCCACAGGTAGTTATGAGATAACTAATTTGAATGTTATAAATCTAGCAATTTAGTCTCAATTGATCGGTTGCCACGGGATTTTGATGTGATCAAAAGTCCGTTACGATCACGTAGCGTACGCAGATACTCGCTGGGTAAACTTAATAGATAGCCATGACCCATAGCTACGACCAAGTGACGGTAGGAGAACTCCGTCGCCAAAAGCATCCGTTCGGGTGCTCACGGCAGCGATGTTCCGCCATAATGCACTTCGTCGACGGCATCGGGGGGTGCAGCCGTCTACTAAAGTTTCCGACGAGCATTCGATCGGGATGTCGGGAATCATATTGAATTGCCCGACTAGATATTGAAAAATGTTTTCGAGATCGAGACTAAAATGCAGGGTTTATAATTGTTAGGCATGCGATGTCTAAGGAATTCATTTGGTTAGGCATGTGATGTCTAAGGTGGTTTTCCAACTATTGTAGTTTTTCACTTTCTTTTCTGCGACCGTAAGTGTAATATGTGGGGTATCGCCGATTTCGTTACTATATGTCAACGAAAATTGGGATACGCATATTTACTTACGATGATGACATGTGATGCTATGTGTTGCTGGGATATGTTATATTGGATCGTCGTGTTTGAATAGCCGGGGGTTTTATGTGATATGGGAGTTTTTCATTTTCATTCATGTAAAATTCATTGTATGTAATATTCTTTTATTAGGGCACTTCCGGGTTGAGAATGATGTCACCATTGTATATTATTTACTTTTTCGCATTAGGATAGACCCAAGGCGGGGAGCACAAGTAACCGGGTTCTAGGGTCCAGTGGGAAACCATCTCGAGGAGTAGAGACCGGGTCTCCTAACTCTAGAATTGGAAGGGTTGCTTGCCGCTCTCGTAGGGGTCTAGGGGTGTGGGATTGGCTATTCATCACGACCGTGGAATCCGTTTTTTATACTGGATTAATTTAAAACACGGAAATCCTAGTATATCCAATATTTCATATGTTGTTTTCTGCTGCGATATCTGTGATGTGATCATTTGATATATTGATGAGATGAATACAGGATATAGTACATGTGATATATTATATAGACATTGCTTATGTTTTACACCCACGCTAGCCCTGCCCCGCTCTGCCGTTAGTTACCTAACCTAACGGTGCATGAGGAGACATCGAGATGAATGTGGATGGCATAAGCGTACGTTGTATTTATCTGTGATGTTTAGGTAACTTAAAATGATGGGACTTCATTAATGAGATTAATGAAAGAAAATAAACCTAAAGATGTTTTAGAAACTTGTTTTAAAAACTGGTAGCTCTAGTTCTTGCTTTGCATAGAGGTATTCCTTGTAGAATATCCAGCACATTATTCGATAAGGAAAGAGTCGAGATCCCTTCACCGGGAGTGATCTCTTTAGCGAAACTAGAATATGCTACACACTCGGTTTGTCTTTTGATTGCCTTTATAGTTTTTGTTTTGCATAGTGGTATTTGTGAAATACCCTACACCTTATTCGATAAGGAAAAAGCTGACATCTCCTCACCGGGAGTGACCTCTTTAGCAAAACTAGTAAAAGCCTCAAAAACACTCCATTTAAAATCACTCGATTCTACGACGATATCAAGTTCATTACGCAAAAGGTTTTCTTAAAACCTGTCGTAGCTCTCCGTCATTTCAGGTAAGTACTAGTTAGTATTCGTGCTACGTTTGTTGACTATGTTAAGGCGTAGTGTGCGGTAGCTGATTAGTGCTTATCAGCATAAGCATTTGATGCGATTGGATTATGGTAGTCGTGCAACATTGTTGACTATGTTAAGGGTCGTGCGGATGGGTTTAATTCAATCAGGAAATGACGGGTTGAACTTTACTAGCACTTATGATTTTTTGACTATGTTAAGGTCATATAGATGCTAGGGGCAAAATATTATCGGGAATTTCAAGTGTTGAAATTTGCAATGAGATTGCATACCTCCTATGAGATAGTTGGATCCCGATACTCACTGCGAGTAAGAGTTACTCCTGAGAGAGTTTTACACATCACAATTAGCCGACCAAGTAGGTGTCTAGAAAGGTGTCAACGGGGTCACGCCCCTGGGAAAACGAGATTTATTTTAATTAGGTCCGTGTGAAGGCACGGGGAACCTCCCTCAAATTACCAGCACTGGCCTGGCTGAAAGATTGGCGAACTTATAGGGTGTAATTAATCCCGGCTAGTCTTTCCTTTTACGATTTGAAGGAAGATTTGACTAAAACAGTGGAAGCTATCCTGATTAGATATATCAATAACCAATCTAATCTTGCAAGAGCATACGCTAAGTGTTTTCTTCTCTCTCTCTCTCCAGGTAGAGACGATATCACGCCTTAATTAAGATAATAATACGGATGTATTGACCGAACCCGCTTGTTATACTGAGCTAAGGAACGTTGGTCCCGCTCCAACTTATAATTATTATAAGACCGAGCAGGAAATAGTGGATTACCAAAACTCCCGTGCCGCCCAAACGAAGAAAGTGCATGATGATGCATCTTTTTTGGGTGTGTTCATTACCGAGAACTGTTTCTCAATTTTCTTTACGTCATGGGTAAGAGATACCGGATAAGGATCCCATATATGTAATCTGTTATATGGGCTACAGATAGGTAGAGAACTGAGAATGGGTGATAAGTTTTAAGAGTTAGAAACGGTGCAATTGTTGTAGCCAAGTTTGTTGGCAGTTATCACCCTGTATTACCAAATACATTGATCCTGAACGAATGTTATTAGATACCCAACCTGATATACAACATCATATCACTCTCTTTATTAGTAAAGAAAGATATAATTTTGTATTGTTGGATAATATTTTGAACATTTCTTATATCAAGAGTTGATTAGTTCAGGCACGTTATCTAAAAGCATATACGTTCTAAATCAAACCACAGTTCTTAACGTACAGAATACACACAAGAGAAAGAGTTCAGAAATGAACGAATCCTTCTTGAGTCAATGTAGACTAGGTCATATCAATGCGACCCGACTAGCTGAAGATACATAGAGTTGCATATTTAAATCAGTTTGAATTTACATCTTGTGAAACTTTCCAGTCATGTCACAAAGATAAGATGACCATAGCTCTGTTTACTGGAAATAGAGAAAGAGTTGGCGAACTCTTGCGATTGATACATGCTGATGTATGTAATCCCCTGTCTACACATGCCAGGACTAGTTCTTTGTACTTCATTACATTCACTGATGATCTCTCAAGATTCGGACATATGTTCTTGTTGAAATACAAATCTGAACCTTTTGAGATATTCAAAGAATATAAGTTGGAAGTAGAGAACCAAAACGGGTATAAGTATTATGTCCTATGATGAGATCAGGGAGGAGAATACTTGAGCACGGAATTCCTGGACTATTCTAAAGGAGAGTGAGATTCTCTCTCATCATTACTCCTCCGTATACACCATAGCACGTTGGTGTATCGGGGAGGAGTAATCGCACCCTATGAGATATGGTGTGCTCTATGATGAGTACTACTGAGTTGCCTATTTCCTTTTAGGGGTTATGCACTTGAGAAGCTGCATACCTATTGTATAGGGTTCCAATCAAATCAGGTGCCTACCACTCTATATGTGATATGGTATGGAAGAGCCCATCTCATAAGGATGTTATGATTTGGGGTTGTCCGGCCTATGCCTAAAAGCAAAATCCGGACAAGCTCGAGGTATGGTCAGTTCTGTGGAAGTTTTTTGGATATCCCAAGCATTCGCAAGGGAATATCTTCTACCACAGTGAGGATCAAAAGGAGTTTCGTTTCTCGGCATGACACCTTTTGGAAAGGGAATTTCTTGTGAAGAAATTAGTGGTCATGAGGTAGAACTGGAAGGAGTTCCAGCTATACAAACTACAGCTGATGATTTGGTAGAACCGGAGAATTCAATAGTTTCCAACGAACCTTAGCCTCTCCGCCGATCTAGTAGGGTTCCTCATCCACCTGAGAGATACTTCAGTTTCTCTATGACAGTGGGAGCGATGATTGCATCATGAGATGATGACCCAACTAGTTTCGAGCAGGCCATCAGGAATGGGGACTCTGTGAGAATGGTTGGGTGCTAAGCGATCTGAGATGGAATCCATTTACACCAACAAAGTATGGACTTTGGTTGCTTTATCTGAAGGGTTAAATCCCCATCAGAAGTAAGTATATCTTGAGAAGATTACTTGGTGTACATGGAAAAGTTGAGACTTTCAAAGGTATGCTTAAGCCCATCCAGATCCTACTTGTCATTGCTACATACCATGACTACGATATCTGGCGGTAGGATGTCATGATTCCTTTTCTAAATAATGATTTAGAAGAGAGCGTCTATAAGTACATAGCCAAAGGGCTTCATAGACAGTGGGAGCAGCGGAAATGTGTGCAAGTTGCTTTATGGGTTAAAGCAGGCATTGCGGAGTTGGAATGTCTGTTTTGATGTGGTAGTCAAAGAGTTTGACTTCATCAAAATGGTAGATGAACCTTGTATATACAAAAAGGTAGTAGGGAGTATGGTGGTGATCCTCATATTGTACGTGGATGACATACTCTTGATAGGAAAGTAGATTCCTATGCTATGCTCGGTCAATCTCCTCATATCACATAAATTCTCCATATAGGATCAAGATGATACCTTCTAAATCCTAGGTTTTGGATCTATGAGATAGATCTAATTGGATGTTAGGATTCTCACTAGGTGTAGTGAGATGGTATCAATCGATCCTAGGGACAATCACTGGATAGCTTCCAGGGTGGTAAGGACGACTGAATGTCGGCCATAGGCATTGTCTTCACCCTCAGTGGAGGGACGGTATGTTGGAAAAGTTATAAGAAAGATACCGTGGCAGACTAGACGATAAAGGCTGGATACATTGCTACCAAGGATGCTACCAAAGAGGTAGTCTGGATGTATATAAGTTCATGAGATGAACTTCGTTCCTACCATTGTGTGACAGTGGAGTTGCGGCTTTGGCCTAGGAACCCCCGTCCCATCAGTGATCCAGACATATTCTTATGCAGTATCACCTAATCATGGAGATAGTTGATCTCCAGAGATATCGAGGTTAGGAGAGTAGACACTGAGGACAACAGCGCGGATCCACTCACAAAGGCCTATTCTCAGGAGAGACTTTTATGGGATGGTTGAGTATGGGATACTACAACCACTACTGCTTGTTGGGTATGAGATACTACAACAGATGGCCCTAGTGCAAGTAGGAGATTGTTAGTGATATGTATGCCCTAAAGGCCATTACTGTACATATGATGTAAATTGTAGTGGATGCTTAGACACATATATAGAGGACTTTCTTGCTCAACATGATAGTATGCTATCTGGTTGCTCTTTATCTTAACATGTACTCTGATTGTCTCTATGTTACATGTTGATAAAGACCTTACGATGAGTACTTGACTACTAGGACTATGATGTAGATCATAGTAGTGGGGACTGTGTAGTCTCTAAGTACATCTTTCAAATGTTCCTAGTCGTAGGTGTATCGAGACAGGGCATCGATATACCAGTGTAGACTAGCGTATAGCTTCTCGACCTATGTAGATGGGCAATGGATGATCCTATATCCTTTGGTGTTTGACATCAGAGATAGTATACGGGTGCTCATTGGAGACTGGGTACACTGGACGGACTTGCCGAGAACTCCCAGAAGGTATTATACCTCACGTCAGATGGCAGTTCTCTGGTGACACTGGTACAGGTTAGTCTGTAGACCCGAGATCATCATAGAGTCTTGTGTGATTCCCACTGTGCTTTAATTTCCAACTTACCATGTTCAAGAGAATATGCAAAACGGTGCCTTTTGGGTATAGTCCCGAGTCACATGGAGGCAATGAGCGATAGGAGGGGTTTTGTCTCTCCCGGTATTGGGAGTTGATGTTGCACTGCGCTCGATTGGCTATAACATGAAGTCCCTGGTTAGGGATGCTTTCGAGATATACTGGCAAGTGTTATCAGTAGTTTCTCGACCCGTTATGAGCCTCATATCGACATGACTTATCGAGTTACTAGGGTCTGACGTTTACCACCCCTAGACGAGATATGCGACATATCAGACGAAGAGACCGGACTATACGGTAGTGTTACTGGTTGGATTCGCAGGAGTGTGAGCAGGGTTGCTTGTTGATCTTCTGGTCGTTCAATGCCCAGGTGGCCATTACGTTTAGCAAACAGCTTGCGGCTTGTAAGCGTTTGATATGATCATCACCTACTGCCGGCGTATTGACGAGTCTTTAGAGTCCTACACAGGGGTTTCCTGGCTCAAGAGAAACGGAGTAGAAGCACATATGTGATATGTGCGGGACCGAGATTAATGCGATATGTGATACCGCATTCTATTCTCGCTATGTGTGACATGAAAGGTTATATGTGTTATAGCCGGGTTATCGGATCAAGTGTTGATTCGATAAGATGTTACATTATTATATTAGTCGGTTATAGGTGATATAGCTGGATTATTAAATCAAGTGTTGATTTAATAATTTAATGTATAATTATATATTTGATATATTACATTACATTAACTAATATTAGCTAACTTAATATTTCTTTTCTCACTTTGGATACATTGATGCATATGTGATATATGTTAAATGTATCATGCTAGGTTACAAATGCAACCAGGGTTAATGAGGGTTAAACCATGCTAGGGTTAAGATTAGGGTTTAAATTTTATCATTAAGTAATTCAAATATTATGGATAATTGTCATGGTTGATATTTGTTGAAAGCTTGTAGAAGCTTGTAAGCATCTTTGACTTTGTCCATTTTGTTTGTCTAGCTTAAGATATTTTTTTGCCTAACCTTTAACCTAGATCATGGTTAACTCTCTACAAGAGTTAAGCATGACATGCTTAACCCTTGGTTGCATTTCTAACCTCAACAATAATTCATTTTCATCATAACTTATTCTTCTTTTTCTTCTTGACAAAAGCTTTCTAGCTTTTTCAAAAGTGTTCTAGCTTTTTCAAAAGTGATGATTTTGAGTGAGAAAATGATTTCTAAGGTGAGCAAAATTCCTACTTCATCATCCTCTACTACTTTCCTTCAGTATAGGGTATTTGCTTCACTAGTTCCATGATTTGTGAAGAGATAGCTTGGGTTAGTGTCTCCTTGACGTAGATCATCTTCGGCCTCGAAGACCTCGAAGAAAGCATGTTTGTTTCTTCATCGGAGCCTCTCTAGAGTCTGGAGTTCACGATCACAGCGAAAAGGACTACTACACGGAGCTATTGAAGTGAAGGACTGGTCTACAAAGGTTGTATTCCTTACTCACTAGACTTGCAAAGTGTTTGCATTTATATTTCCGTCGATTTCTAGTTAACGATTCTAAGTTAGGGTTAGCTAAAACGGAAAAAATTTGAATTTGGCATGGACGATGGCTCTCGAAACCTTATTGCCGTCTTAGGTAACCCTGCAATCATAAGAGCAAAGATTAGGGCAGCCAACTCCAAATCA
The DNA here is from genome assembly GCA_030015575.1 of Agapanthus africanus. Classification (NCBI taxonomy): domain Eukaryota; kingdom Viridiplantae; phylum Streptophyta; class Magnoliopsida; order Asparagales; family Amaryllidaceae; genus Agapanthus; species Agapanthus africanus. The sequence goes on from CM057343.1 coordinate 117,393,044, forward strand.
TGCGTCAGGTAATTGCGCTCTTGAATCTTCAGCTGTCTTGAAGCATAAGACACAACCTTACCATGCTGATGCAGAACACATTATAATCTCTTACCGGAGGCATCGCAATGCACTTAAAAACCTCTAGATTGGTCCGGTATGACAAGGATAGGTGATGATGTCAATCTTGACTTGAGTTCTACGAAAACTTGTTCACATGCTTCTGACGACAAGAATTCTTCATCTTTATGTGTGAGCTTGGTCAAGGGTGTTGCAATCTTCGAAAATCCTTCAATGAACCTTCTGTAATATCCTGCTGGACCTAAGAAACTTCGAATGTCCTTCACTGACTTTGGTGTCAGCCATTCGCTTACTGCTGATACTTTCTCTGGATCTACAGAAATTCCTTCACCTGATACAATGTGTCCAAGGAAACCGACTTGATCTAGCCAGAACTCACACTTGATGTATTTGGCATAGAGTTAATGCTACCGCAATGTTTCCAGGACAATTCGTAGGTGTTCGGCGTGTTCTTTCCGACTCTTTGAATACACCAGGATGTCGTCAATGAAGATAAAAACAAACCGCCAGCGGTACTAGCTGGACGTAACGGCTACCTGAGTATTGAGCGATATGAAGATCAACAAGCAAGCTTGTGCATACTCTCCATGAAGCCTATCAGAAACACTACCATACAGTCTGGTCTCTTCGTCTAATATATCGCATATCATGTTTAGGGGTGGTAAACGTCAGACCCCAGTAACATAATAAGTCAAGCCGATGTCTGGCCTATAACGGTTTGAGAAAATACTGATAACCAATCAAGCATAGCGTAATATCAACCCCCAATACCGGGAAAGACGAAACCCCTCCTATTGCTCATTGCCTCCATGTGACTCGGGATTGTACCCAAAATCCACTTGTTTGCACAACTCCTCTTGAGCATGGTGTAGAGGAAATCAAAGTACAGTGGGAGCCACACAAGACTCTATGACGTTCTCTGGTCTACAAACTAACTTGTACCAGTGTCACCAGAGGACTGCTATCTGACGATAGGTATAATACCAAATAAGAGTCCTCAGAGAGTCCGTTCGGTGTACCCATTCTCTAATGAGCACCTGTGTACAATCTTTGATGTCACACACCAATGGTTGTGTGGTCAACCATCACCCTCCAAGGGACAAGAAACGTACACACTAGTCTTCTCTCGAATATCGATGCCCTGTCTCGATATCCCCTTGACTAGGAATAGTTAAAGGATGTACTTTTGGAGCACACTGGCCCCACTAGTATGATCTCATCATAATCCTAGTAGTCAAGTACATATCCTAAGGACTTTATCAACATATAAGAGACAGACAGTGTAAAAATACCAGTTTACATGTTAAGATAAAGGTAACCAGATATCACACTATTATGTCGAGCAAGAAAGTTATATATATATATATATATATGTTCAAGCATCCACTATATAAAAAATAATGGCCTCTAGGGCATACATATTCCTAAAAATTTTATTAATGATTTATACCATGGTTTTATTTTTATTTTGGTTTTGAATTGTTTAAAAAGAAAAGAGAAAAGAAAAAGAAAATTGGGGGACAAGGGGACATGTAGGTATGGGCAAGTGAGAGGGGAGAGAGAGGGGGAAAGCCATGGTCATACCCACTCATTTTGCCTTGCTTTCTCATCTTCATCTCCTCCTCCTTCTTCATCTCCATCTCTTCTACCACCATACAACACCCCTCCAAATCAACTCAAAACCTCCTTAAATCTTCACAAAAAATGTTCACAACCTCAATCTAAACCGCATGGCATGATCGAGTTTGGGTTTTGAGCTATTTTAGCCATCTAGGAATTTTCTTGAGTTACTCCTATGAGGTAAAACTCCCTCCTTAAAACTTGTTTTAAGTTAGTTGCCTTCACAATTTAGTTAAAGTTAGTTTTAGATGCTTTTAGTGTATGTTTTGTGAACTTGGAAAATTCTAGGGTGAGTGTTTTTGGATATAATGAGTAATGGAGATATAGTTAAGGCTTAGATAGTTACCACAACACTATTAGTGATGGAATCCTTGATCTGGATGAGTTTAGAAAATTCAAAGATGAGTTTGGAATTTTCCGATATCGGTTTTCATTGAGTTTTGGAGATCAATTAGAATCTAGAGCTATTCAGGGACTCCGAAAAATTAATAGAGGATATTGTGAGATGTGCAGACCAGTAGAAGACCACCATAGAAACACAAGCCGCCATTTCCCTAACCTAGCTGCAATTTTATTGCTTTTATCAGCCAATTTCGGGTCTAGTTTGGATTTATGGTGTGGATTTTATTTTGTAGTTCACTCATTAGATAACTTAGACTACCTTATATGCTAAAAAGTCCCAGATCACCTTAAGAAAAATCTGGGAGCGTTTTACTAGGTTTTGGACAATGTTTTATATATTTGAAACTTGGTTTTTGGGTTTTCTTGAAGTGACTTGGTCGTTCGACGTTCGTACGTCGACGTCAAAAAGTATTTTGTTATTTAAGTATGCGTTGACCATAGGTTCTAACCTATGAGCCCTTCGCTTTTCGTATCGGTTTTAGATATAGATTTCTATGAAATTCAATTTGGCTTTTTATTGGATTTCGGATGTGGACTCAATTGTAGGCACATTCGCGTGGACTTCCGAGACGACGAAGGAAAGCAAGGCGTTCATCGACTTCGTCTAGAGCGAGAATATTAGGTGAGTAGATGTATATCTACAGGGGATGTCCGGTGGATGGCATATAGCACCCCCGCAACCGTAGTATTAGGATACTAGATATATACATACATATATATATATATATATATATTAGATATGTATACCTAGCCTATAGGGTTATTAGAGTACAATATGTGATAATAGTAGACTTAGTTGAAAGATATATCCCTAGTTCTATTTTCTTAGCCTATGAGCTATATCTACTTATTAAAGCATATAAATACATATATTTACGATATAATATGATTAGATGAGGATACGATCCGATATGATGACACGAGTCAATATCATATGAAATGATGATAAGAGGCGGTGTGATATGATATGAAATATGATGACATGAGATGATATATGATGATATGAGATGAGATAATGTACGCGACGGTAGATCCTACTGTTGATTGATGATATCGTACGATGGATTATTCCGTACATGATATCATGAAAATATAGGGTTACTAGGCACTGTCACAAGGGTCTATAAGGCATCAACCATGCCCGATTTAAAATTTATACGTGCCGAACAACCCTAACCAAGATCTTAGACTAAAGATTAGGCGAAACAAAGAAAGAAAACAACTTTACTTCTAAGAGTTAGGGATTACAACATTTGTAGTCCGTTCCTTCACTTCTAAAGCTCTGTGTTGTGGTCCCTTCGCTGCGATCATCGAGTATCCGAACTCTAGAGAGGCTCCACAAAAGAAAGATGCAAGCTTGCTTCCGATCTTCGATAACAAAGATGATCTACCTTGAAGAAACTCAACCCCAAGCTCTTGCTTTGCTAATCAAGTATTAGCAAAGCAAACACCCTAATCTAAGTGGCAAGAATAGATGAGGATGATGAAGTAGGAATTTAGCTCTCATTTGTTTTCTTAATCTCACTCATTATCATCACTTCACAAAAAGCTAGAAAGCTTTTCATGCAAAGAAGAAGAAGGAAGAAGATGATCAAATCCTTTTGTGATGAATAATGAATTCTAATAATAATTACAAATGCAACCATGGTTAAAGATGAAGAGGCTAACCATTGTAGAGAGTTTACTAGGGTTAAGGGTTTGGGTTGGGTTAAAGAATATCTCACAAAATATAAACACAAATATCTTTGCAAAAACAAAAAGCAAAGCTCCTAGAAACTTCTAGAAAAGCTTAACCCAAATCAAACCCTAACCATGTTTAATCTCCACTAATCATGTTGCATTAATAACCCTAACATGTTACAATATTATATATCACATATACAATATTTATTGTAACAAAATAAAATAATACAATTAACATATATCGCATATATATCAATGTATTACCCAAGTGAGAAAAAGAATCTTTTAGTGAGCTTATATTAGTTAATGTAATTTAATATATCAAATATATAATTATACATTAAATTATCGAATCAACACTTGATCCGATAATCCGGCTATTTCATAAATAACCGACTAATATAATCCGTATCAGTTCATTGAATCAACACTTGATCCGATGACCCGTCTATATCACATAGACCTGGCCGATATCTCATATCGCGAGAATCTAATACGGTATCACATACTCGTATTGTTCTCGGTTCCGCACATATCATATATGTGCTCCTACTCCGTTTTTCCTGAGCTAGGAAATCTCTGTGTAGGACTCTAAAGAATCGTCAATACGCCGGCAGTAGGTGATAATCATATCAAACACCCACAAGCTGCAAGCGGTCATCTAAACGTAGCAGCCACCTAGGTATTGAGCGATCAGAAGATCAACAAGCAAGCCTGTACTTTCTCCCATAAATCCAACTAGTAACACTCCCGTACAGTCCGGTCTCTTCGTCTGATATGTCGCATATCTCGCCTAGGGGTTGTAAACGTCAGACCCAATAGCTTGATATGTCGTGTCGATATGAGGTCCATAACAGTTCGAGGAACTACTGATAACACATACCAGTAAATCTCGGCAACCCTGGCCAGGAATTTCCAGTTATAGCCAATCGAACACAGCGCAACAACAACTCCCTATACCGGGAGAGACCAAACCCCTCCTATCGCTCATTGCCTCCATGTGATTCGGGACTGTACCCAAAAGCCACCTTGTTTCACGCCCTCTTGGACGCGGTATGATGGAAATCAAAGCACAGTGGGAATCACACAAGAATCTATGACGATCTCGGGTCTACAGACTAACCTGTACCAGTGTCACCAGATAACTGCCATCTGACGTAGAGTATAATACCATCTGGGAGTTCTCGGCGAGTCCGTCCAGTGTACCCAGTCTCCACTGAGCACCCATATACCTTCTCTGATATCAAACACCAATGGATATGGGATCATCCATCGCCCATCATATGGGTCAAGAAGCGCATACGCTAGTCTACTCTGGTATATCGATGCCCTGTCTTGGTACACCTACGAATAGGAACATTTGAAGGATGTACTTGGCGACTACACTGTCCCCACTAGTATGATCTGCATCACAGTCCTAGTAGTCAAGTACTCATCCTAAGGGCTTTATCAACATGTAACATAGAGACAATCAGAGTACATGTTAAGATAAAGAGTAACCAGATAGCATACTATCATGTCAAGCAAGAAAGTCCTTCCTATATATGTCCCAGCATCCACTACAACATACAACGCACGTACAATATGTAAATCCACGTTACCTCTCCCGGTACTTACGGGCTTGCGGAAATGATGAAAAACGATTTTTCTTTTGGTGGTAACATGGACTCAAAATACGGATCTTTGTTAAACAACTATCTAACAATCCTAACAAGAGTTTTCCCTACTCGGTTAGGGGTTATACCTTAACTTGAACTCCTTCTCTTGGTCTCCTTGTGGTGGTCGGATGGTTCTCTCCTCGTCGTCTTTTTATGCCGAAGATGGATCAACCTGAAAGCTTTCTACCTTTGGCTTTACTTCAAACTAGAAGAAACTAGAACACTTGGTTTGCTAAACCTTGTGTACTAGGATGAGTAGAGAAGTGTGTTGGGTTTTATCTCTATGGTTGCTTCTCAACACATGAGACAAGTGAACCATGAACTAGAGAGAGAGCAAGAGGAAGAGAGAGAGCTCAAGCATGAGAGAGAAAGGAAATCAAAGAATGAGCAAGACTTTTTGCCATCCAAGATCTCATAATCCAAAATCATGATAACAAGTAATAATAATTGAGTATTATGTGATGGTTGTTATCATATCAAAATGGCAATATCATTTCATGCACTCATTTTGAAAAGAATCATAAGCAAGCAAAAGTCTTTGCCATGAAATGATAGCCATTGTAATGATGAAGGTCAACAAGTCCAACCTAGTCAACCGGTCAACTAAGTCAACAAGTCAACAAAGTCAACCATCAACAACCATGTTACAATAATACTTAATTAATATTATTTCTAATCATATTTCTTATTCTCATTAAGGTTTAGGAAAAGTCAACAGTCAACAACCCTAATGAGAATACTCTGCCTCTATCTCTCTGTCAACCGTGCATACACACCCGCATTCGCGTTCCGAGGAACACGAATACTAACGAGATAAAACCAATCCCAAAACGTACACTAGGATCTGGCTTAAACCGAAGCCCACTAGTGATAACTGCCCGGACACTAACCGTGCACAAGTGCACGGATGTGACTGAACCCTGTCGCAAAACCATGCGACCTCTACTCTTTTGCCTAATGGTGAATAACTCTCTGTGTGGGACTCTAAAGACTCGACACTACGCTGGCAGTGGGTTTAACCACAGACCGCAAGCGACACTAGCTGTGCGTAACGGCCCCCAGTAGATGCCGATAAGAAGACAGATGAGGTGAAACCCATCTGAACTCCTACTGAGCCTGAATATGACAATCTCCGTACAGTCCGGTCTGTTCGTCTGAGAATATCGCATAGCGGGCCTAGGGGGGCGGTAAACGTCATTCCCCTAATAGCGGTACAAGTCGTGTCGGAGTGTAGCCCAGAACACCCAGAGATAACACTGGAAACCTACCAGTATATCTCGCTTGCCCTGGCCAGGGACTTTGTGTAATGGCTCTCCTAAACACAGCGCGATATCAACCCCCAATACCGGGAGAGACGAATCATGTCTAACCGTCACTGCCTCCAAGTGCTTCGGGACTGCACCCAACTACTACCTGTTTGCACGACTCCTTTGAGCCGTGGTAGGGTAGTAATCAAAGTACAATGGGAACACACTCGAGGCGAAGTGACAGTGTCAAGTCAGTGGACTAAGCTGTACTCATGTCACCTGGGAACTGATAACTGACGATAGGTATAGTACCAACCAACAGTTCCCGACGAGTCATGTCCAGTGTACTCGTAACCTAGCGAGCAACCGCATACTATCTCAAGTACGACGTACTGACGGCTGTGGGACAGACCGTCTCCCATGCTGGGATGAGAAGCGCATACGCTAGTCTACTCCGGAGTATCGATGCCCTGTCTTGATAGTCCTACGACTAAGGACCTGTATAAGGATGTGCTTGTGGATTACCCAGCCCCCACGAGTATGACTGTCATCACAACGCTGGTAATCAAGCAAAGATCCTAAGGGCTCCACTAATGTGTATAGGTGATATACTATAAGAAACACATGTACACATTAAAGTAGAAACAAACCAAGTAGCATACTACTATTTTGAGCAAGATTGTTTATACAAGGTGAATATCCCAAGCTTCCATTAAGTAATATACAAACTAGTATGATACAGTAATGGCCTCTAGGGCATATACACTAACACAGTAATGGCCTCTAGGGCATATACACTAACACAGTAATGGCCTCTAGGGCATACATATAACTAACAATCTCCCGCTTGCACTAGGGCCATCTGTTGTGGTATCACATACCCAACAATCCGCTGTGGTTGAAGTATCTCATACTCAACCATCCCATAAAAGTCTCTACTGGGAAATAGGCCTTTGTGAGTGGATCTGCGCTGTTGTCCTTTGTGTCTACTCTCCTAACCTCGATCTCCCTGGAGATCAACCATCTCCATGATCAGGTGATACTGCCTAAGAATTATATCTGGATTTCTGATGGGACGGGGATTCCTTGGCAAAAGCCAAAACTCCATTGTCACACAATGGTAGGAACGAAGTTTATCTCACGAACTTATATATATCCAAACTGCCTATTTGGTAGCATCCTTGGTAACGATGTATCTTGCCTTTAATCGTCTAGTAAGTCACGGTATCTAGCTTGGAACTCTTCCAACATACCGTCCCTCCACTGAGGGTAAAGACAATGCCTGCGACTGACATTCAGTCTCCTTATCACCTTGGAACCTTTCCTGTGATTCTCCCCAGGATCGATTGATACCATCTCACTACAACTAGTGAGAATCCTAACATCCAATTAGATCTATCTCATAGATCCATAACCCAGGATTTAGGAGGTATCACCTTGATCCTACAGAGAATCTTTGTGATAAGCGGAGATTGACCAAGCGTAGCATAGGAAACTCCTTCCATATCAAGAGTATATCATCCACGTACAATACGAGGATCACCACCATACTCCCTACTACCTTTTTGTATATACAAGGTTCATCTACCATTTTGATGAAGTCAAACACTTTGACTACCACATCAAAATAGATGTTCCAACTCCGCGATGCCTGATTTATCACATAAAACATCTTGCACACGTTTCTGCTGCTCCCACTGTCTACGAAGCCTTCTGGCTGTGTACTAATAGACGTTCTCTTCGAAATCAATATTTAGAAAAGCAGTCATGACGCCAAACCGCCAGATATCGTAGTCATGGTATGCAGCCGTGGCAAGTAGGATCTGGATGGACTTAAGCATAGCTTTGAAAGTCTCAACTTTTCTATGTACACCAAGTAATCTTCTCAAGATATACTTGGTCCTGATGGGGATTTAACCCTTCAGATAAAGCAACCAAAGTCCCTACTTTGTTGGTTTATAAGGATTCCATCTCAGATCGCTAAGCATCCAGTCATTCTTACAGAGTCCCACTCCTGATGGCCAGCTCGAAACTAGTTGGGTCATCATCTCATGATGCAATCCTCGCTCCCACTGTCATAGAGTAACCGAAGTATCTCTCAGGTGTGTGAGGAACCCTACTAGATCGGCGGAGAGGCTGAGGTTAATTGGAAACTATTGAATCCTTTGGTTCTACCAAATCATCAACTGCAGTTTGTATAACTGGAATTCCTTCCAGTTCTACCTCATGACCACTAATTTCTTCACAAGAAATTCCCTTTCACAAAGGTGGTATGCTGAGAAACAAAAACACCTTTTGTTCTCCAGTTTGGTAGAAGATATTCCCATGCGAATGCTTGGGATATCCAACAAACTTCCACAGAACTGACTTTGACTCGAGCTTGTCAAGATTATGCTTTTAGACATAGGCTGGACAACCCCAAAATCTTAACATACTTAAGATATGGGCTCTTCCCATTCCATATCACATATGAAGTGGTAGGCAACTGATTTGATTGGAACCTTATTCAATAGGTATGCAACTTCTCAAGTGCATAACTCCCAAAAGGAAATAGAAAACTCAGTAGTACTCATCATAGAGCGCACCATATCAAATAGGGTGTGTTTGCTCCGCTCAGATACACCGACGTGCTGTGGTGTATACGGAGGAGTAATGCTGAGAAAGAATCTTATTCTCCTTTAGAATAATCTAGGAATCTCCGTGCTCATGTTTCTCCTCCCTGATCTCATCAAAGGACATAATACTTATACCCATTTTTGGTTCTCTACTTCTAACTTATATTCATTGAATTTCTCAAAAGTTCTAGAGTTGTGTTTCAACAGGAACATATGTCCGGATCTTGAGAGATAATCAGTGAATGTAATGAAGTACAAAGAACCGGTCTTGGCATCTGTAGACAGGGGACTTCATACATCAACATGTATCAATCCCAAGAGTTCACTAACTCTTTCTCTGTTTCCAATAAACAGAGTTGCGGTCATCTTATCTTTGTAACATGACTGGAAAGTTTTACAAGATGTAAATCCAAACTAATTTAAATATGCATCTTTATGTAACTTCAGCTAGTCGGGTTGCATTGATATGACCTAGTCTACAATGCCTCAAAAAGGATTCGTTCATTTCTGAACTCTTCCTCTTGTGTGTATTCTGTATGTTAAGAACTGTGGTTTGATTTAAAACGTCTATGCTTTTAGATAGCGTGCCTGAACCGATCAACTCTTGATATAGGAAATGTTCAAAACATTATCCAACAATACAAAATTATATCCTTCTTTACTAATAAAGAGACTGATATGATCTTGTATATCAGGTTCGGTATCTGATAACATTCATTCAGAATCAATGTATTCTGGTAATACAGGGTGATAACTACCAACAGACTTGGCTGCAACACTTGCACTGTTTCTATCTCATAAAACTTATCACCCGTTCTCAGTTCTCTACCAATCTGTAGCCCATGTAACAAATTATATATGTGGGATCCTAATCCGGTATCAAATACCCAGGACGTAAAGGATATTGAGAAACAGTTCTACGTAATGAACACACTCGAAGATGATGCATCAACATGCACTTTCTTCGTTTGAGCGGCACGGGAATTCTGGTAATCCCCAATTTCCTGCTCTGTCTTGTAACAATTATAATTTGGAGCGGGACCAACGTTCCCTAGCGCGGTACAACAAGCGGGTTCGGTCAAAACATCCGTATTATTATCTTGATTAAGGCGTGACATAGTCGTAACCAGGAGAGAGAGAGAAGAAAACACTCGGCGTATGCTCTTGCAAGATTAGATTGGTTATTAATATATCTAATCAGGATGCCTCCCACTGTTTTAGTCAAATCTTCCTTCAAACCCTAAAAGGAAAAACTAGCCGGGATTAATTACACCTTACAAGTTCGCCAATCGTTCAGCCAGGCCAGTGCCGGTACTTTGAGGGAGGTTCCCCATGCTTTCGTACGGACCTAATTAAAGTAAACCTCATTTTCCCAGGGGGCGTAACCCCATTGACACCTTTCTAGACACCTACTTGATCGGCTAATTGTAATGTGTAAAACTCTCCCAAGAGTAACTCTTATTCGCAGCGGGTATCGGGATCCAACTATCTTATATAAGGTATGAAATCTCATTGCAAAATTCAACACTTGAAATTCCCAATAATATTTTACCCCAAGCGATCTATGACCTTGACTAAGTCAACAAACCATAGACCGCAAGTAAAATTCAACCCGTCATTTCCCGATTGAATTAAACCCACCTGCACGACCCTTGACTAAGTCAACAAGGCCGCACGACTACCCTAATCCAATCGCATCATATGCTTTTGCAGATAAGAATAAATAGCTACAGCACACTACGCCTTGACTAAGACAAAAAACGCACCACGAATACTAAAGACTACTTATCTGAAATGACGGAGGGCTACGACAGGTTTTTAAGAAAACCCTTTGCGTAATGAACTTTATATCGTTATAGAATCGAGTGATTTTAAATGGAATGTTTTTGAGGCCTTTTCTAGTTTTGCTAAAGAGGTCACTCCCGGTGAAGGGATCTCGGCTCTTTCCTTATCGAATAAGGTGCAGGATATTTCACAAATACCGCTGTGCAAAGCCAAACTATAGAAGCAATCAAAAGACAAACCGAGTGTGTAGCATCTGCTAGTTTCGCTAAAAAGATCACTCCCGGTGAAGAGATCTCGGCTCTTTCCTTATCGAATAAGGTGCTGGATGTTCTACAACGAACACCGCTATGCAAAGCAAGAACTAGAGCCACCAGTTTTTAAACAAGTTTCTACAACATCTTTAGGTTTCTTTTATTTCATTAATCTCATTAATGAAGTCCCATTTTATTATACTTCACAAGCATTACATTTGAAACGAAATCAGCAATATAACATATATCTCATATATATAATATAAATATTCGTCTCAGGAAGTAATATGATCTCATCATAGAACATTGCAGCAGAAGAACATATATGAAATATTGGATAAACTAAGAGGTCCGTGTTTTTAATACGAGCCTGTATAAAACACGGATTCCACGGTCGCGATGAATAGCCAAACCCACATCCCTAGACCCCTACGAGAGAGGCAAGCAACACTGCCAATTCTAGGGTTAGGAGACCCGGTCTCGACTCCTCGAGATGGTCTCCCACTGGACCCTAGAACCCGGTTACTTATGCTCTCCGCCTTTGGTCTACCTAGTGCGGAAAAGTAAATAATATACAATGGTGACATCATCCTCATCCCGGAAGTGCCCCAATAAAAGAATATTACATACAATGGATTTTACATGAATAAAAAAGAAAAACTCTCATCTCACATAAAACCCCCGGCTATTCAAAACACGACGATCCAATATAACATATCACAGCAACACATAATATCGCATATCATCAACGTAAGTAAATATGCGTATCCCAATTGTCGTTGATGTATAGCAACGAAACCGGCGATACACCACATATTACACTTACGGTCGCAGAAAAGAAAGTGTAAAACTACAACAGTTGGAATCCACAACCTTCTTAGACATCGCATGCCTAACCAAATTAATTTCTTAGACATCGCATGCCTAACGATTATAAACCCTGCATTTTAGTCTCGATCTCGAAAACACTTTTCAATATCTAGTCGGGCAATTCAACAAGATTCCCAACATCCTGATCGAATGCTCGTCGCAAACTTTAGTAGACGGCCGCACCCCCGGATGCCGTCGACGAAGTGCACTAAGGCGGAACACCGCTGCCGCGAGCACCTGAACGGATGCTTTTGGCGACGGGGTTCTCCTACAGTCACTTGGTCGGGGCTATGGGGCATGGCTGTCTATTAAGTTTACCCGGAGAGTATCCGCGTACGCTACGTGATTGCGACAGATTTTTGATCGCATCAAAATCCCGTGGCAACCGATCATCTGAGACTGAACTGCTAGATTTATAACATTCAAATTAATTATCTCATAACTACTTGTGGAATCCAAATATTGTATCACATTCCAGATAAATAGACAATGTTAAACTTTCCGATAGAATATTCAAACACCCAAGTTTTCCCAAATAGCTCAACACTTGAGCGCAGTTTAAAAAGTATCCATCACATGCCACAATACTAATGGTCCAGCCGTAGAAGGGTCAAACCAACGCCTCACATGTGGCAACGCCGTACTGCCCCAAACCCTAAAGTTTAGAGGCGGTTCAGACGGTTACATAATCGAGTTAAGGTTTGTGTTCTTCTAGAGGGTCCACCGCGTTACTTGCATTATTTTCCGGAAGTTTCAAACACGAGGAAAGATCCAACACTTGAATATTTTCCGACAGGGGAAAAAGTGAGTTATTGATATCCGGTCGAACTTTTTAATATCCGGTCGAACTTTTTAACACGTTCTAAATTATCCGGAGGGAAAACGAAGTTAAACTTTCCGATCGAATCAAAGAGTTCCCAATACATCCCAGAAAACCCAACACTTGAGTAGAATTAAAAATTCCCAGAACAATGAAAAACGACCCAAGAATATATACCTGAAGTAGTGGGCCCCATCTTCACTGTTTGGCCGCGGAAACGCCGCCAAACGCATGGTTTGGCCGCGGTTCCGCGGTCATATTGGTGAGTTGGTGGTCCGTACTTCACAGTAATTCTTAGATTTCCCTGCTTATTTTTCTGGGTATTTTTAATACGAAAAAATCAACATTTTTAAAAATTTCCAGAGAAGGGGTTGGTGTCGGGATTTCGAGGTTCGATCGGACTTTAATCTTCGTCTAGACTTCGCCTAAAACTCTAGCTTGTCTCTGATACCACTGTAGGGTTACTAGACACTGTCACAAGGGTCTATAAGGCATCAACCATGCCCGATTTAAAATTTATACGTGCCGAACAACCCTAACCAAGATCTTAGACTAGAGATTAGGTGAAACAAAGCAAGTAAACAACTTTACTTCTAAGAGTTAGGGATTACAACCTTTGTAGTCCGTTCCTTCACTTCTAAACCTCCGTGTTGTGGTCCCTTCGCTGCGATCATCGAGTATCCGGACTCTAGAGAGGCTCCACAAAAGAAAGATGCAAGCTTGCTTCCGATCTTCGATAACAAAGATGATCTACCTTGAAGAAACTCAAACCCAAGCGCTTGCTTTGCTAATCAAGTATTAGACAAGAAAACAACCTAATCTAAGTGGCAAGAATAGATGAGGATGATGAAGTAAGAATTTAGCTCTCATTTGTTTTCTTAATCTCACTCAGTATCATCACTTCACAAAAAGCTAGAAAGCTTTTCATGCAAGGAAGAAGAAGGAAGAAGATGATCAAATCCTTTTGTGATGAATAATGAAATCTAGTAATAATTACAAATGCAACCATGGTTAAAGATGAAGAGGCTAACCATTGTAGAGAGTTTACTAGGGTTAAGAGTTTGGGTTGGGTTAAAGAATATCTCACAAAATATCAACACAAATATCTTTGCTTAAAACAAAAGCAAAGCTTCTAGAAGCTACTTGAAAGTTTAACCCTAATCCAAACACTAACCATTTTTAATCTCCACTAATCATGTTGCATTAGTAATCATAACTTGTTACAATATTATATATCACATAAACAATATTTATTGTAACAAAATAAAATAATACAATTAACATATATCGCATATATATCAATGTATTACCCGAGTGAGAAAAAGAATCTTTTAGTGAGCTTATATTAGTTAATGTAATTTAATATATCAAATATATAATTATACATTAAATTATCGAATCAACACTTGATCCGATAATCAGGCTATTTCACAAATAACCGACTAATATAAACTGTATCAGTTCATTGAATCAACACTTGATCCGATGATCCGGCTATATCGCATATACCCGGCCGATATCTCATATCGTGAGAATCTAAAACGGTATCACATACTCGTATTGTTCTCGGTCCCGCACATATCATATATGTGCTCCTACTCCGTTTTGCCTGAGCCAGGAAACCTCTGTGTAGGACTCTAAAGAATCGTCTATACGCCGGCAGTAGGTGATGATCATATCAAACACCCACAAGCTGCAAGCGGTCAGCTAAACGTAACAGCCACCCAGGTATTGAACGAACAGAAGATCAACAAGCAAGCCTTTACTTTCTCCCGTGAATCCAACCAGTAACACTCCCGTACAGTCCGGTCTCTTCGTCTGATATGTCGCATATCTCGCCTAGGGGTGGTAAACGTCAGACCCCAGTAGCTTGATAAGTCATGTCGATATGAGGTCCTTAAAAGTTCAAGAAACTACTGATAACACTTACCAGTAAATCTCGGCAACCCTGGCCAGGGATTTCCAGTTATAGCCAATCGAACACAGCGCAACATCAACTCCCTATACCGGGAGAGACGAAACCCCTCTTATCGCTCATTGCCTCCATGTGATTCGGGACTGTACCCAAAAGCCATCTTTTTGTATGCCCTCTTAGACGTGGTATGATGGAAATCAAAGCACAGTGAGAATCACACAAGACTCTATGACGATCTCGGGTCTACAGACTAACCTGTACCAGTGTCACCAGAAAATTGCCATCTGACGTGAGGTATATTACCATTTAGGAGTTCACGGCGAGTCCGTCCAGTGTACCCAGTCTCCACTGAGCACTCGTATACCTTCTCTGATGTCAAACACCAATAGATATAGGATCATCCATCGCCCATCATATGAGTTAAGAAGCGCATACGCTAGTCTACGCTGGTATATCGATGCCCTGTCTCGATACACCTACGACTAGAAACATTTGAAGGATGTACTTGGCGACTACACTGTCCCCACTAGTATGATCTGCATCATAGTCCTGGTAGTCAAGTACTCATCCTAAGGGCTTTATCAATATGTAACATAGAGACAATCAGAGTACATGTTAAAATAAAGAGTAACCAGATAGCATACTATCATGTCGAGCAAGAAAGTCCTTCCTTCCTATATATTTTCCAGCATCAACTACAGCATACAACGCATGTACAGTAATGGCCTCTAGGGCATACATATAACTAACAGAGAATGGATCACCGATAATCATATTCGACTTGAAAAGAAATGTTTAAAATCATTAAGTGGATATTATGATATATTTAGATCCATACATATTTTCAAAACTAACGAATCGTTACGTACTTTTAAATGATAACTTCAAGGGACGCTATGACTTTTCAAATGGTATCTTTTTCAAAAAACATCATAGCCCCCAATTTTCTAAAACAACGATTTGTACTATTTTAAACTATAACCGTATGGCTCATATGTAGTTGCGTATCTTTTTATACTTGTTCGCGTTTACGATTTATTTATTCTGTTTATGCTCGTGTTACGATTTCTTATTTCAGCATACGCTCGCATTTCTTCCATTTATAATGTATATACTACGTTTCATACCCTTATATTTACATGACTTCGTTTGGTAGCACACACGCACCATTACCGATGATGCATATGTTGCACGTACACCTACTCACATGGTCACACACACACATTATCGGTAATTTCCATGCCACGTACTTAAATAGAACTCGTTATGTTATCATATCATCTTATAACCTGTTAACATTTAATTACCGTTTAGTACCCAGTACCACATACTAGTTCAGTCATTGCACTTTCTTTTTCTTGCTACACGACACGCTCATATGAACACACTCTCTATGTACTACAGTATTGTTCTGTGCATGCACATATTATTTCATTATTGCCATATTCGTATGAGATTCTTTTTTCATGAGATTTCTCGATTTAAGAAACCGCAGATATTATTCACAAACTTTTGAATGTTTTAAAAACGCAGTTTTCTCTTAATATGATATGTCGGCGTCCACCATGTGATTTCTCGGAGCTGAGCTATGATGATTATCCGAATCGAGGCAGGGGGAGGAACCGATTGTGAATACATGGTGGACCCAGAACGGTACTATGGGCCAAGAAGATCGTATAGAGAGGCATTGAGCCTGTCAGGGGAACACTACCTACCGATGATAGTATTGGACTTGGCGAATATCCGAAGGATGTCGACCGGAGTGATATGAGACAAATAGATATGAGGACCGATTTGGTAAGACGGTGCCTGAGATAAGATAGTCGATCCGATGAGACGGCGTCTGAGATATAAGTATTTACGTTTCGATGCTGGACACGAGTTTGTATGATGATTTCAAGTGTCGATGCTGAACACTCAGGATTTTATGATAATTTTGAAGTGTCGTTGATGGATACACGTTGGATGATATATATATAATGTCATTGATGGACACACGTTGGATGATATATATATATATATATGACACAGATGATATGGTACCACACATTGACACAGACACGATATTATATAATTATATATATAGGTATACACGACTACATTCGATACTACACGGTATGGTATTATTATATTACTGTATGACTTAGGAGATCGTCATACATTCGATTTCTACCTGATGATGTCTTCTACTCACGAGTTGGCAACACGCCCCCATTGTGCATAGTTTTCTTGCAAGATCAACCGCTCAGATCAGCAGCTTGCTGGCACATTGCTTCTTTTGGGTGATTTGCATTAGTAGGTGGGTTGAGTGTAACCATCGTTGTATACTTTTATATTCATCTGTATTTAGTTAAAAGCTCCATCAACCAGACTATGTATATTTGGTAGACTTAGAGACCAGTTGTATATTCTTTCAGATTTAGTGTCGAGACTTGTATTATTCTTTATATTGAGTTCGATGATGTTTTTGGTTTTCTTTACTTTCTTTGCTATGATTGATCTTCACTTTGGGCATCGTATATTCTTGTTATGTGATTGTGTTTCCGCCGATTGGCGAAGAGCTAGTTCCTGCTTGGGTATGCCTATATTATTATTGATTATGTACTGGTTTTGATCAAAATTTACAAAGAGTGTGCTGCCCAAATTTCAAATGACAAAAATATTTTCAAACCGTAGTATATAATCCACTTATATCGTTATAAGTTTTACTTATATTTTCAAAATAGGAACTCGATTTCATTTATACCCCTTTTTTAAAAACTTCACCTCCAATATTTTCCTAAATAGGTTTAGATTCCTGGTTTACGGCTTACTTAAGTTACGGTGGGGTCCTATAGACTTCACGTGACTCAAGTGCCAGTCAAGTGCTATTTCCGAGTCATGACAATAGTGTTGGCCGGTAACAAGACAAGAACCATTGTAATGACCCTAAATTCCATGTATCGTCACTTTTTTCTTAATTAATAAATGATGTTGTTTTCTGATTTTGAATCGAGTTATAAGTAATTCTTAATAATTTAAAGAAAGAACAACTTATAGCCCAATGGTTAAACCTCTACACTGCTATCTCATATCCCGCTTGTTCGAATCCTTACATCCTCAATTATTTTATTTAATTTCTTTTTATCGTTTTTGAATCTTGAAACTTTCACTGGCGATTCACGGAGTTACGAAAAATTTCAGAAGAAAAGACATGATTTTGGACCACACATGACAACCCGAGACCATGACCCGAACCCCGACACCATCACCCAACTTGGGGTCGACCTGGGACCGACCTGGGTGGCCTGGATGAATCCAAACGGGCCTCGCCCATGGGTACGTGTCTCTTTGGCCGCCCTCAGTTCATTTTCATACTTCAAAACACCTCCACACAAACAGAGAGCTCAAAACCCTTCATTTACCCTATTAACACCTTTTCAATGTATTTTAATTTCTTTTAAATCACCATACACTCTTTTCATTCTCATATATATACCCTTGGCTGCCCAAATATACTTGCTCCTATAAAAATTTCTGAAAAATTGCTCTCTTAAATCCTATTCCTCTCAAGCCCAAGTTCTCTCAAGTCTAAGCCTCTCAAGACTTCGTGAAGCTTCTTCTTCTCACTGCGTTACTCTACAAGTCTCCAAAAGGAAGCCATAAGCTCAAGCTCGCCATCCTCAGTGCATCGTCGATCTGGGTTCTTCCAATCGGGGCTTCTCCTTCATCTCCTACATCCATTTAAATCCAAGCGCAACCCATAAGTCCTTTCTCCCTCTATCTCTTCCTTTGCCATGAATCTCTGCCCTTGTTAAATCATAAGTTCCTTTTATCCATCTCTCTTTTGTTAAATATATCCTATTGTCATACTTGAACCACGTCGGTAAACCCTTCTTCAGTCCCCATCAATATTCATCGTTAAGTTAAAATATCATTTTCATATTTCATTCATATTAATGTTTTGGCACAAAATATACAACTTTAACTAATGCAAGCAACTCATAACATAATCAAAATATCGTACTAAAAGGCTTTAATATTACCTTTTTGATAAACAACAATATTAGATTTTTAGTCTATGTTAATGAGATGTGCACATGGTTATTAGATCTTTTAACAAGTGTTTATAATGATATTTTTAAACACCATTTTTAGTGAAAAAGCACGGCGTAATGACCTACCCCACATGCACACTTTTAAATCATAGCACGATCATATGGTTGTAGCATTTTTATAAAGAATCATATTTCAATAAAATACCATCAAGTTATAAAAGAGATGGAATTTTAACCCTAAAATCTTTTCCCTTGACAATTACACCCCTACAACCCCTTTAAGGGGAACTCTGTTAAAGATGGTGCGGATTATTGCACATATTGGGTCTAGTATGTAAGATCTGTGCTCTTCACGGAGTGTCATTCTCAAAGGAAAGAAAATACTGTTTTCTAAAACTAAAATCATTTCAACTATGTTTAATGAAATAATTTAATATGTAATTTAAAGAAAATAAATTGCAAATTAGATTTTAAATAAAACACTCTAAAATGAAAATATTTAATTTCAATTAAAATATCTTAAATTTTCTAAAAGATAGATTTTTTATTGAAATACTTTAAACTCTTAAGAGCTAATTTTGTCACTAAAATACCACAAAATCTAAAATATATTTTTTATAAAAACCCTCGGCATTCTAATTAATATATTCTTTCCTAAAACACCCTCGAGGTTTATTTTTCAAAATAAAATATTTTACATAAAACCCACTCGAACTTTCAAATGAATTATTTTACTTAAATACCATGAAGTTCTAAATGACCCAAGTTCACATAAAATATCTAGAATATATAACATGTTTAATATTTAAGGTACTAAGGTAACAAATAAGTTTAAGCAATATCTTTTCTCTTGAGTCTTGGAGAGCCAGAGAAAGAGGGTGCTTGCCTAGTTTAAAAAAAACTAGTATTTTAGTTTGCAAAATTATTGTCTGGCAATTATCCTTGAAACGGGCACAAATATTGCCGGTCATGTGCAGTGATTGTCAAATTAAATCACATGAATACCAAATTATATATAATTAAACACGTGACATCCTACATGAATTCTTGAAACTTATTTTAAACCTGAAACTTGACTTGAACTCAAATTTGAGTTGAACCTCAACTATACACTTGTACTTGACAAGAATACTTGAAACCAATATGTACACTTGAACCAACTTGAATCGAACTATGAATACAACTTGACATGAATACTTGAATATTACATGAACTTGACACGAATACATGCAACCGACACAAACTCAACTGACACAAATACTTGAATATTACATGAACTTGACAAGAATCCCTATCTCCGATACAAACAAAATACGATTGAAATACATGTCGAGCGACAAAATACTTGCCTACGGGAGTAATAACAACCAGCGGCTGATTAAGCAAAGAAGACTCTGGGCCCAACCTCGGTACAAAGTGTATAGATACATAAGAATGCATAGAACCTGGGTCGAATAATAGAAGCGCGTTAAAGGAACACACTGGAAGAGTACATGTCACCACTTCGTTAGATGACTGCGCATTCTGAGTCAAAGCGAAAACTCGGGCATGTCCTCTGCCGGTACCCGGTTGTCTTCTGCCTCTGCCTCCTCGTCCTCTCTCAACCGGACCGCCATGACCATGGACTTTCGGGTCATCGATCTAGCATGGAGCAACAATAGGTGTAGGAGGTAAAACGCTCGGAGGAGGAGGTGAAGGTGGTAAAGTCACATGTGGAACTGTCGCCTCACCCTGGCGCCTCATAGGAAAATGTCTGACATGGTGCTGCGGACTCCCACATCGAAAACATCCTAGAGATGGCTGCTGACCCGATAAATAAGAGCTGAACAACTGGCCTCACATCATGTCTCGACCACCACCACGACCCCTGCCTGTCATATCACTGCCAAGCCACATTGGAGCTGATATACCGGTACAAATCCTATTCGGCATTGTAGTCTAAGAAATACGCTCCTCCACTAATATAAATGTGTCTATCACTGCAGCGTAGGTGTCGAAGTACTGGGCGCTGATAGAAAGAAACAGTTGTGTGTCAAGGCCTCGTATGAATCTCTTTATGTGTTTCTCTTCAGTGTCCACAAGGTAAGGAGTATATCTGGAAAGCTGAGTAAACTGAATGTCAAATTCGGACACGGTCATCCCAGGGTCTTACGCAAAGACTCAAAACTACGGGCTCGAGCATCCCGGACGCTCTCCGGAAGGAAACGAGCGAGAAACACCGAACTCATCCCATGTCATAGGAGGTAGACCTGCAGTTCTGACTCTCTCAACTGACAAGCACCACATCTGAGCAAGACCCTCAAGACGAAAACTCACAAGCTCGACCGATCTCTCACCAGAACTTCTCAGCGAAAGGCAAATCCTGGTCATCCTGTGAAGGAATGTCTTTAGATCCTTCACTGTATCTATGCCGGTAAAAACTGGAGGCTTTAGCCTCATAAACTCCTGTAATGATATAGGGATAGTCTCGGTAGCAGCAGGTATAGCTGTCTGGACAGCAGGTACAATCACAGTCCCCATAGTAGGAGGAAAATCCTCGGATCTCGGTGCTCGACTGGCCTCAACTAGGGATTCAACCATTTGGTGCAAATCCTGAATGCTCGCCTCCAGCCTAGCTATCCTGCCTGGAGAAAAGGGATCTATCTATCCCTAAGGGGTGGGCATACCGCCCTGGTCGATCTGCATCTCAGACGAGCCCACTCTAATCTCATCATTGGAGGCAGCCCTCTGGGCCCTCGTAATCTTCGGTGGCATAGTGGCTGGGACAAGAAACGGGATTTGATGAGAATATTGCAATCGATTCAAAGGATATATGGAAACAAGGAAGGAAGTACAAGCAATTATATATCCTAAGGTCACTTAGGCAGAGTACCGTATTGTAACTCTGCCGCGGAACATACACGCCACGTCACTCTACTTAAGTCACCTACTCTATCATACCAAGGGTCATACTACATTCAGAAAGGTAAAACCTAACGCTCTAATACCAACTTTGTCATGACCCGAATGTGTGGAACGTGACTGGCACTTAAATCACGCAATGTGTAGAGGCGTAGCGTAATAAGCAAGCCAAAGCCCAGAAATCTAAACCGTTTAAATAAATCGAGTGAAGAAATACGTGTTTTTAAAAAGGTGATTTAAATAAAATAAAGTCACTTCAAATATTTTAAAACTGTCAAGTTTTTCCTGAAAATTTCGGCATAGTTTCCTTTGTAAAAACTTGTCCCAAACGGGTACAAAACATGAATAAGTATAAACAATAATAAAAATGAATCCCCAAGCGGGAGGTAGCTCCTCACCGAAAGGCGGAACACAACCATATGTAAGCTATATCATAATAATGTGAAATAAACATTTAAAAGAAAGAAATAAGGAAAGCATAAAAGTCAGCTCACACGAGCTCGACACCAGATATCAAAATAATACAAGTCTCACTGTCCAGTCTCTTGGTCACATATACAAAATAGTAGAAATGGTAGATGGAGTGTACTAGATACAAGGTAAATATACAAGGTGGGAACAAAAGAATATCCTCACAAAACCCACCTACAAGCAAAATCGCAAGTCGATGCAAAGGGAGCAGAAAAAGGAGTAGCAGAGCACCCGCCGCGACTATGCTGACGGGTCAGTCCTGCAAGACACTGTGGCACAACGGGGGTGAGTTACCAACTCGAGATTAGTAAGTAACATCTAATACGGCTATCAAAAGCATGCATGCAAATGCGTCACAACCTATGTATACAACAATGATGCTATGCACTAATATAAATGCGACATGAATGAATGATCAAGCACGAAATCTGGAGATATATCTGGTATGAAAAAAATATGTGTTCTAATAATAGTAAAACTTTTGTATAATAAAACTGGGATATCATCAAATGAAATCGACAGAAAACCGTGTCAAATATCGACACCGTATATATATGTCAAATCTCGGTAGTCGTCTCTCAGATCGGCCCTCAAATCTGTCAAATCACAGGACTCCGGTCGGTATCCTCCGGATGACCGCCGGGTCAATAATCACCGGTAGTTAATGCTCCCCTGCCAGGCTCAACGTCTCTCTATATGACATTCTTGCCCGGGGTACCTCACCGGGTCCACCATGTACCCGCAGACGGCGTCTCTCTCCTCGAATCGGGTATATGTACATACGTGGCTCAAGAACCGAGAAATCTCATGATGGACGCCATACACATCATATCATGAGAAAACCGCACTTTGTATTCTTAAAATGATAATAAGTTTATAAATTCCTTTGCGGTTTTCCCCAAATCCAGAAAATTTCATGAATACGGAAATCTCTAAGGAAATCATAATATATGAATGTCCATCATATCAATATGATGCAATGAGATGAATGACTGGAAGATTACATGTCAATGATGATGCAATGCAAGATACCGATTATTAAGCAAGTTCTAAAGTGTATCATGACATAACAATTTCTAATGGCGTGTGTGTTTGCATAAAATAGTGCACGTGCAGCATAAACCCTTGATAATGGTGCAAGTGTCCTAGGTTATAATATCAATGTACATGATGATGCAAATGCTACATGAAAATGACATACGCATATGAACACAAGAATTATAACTAAATCCTAACTATCGGGTGCTTTACGCCATAAGTGATTTCCCCATAGATGTGTACATCTACTCACCGGAATGCCTCCGCTAGTCGAATCCGATCACCGCCTTGCCTTTCCTTGCCGCGTCCGACGTCTCCACGACTGATACTATAATTGCACAAATAATACGTATGGGTCTAAACATTTAAATAGACGCGAAGACAAAACGATACGAAGCAACTAACGCGCACTAGCTAGACGTGTGTGCACTTGGTGCACAAAACGCGCGTGACATCGCCATAAACAACAACTAAAGATTGCTATGCATAGCAAACACCAATCAAGAATCTAATCGTACGAATCTCCCAATGACATCATACTAACGAATTGGGAAAGGGGTTGTAGATTAATCACAAACGAAAACTTAACTAAAACCGTTTCTTTAAAAAAAACTAGTTAGTAACCTTATAGCAATTTAGTGCAAATCTAGGTGGATTAGTAAGTCTATTAGTCACTAATTATCCTTAATCGCCCTAATTAAGCCATACAAATCTTAACTAAATCTAAACCTCACTTAACACACTAAATATGCAAATAATCTACAAACACTTAATTAAGACAATTAAACGCAAAGATTAGCAAAGTAACAATTAGATTAGTTTTTATACCTCAAAATGATTTGGGAAAAGATCCGAACTTGCTAGCCATGCCACCAAAAATGAAGACTTGAACAAAAGAACTTTAGTTTATGGAGATTTCTCGTACAGAAGAAAATAGATCCGCGGACCTATTGAGATACGAACCGATCGACCGGCAGCCTTTTGAAAGTGATAGGGCAACTGAATATCTGGATTGAAAGGCCATCTCCTGTTGTATTCATTGGGATGCTCCACACTTTGGCTAGAGAGGTTAAAGCCCTCTCTAATCGAGCTACCTCGCTTGCGGGTCCGGCTTCAGTTAACATGCCATAAATCACATTTTCTGTATCCCAACCATTTGTGATGATTTTTGAAGGAATTAGTGTTGATTTGTGGAGATTTGAAGTGAGGTAGTGAGGTTTTACCATGAAGAAAAGAAGGGAGATGAAGGAGGGGCTCCGGTTTTAAGTGAGGGAGAGAGAGTGAGGTTGTAAGGAAACAATACCTCCCCACACACACACACCCCATTCCTCATTTTAAAATGCACCATACCTCCTTTTCATTTCATTTTTTATTTTCTTTCCTTTTTTCCATGTAAAATCAAATCTAGAACCATCTTGATCATTCTTTTTTTTAAAAGAACATGTTACAATAAGTGTTTAGTTGTGTCATGGTGCACTAATATGTATTAACCTATATTAATTTGTAATTAACACTAATTTAGTGTGTAAGTGCATGTTTAAAGTAATATTTATTAATTAATAAATAAGGAAAATAATTAAGTAAACTTGCAATTAAATAAGTAGCTAATTAAATACCCATACATAAGCAATTACATAATTCAAATAGGTATATTTATGTCTATGTGGAAAAATAATTATAACTAGGTTTTACGGAAAACATGTGTTGTACTACTAATTATCATACTATTAACCTAAACGATTTTTAAAGCGTTACAATCTTCCCCCCTTAAAAACATTCGATCCCTGAATTTAAAAATCTCGCTACGCATACCTTCGAAAAGATGGGGAAACTTCTTCCTCATCTCTTCCTCGGCTTCCAAGGTGACCTCTTCACTGCTCGGGCCATGCCACAAAACCTTTACGGATGGTAAGACCTTTGACCTCAGTTTCTTCACCAGCCAATCTAGAATGACTACTAGCTGCTCAGTGAATGAAAGATCGCGCTCCAGCTGGATCGTCTGATGCTGAATCGTGTGTGAGGGGTCATGAAGGTACTTGCGGAGCATCGATACATGAAACACGGGGTGAACATATGGGAAACTGGGCGGAAGAGCCAAACGATAAGCAACGGTACCGAATCGCTCGAGAATCTCGAAAGGACCCACATATCTGAGACTAAGATTCCTTTTCTTCCCGAATCTCATCACGCCCTTCATCGGTGAAACCCACAAGAAAACATGATCACCCACGGCGAACATCAAGTCTGCGACGACGTCTATCCGCATAAGATTTCTGCCTGCTCTGGGCTACTCTCATCCTAACCTGAATAAACTTGATCTTTTTTGTCGTCTCCTATACAAGATGTGGTCCTAAGATACTGCTCTCACTAAGCTCTGTCCAACAAACTGGTGATCAACATCTCCTCCCATATAACGCCTCAAAAGGTGCTATCTGAATCGTCTCCTAAAAGCTGTTATTGTAAGAGAACTCTATCAAGGGCAAGTGATGATCCCAACTGCCACCGAAATCTAGAACGCTAGCTCGAAGCATATCCTCGAGAGTCTGTATGGTCCGCTCTGACTGACCGTCGGTCAGCGGATGGAAAGTTGTACTGAAATGCAAACGAGTGCCCAAAGCTTCCTACAGTATCTGCCAAAGGCGGTTGGTGAACTGCGTGCCTCTGTCGGAAACAATGCAAGTCGGAATGCCGTGTAGTCACACAATCTCATCAACATATATCTGAGCATAAAGAGCGAATCCGAAAGTGGTCTTCACTGGAAGAAAGTGAGCTTCTTTCTTCAATCGATCTATGATCGCCCAAATTGAGTCATACCCTCGACTGGTCCTAGGTAGACCCTTTATGAAATCCATAGAGATCTGCTCCCATTTCCACTCCGGAATGGCCAAAGGATGTAACTCTTCTACCGGCCTCTGATGCTTGGCCTTGACTTGCTGGCAAGTCAAGCATCTCGAAATGAAATCCGCGGCATCTCTCTTTATCCCTTCTCACCAGTAGACATCTCTCAAATCATGATAAATCTTGGTGGAACCCGAATGAACACTATATGCTGACTGATTCGCCTCCTCTAAAATCTCACGTCTCAGTCCTTCGGAATCTGGCACACACAGTCGAGTCCCGAATCGTAGCACTCCCTGATCATCGATCACAAACTCTGAATCTCTACCCCGTCGAACCTGCTCCATGATCTCTGATAAACGAGCATCATCGGACTATGCCTCGCGAATGCGATCAGGTAACTGTGGACGGGCGTGAATATGAGCAAGCTGTCCTCCGGTCGAAGTAAACTCAAAGTGCACATGGCTGTCACATAACATCTGCCAATCTGCGGAAGACTATCTCTGAACTGCGCTCAAATAGGATAAACTACCGCCGGGCCTCCGACTCAAGGCATCAGCCACAACATTCACCTTGCCCGGATAATAAAGAATCTCGCAGTCATAGTCCTTCACAAGCTCCATCCAACGACGTTGTCTCAAATTCAGATTCCGCTGCTGGAAGATATTCTTTAAGCTTTTGTGGTCCGTGAATATCTGTAGGGTTATGGCAGTGCCCCGGCCATCAATCCGTAGCCAAACGCGGAACAAAAACTTTTCAAAATCGGCGCTAATGGAACCCTGATCGACAGATCATACCATTAACCCTATACTAGTTCTATATAAAGTAGTTTAAGAGATTATACCGATCGATCTGTGTCCTTCAGTCTTCAATCTCTGTCCTTAGCTCGTCATGGCTGCCTCGAACAAGTTCGTTCTCCGGTCTCCCTCGTTAAAGACGATCCATGTCGAGGATTAGTAATATAGGCTCCCGCTTCAAAAACCGAAGCAACTCGGGCATCCAGTTTTCTAGCCTAGATGAACAAGATGAAGTAAAGATAGTGTGTGATCATTTTGTCTCAAAGCATCCGTAGATTCTTAACTCATGAGAGGGTATTAGGTGGGGGTGAAGAAGAAGCCATATGAAGAAAGTGTGAGCTCAAGACTTTAGCACAAAAGAAAAAACAAAGTGAAGAATTGTTCTCTGTTGTTTTGTTGTGGTGTTGTGAAGTATTTGTGATTAGCAACTCAAGAAAAGTTCCAGCACAAAAAAAAGATCTCACAAAAAAATCTCACACCAAAACAAAACCCAGGAACCAATACCATGAGTCACCAAGTGAGCACATGCCACCATGAATGCACAAGGCCAAGACTTGCACTCATGTGTCATGACACAATCAATGCCCAATGCCAAGACTAAACTTGACAAATTCCACACCATAAACATTAAAACTTAATGTCTAATCAAAAAGAGAATGGCAACTAATAAATTAATCTTGTAATGAATTACAAGAATACCCCTCATCTGTATATACATACCTGCATCCGCATTCCGACTGAATACGAATACAACGAGACGAAAATAATCCAACAATATAATACTAGGATCTGGCTTAAACCAAAGCCCACTAGTATTATCTGTCCGATCATGATCCGTGCATAAGTGCATGAATATGATCGAACCCTGCCATAAAACCATACAGCCTCTACAATGTTTCGCCCAAACCAGGGAAACCCTCTGTGTGGGACTCTAAAGACTCGTCAATACGCTGGCAGTGGATTTAACCACAAGCACGTCAGTGGCACTAGCCGTACACAACGGCTGCCCAGGTATTGAGCGAAAGGGAGGCCGACGAGCGAACTCATCCTGAAACCCTACTAAGCCTGACAGTGACAATATCCATACAGTCCGGTCCGTTCGTCTACGAGTATCGCATATCGAGTCTAGGGGGGTGGATAAAGTCAGACCCCTAATAACTTGACATTTAGTGCCGGTATGAAGTCTATCACCAACTTAGAAACTACTGATCCGAATAATTAATTCTCGTCTACCACGGCCGAGGATTTCTGGTGATGGCCACTCATGCACACCGCGACATCAACCCCCAATATACCGGAAGAGACGAATCCCCTGACGATCCGCTCACTGCCTCCATGTAGTTCGGTATTGTACCCAACTAAAACCTGTTTGCACGACTCTTTTGAGCCTTGGTAGGCTAGTAATCAAAGCACGGTAAGAACTCACACGAGATAAATGACGATCTCAGGTCGATAGACTAACCTGTACACATGTCACCTGGGAACTGCTATCTGACAATAGGTATAATACCAACTAGCATGTTCCCGGCGAGTCTTTCTGGTGTACTTATAACCCAATGAGCACCTGTATACATCTTAGGTGAACCAACTGACACCAATGGCTTATGAGACCCGCCACCGCCCTCGTCGGGGTGTCGATCCGTATACACTAGTCTACTCTTGGATTATCGATGCCCAGTCTCGAAACTCCCACGACTAGGGACACTTTAAGAATTTGCTTATAGACTACCCAACTCTTACATAAATGATCGCCATTATACTGCTGATAGTCAAGCAAGAATCCTAACGGCTCTATCAACATGTAATAGTGATCTGTAATGTCACCTAAAGCATGTATAAAATGATAAAGACAAACCAGATAGCATACTATAATCTCGAGTAAGATTGTTCTACAGATATAGGTCCTCCCTCAATCATTGCAATCACGTGCCTGTGATCCAATAATTGACTTGAGGGCACTATAGCCAACAATATCTGGCATGACTCTCCGTATAAGTAGTGTCTCCAGATCATGAGTGCAAAAAATACGCGGCCATCTCCAAGTCATGAGTGGAATAGTTCTGCTCATGCTTCTTCAACTTCCGAGAAGCGTAGGTCACGACCCTGCCGTGCTGCATCAACACATAGCTTAAACCTACTCGAGAAGCATCGCAATAAATGACAAAGCCGCCTGAACCTGATGGCAAGGATAAAACTGGTGCGGTCGTCAAACGAGTCTTCAACTGCTGAAAACTCTGCTCGCATGCCTCGGTCCAAAGAAAAGGAACTCTCTTCCGGGTCAACCCGGTCAACGATGCTGCGAGACAAAAAAATCCTGAACAATGCGTCGGTAGTAGCCGGCCAAACCCAAGAAGCTGCGAACCACCGTCACTAATACAGGTCTGTGTTAGTTGTATGTATGCCCTAGAGGCCATTATTGTACATGATTGTATATTATAGTTGATGCTTGGACATATATAGAGAGGACTTTCTTGCTCGACATGATAGTATGCTATCTGGTTGCTCTTTATCTTAACATGTATCCTTGTACTCTCTCTCTCTCTGTTACATGTTGATAAAGCCCTTAGGATGTGGACTTGACTACCAGGACTATGATGGAGATTATACTAGAGGGGCCAGGGTAGTCCAAGTACATCCTTTAATTGTTCCTAGTTGAGGGCGTATCGAGACGGGGCATCGATATTCCAGAGTAGACTAGCGTATATGTTTCTTGACCCATATGATGGGCTATGGATGATCCCATATCCATTAGTGTTTGACATCAAAGATGGTATACGGGTGCTCAGTGGAGACTGGGTACACTAAACAGGACTCGCCGAGAACTCCTAGATGGTATTATACCTAACGTCAGATAGCAGAACTCTTCTGACACTAGTATAGGTTAGTCTGTAGACCTCATCATAGAGTCTTGTGTGATTCCCACTGTGCTTTGATTTCCACCTTACCACGTTCAAGAAAGCGTGCAAAACGTGTAGGGATAGCTTAGCACCTTAGCAAGGCTTTGGCAAGCATCAATCATGCTACTTTAAAATTTTGGGGTGCTAAACAAACCCAGACCAAGAACTTAACTAGAGAATTAGGGTTAAACAAGATATGTAAACTCTTTACATCTAAGTGAACAAGGAATACAACCTTAGTAGACCGGTCCTTCACTTCAATAGCTCCGTGCAGTAGTCCCTTCGCTGTGATCATGAACTTCCGGACTCTAGAGAGGCTCCCATGAAGAAACAAACAAGCTTGCTTCGAAGTCTTCGAGGCCGAAGATGACTTACGTCGAGGAGACACTAGCTCATGCTATCTCTTCACTAATTGTGTAGATTAGTGAAGCAAACAAATTAAACTAAATGGCTAATAGTAGAGGATGATGAAGTAGGAAGTGTGCTCACTTTAGATATATTTTTCTCACAAATTATCATCACTTTCACAAAAGCTAGAAAGCTTGAATGAGGAAGAAGAAGATAAAGCTCAAGTATGAATCAATCCATGAGGTTAGAAATGCAACCATAGTTAGTGTATGTCATCCACTAACTATTGTAGAGACTTAACCATAGCTATGAGTTAAGGGTTGGGTCAAAAAATATCTTAAACTAGACAAACAAGTGGACTAAGTAAATGTTTTCCACAAGCTTCTCCAAACTTCCACCATGACTCATTAGCCAAGTGTTTGAATTACTTAAAACAAATAAAACCCTGACTTAACCCTAGCATGGTGTGAGTCTCATACATACATGTTGCATGTGTAACCAAGTATGACACAACAATATATATCATATATATATTTTGTGCAAAAAGAAAACAATACATTTAACATATATCACATATATATCAATGTATCATAAAGTGAGAAAAGAAATCTTAAGAGAGCTAATATTAGTCAATGTAATTTAATATATCAAATATATAATTATGCATTAAATCATTAAATCAACTCTTGATTTAATAATCCGGCTATAATACATATAACCGACTAATATCAAATGAATCAATTTATCGAATCAACACTTGATCCGATAACCCGGCTATATCTTATATACCCGACTGATATCACATATCGCGAGAATAGAATACGATATCACATACTCGTATTAATCTCGGTCTCGCACATATCATATATGTGCTCCTACTCCGTTTCGCATGAACAAGGAAACATCTGTGTAGGACACTAAAGACTTGTCAATACGCCGGCAGTAGGTGATGATCATATCAAACACCCACAAGCCGCAAGCAATCTGCTAAACGTAACGGCCACCCGGGTATTAAGCGATCAGAAGATCAACAAGCAATCCTGCTATAACTCCTATGAATCCAATCAGTAACACTACCGTACAGTCCGGTCTCTTCGTCTGATATGTTGCATATCACAGCCTGGGGGTGGTATAACGTCAGACCCCAATAGCCTGATAAGTCATACAGATGCAAGGTCCATAACGGTTTTAGAAACTACTGATAACGCTTACCAGTAAATCTCAACAACCCTGGCTAGGGATTTCCTGTTATGGCCAATCAAGCATAGCGCAACATCAACTCCCAATACCGGGAGAGACGAAACCCCTCCTATCGCTCATTGTCTCCATGTGACTCAGGACTGTACTTAAAAGCCACCGTTTTGCACGATCTCTTGACCATGGTAAGAAAGAAATCAAAGCACAGTGGAATCACACAAGACACTATAACGATCTCGGGTCTACAGACTAACATTTACCAGTGTAACCAGAGAACTGCTATCCGACGACGGGTATAATACCATTTAGGAGTTCTCGGCGAGTCCGTTCAGTGTACCCAGTCTCCACTGAGCACCCGTATGCCTTCTAAGATGTCAAACAAAAATGGATATGGGATTAGCCGTCGCCCATCATATGGGTCAAGAAGCGCATACGCTAGTCTACTCTGGAGTACCGATGCCCTTTCTCGATACTCCCATGACTAGGAACATTTGAAGGATGTACTTATCGACTACCCTATCCCTACTAGTATGATCTGCATCATAATCCTGGTAGTCAAGTAATCATCCCAAGGGCTTTATCAACATGTGATTACAAAACAGTATTTGTTAACATGTTAAGAGAAAGTGCAACCAGATAGCATACTATCATGTCGAGCAAGAAAGTCCGCACTATATATATCCAAGCATCCACTACAATATACATCGCATGTACAGTAATGGCCTCTAGGGCATACATATAACTAATAAAACGGTGGTTTTTAGGTACAGTCCAGAGTCACATGGAGGCAATGAGCGATAGGAGGGGATTCGTCTATCCCGGTATTGGGGGTTGATATTGTGCTGTACTCGATTGGCCATAACAGGAAGTCTCTGGACAGGGCTGATACGAAGATTTACTGGTAAGTGTTATCAGTAGTTTCTCGACCCGTTATGAGCCTCATATCGGCATGACTTATCAAGTTACTGGGTCTGACGTTTACCACCCCTAGACTCGATATGCGACATATCAGACGAAGAGACTGGATTGTACGGTAGTGTTGCTATTGGATTCACACGAGTATGGACAAGCTTGCTTGTTGATCTTCTGATCGCTCAATACCCGGGTAGCCGTTACGTCCAGCTAATACCGCTGGAAGCTTGTGGGTGACAGATATGATCATCACCTACTGGCGTCGTATTGACGAGTCATTAGAGTCCTACACAGAGGTTTTCTAGCTCATGCGAAACGAAGTAAGGCACATATGTGGTATTTGCGGGACCGAGATTAATACGAGTTTGTGATACCGTATTCCAATCTCGCGATACAGGTTATATGTGATATAACCGGATTGCTGAATCAAGTATTGATTCAATGATATGTTATATGTATATGTGATATGCATATAAAAGATATTAGTCGGTTGTATGCGATACAACCGAGTTACTAAATCAAGTGTTGATATAATAATTTAATGTGTAATTATATATTAGATATATTAATATACATTAACTAATGTATTTATTTTGTGTCACGCTAGATGATACATTGGACTTGGGTGTGTAAGACTCATACCTAACTAGAGATAATTTAGGTCTTTAAATATTAAGGGAAAAATCAAAATTAGGTTAAAATTAGCATGGCTAAGATGCTTGTGGAAGCATGGAGAAGTTTTGACTAAAGTCCACTAATTTTGTTTTACTCTAGATATTTATTAACCTAACCATTATCTTTAGCCATGGTTTAGTCTCTACATGAGTTATATGAGATATTTTTTCACCCACGGTTCACACTTGATCACTTGAGATCATTTTCTTCATCTCCTTCCTTGCTCTTTAGCTTTGAGTGAGTGAAGAAAAGAAAGAGAGAGAAATTATTCTAAAGTGAGCAAAATTCCTATTTCACCAATCTATTCCAAACTAGCCATTTAGTATAGGTTGTTTCTGTTAGTTATATGTATGCCATAGAGGTCATTATTATACATGCGATGTATATTATAGTGGATGCTTGGACATATATAGGGAGGAATTTCTTGCTCGACATGATAGTATG
Source organism: Agapanthus africanus (assembly GCA_030015575.1). Taxonomy (NCBI): domain Eukaryota; kingdom Viridiplantae; phylum Streptophyta; class Magnoliopsida; order Asparagales; family Amaryllidaceae; genus Agapanthus; species Agapanthus africanus. Next base: position 117,426,525 of record CM057343.1, read on the forward strand.
CTATCTGGTTGCACTTTATCTTAATATGTACACTTATTGCCTCTCTATTACATGTTAATAAAGCCCTTAAGATGAGTACTTGACTACCGGGATTATGATGCAGATCATACTAGTAGGGACAGGGTAGTCGATAAGTACATCCTTCAAATGTTCCTAGTCGTAAGAGTATCAAGACGAGGCTCGATATTCTAGAGTAGACTAGCGTATACGCTTCTCGACCCATATGATGGGCGATGGATGATCCCATATCCATTAGTGTTTGACATCAGAGATGGTATACGGGTGCTCAGTTGAGACTGGATGCACTGAACGGACTCGCCGAGAACTCCTAGAAGGTATTATATCTATCGTCAGATAGCAGTTCTCTGGTGACACTGGTACAGGTTAGTCTGTCGACCCGAGATTGTCATAGAGTTTTGTGTGATTCCCACTGTGCTTTTATTTCCACCTTACCACGTTCAAGAGATCATGCAAAACGGTGGTTTTTAGGTACAGTCCCGAGTCGCATGGAGGCAATGAGCGATAGGAGGGGATTAGTCACTCCCGATATTGGGGGTTAATGTTGTGCTATACTCGATTGGCCATAACAGAAAACCCCTGGACAGGGTTGCTATGATTTACCGGTAAGTGTTATCAGTAGTTTCTCGAACCGTTATAGACCTTGCATCGGCATGACTTATCAGGCTATTGGGGTCTGACGTTATACCACCCCCAGGCTGTGATATGCGACATATCTAACAAAGAGACCGGACTGTACAGTAGAGATACTGATTGGATTCGCAGGAGTATGAGCAGGCTTGCTTATTGATCTTCTGATCGCTCAATACCCGGGTGGTCGTTACGTTTAGCAGACCGCTTGCGGCTTATGGGTAACTGATATGATCACCACCTACTACCGACGTATTGACGAGTCTTTAGAGTCCTACACAGAGGTTTCATGTCTCAAGCGAAATGAAGTAGGAGCACATATGTGATATGTGCGGGGCCGAGATTAATGCGCGTATGTGATACCGCATTCTATTCTCGCGATATATGATATCGGTCGGTTATATGTGATATAGCCAGGTTATCGGATCAAGTGTTGATTCGATAAATTGATACATTTGATATTAGCCGGTTGTATGTGATATAGCCGGATTATTAAATCAAGTGTTGATTTAATAATTTAATGTATAACTATATATTTGATATATTGAATTACATTAACTAATATTATCTCACTTAAACATTTCTTTTTCTCACTTGTGTGCATATATTATATATGTGATATATATTAATGTACATTTTTTGAGTCGTGCTTGATGCCACATGCTTCATGGTTGTATGAGACTCATACCTTGCTTGATATAATGAAGGGTTTTATTTATTTAATGTTAATCAATATTAGATGGAAATTGGTTTAATGGTTGAAGCTTGGAGAAGCTTGTGGAACTATTGACTAAGTCCACTAATTTGCTTTTGTAATGTTCTGAAAAATCGTTTAGGTTAATTGTTCAATAATCGGTAACATAGCTCGTGTTTTCCGTAAAACATAATTATAATTATTTTTTCCACATAGACTTAAATATACCTTTTTTAACTATGAAATTGCTAGTATTTCGTATTTAATTAGTCACTTATTAATTGCTACTTTACTTAAATATTTTCCTTAATTAATTATTTTTAAGTATTATTTTAATCATAAACTTATACACTAAATTGGTAATAATTACAAATTAGATTGGGTCAATACAAGTTTAGTGCACTATGACAACTTAAAACTCTCTTTGTTACATGTTCTTTCTTTTAAAATTTCCCCCCATGTTTCTAGACAATTCTAGGTAGAAGTTAAATAGAAAATAAAATTAAAAGAAAATAATTAATAAACTAAAAAGCATGGTGTTTAATAAATGAGGTATTGGGAGAGTTTGACTTTAGAATTTCTCACACACATACACACCCTATTCCCTAGCCTTGCTCGGCCATAAAGCCAGCAGCCCCCCCTATACAATTTCTTTTTCCACTTCTCATTCCAACCTCATTTTCTAATCAAATATAAAATAAAAATAATGAGGTATGGTATAAAGATAATTGAGGTATGAATTTTCTTCACTTGGAAAATGCCACACTCACCTTACTCTCTCTTTTCTTCCTCTGGCCGAGCGAAACCTGCAGCAGTCCCCAACTTTTCCCTACCTCATTTCACTCCAAAAATCTTCAAGAAATGGATCAAAAATACTTTAAAAAACCTCACAAATTCTTCATTTAACTTTACACATTATTCTTTGCTCTAAACTAGTTTGGATCTAGGAGCAAGGGAAGCATTTTTAGGAGGTCAAGTTGCTAGTTAGATCTACAAATTGTGAGGTATAATCTTAACACTATGGTTAATTTATTGGTTAATTACTCTAATCTAAACTAATTAGGTGTTAATTTGGTTCTAATTGCAAGTTTAAGTTTTACAAGAGAAGGGTTTGATCTAAATTTAGGGTTTTGCTAAGTGTAATTTGCAATCTAGTAGCTTTACAAACCTAATCTAAGTGTTTACCTTGTTAAATTGGCTTATAATTATCCTAAGTGAGTGTTATGCAAGCAAATTACATGATTTTTGTGGGTTTGTTTTAGATTATATGAATTAGTGAAGCATGGCTTATTAAGATGCTTATTTGTGATTATGGCCACTAGATCCCTAATCCGTTAAGTTTTTACACTAAAACCCTATCGATGTGCTTACTAGGTTTTTGGAATAATTAGATTTTGGTTCAATTTGACGTTGCGATAATTTACATACTATATCCTATAATATTTGATGTGTTGTGAATGCGCGATTGGGTTCTAGGCTTGTTAGTTGCTACGTATAGCGACCCTAGTTGTGGTTTGTGGCGTTGTCGCGAGCGCGTTTTGTGCACCAAGTGCGTGCACGTCCAGTTAGTACGCGTGGTTGACTTGTATCTTTTGTTTCCATGACTATTTATATATCTATTCTCTTATTTACTTGTGTGCGTTTCTAGGATCGGGTGTAGAGGAGTCGGATGTGGCACGGAAAAGGCAAGGCTGAGATCGAATCATATTAGCCGAGGCATCCCGGTAAGTAGATGTACACATCTATAAGGGATCGTCTGGATGGCGCGAGGCTCCCGATGATTTAGGATTAATTGTAGTACTTGCATTCTATATACGTAGTTTCCCAGTTATTTATCTCATTGCATCGCACCATCTTATATATGTGTGTGTTTGTGTTTGTGCGCGCGCGTGTGTGTGTATGAGTGTGTGTGTGTGATATCATCTCATAGGACACTTGCACCATTACCATTGGTTCATGCCGCACGTGCACTATTCATGCGAACACACACGCCTTTGATAATTGCTATGTCACGAATACTATAGAACTTGCTTAAAATCGGTAACTGTACATTTGCATCATATATGATCCGTAGACTTATACTTGTATATTCATTTCAATAAATGGATACGTAGGATTGTTAGTTATATATACATACCTCATTGCATCATGATTCATGCATAGCTTCGCATAGTATATACTACTGTATCATAGATTTCCATCATCACCGGCATGTTATTATATTGTGATTTTTCTCGAGGATTTCAGTATTTATGAGATTTATGGATTTTTGGAAAAACCGCAAGAATTTTATAAACCTGTTATCGTTTTAAAAATGCAAGTTTCGGTTTTCTCGTGATATGATGTATGTGTCGTCCACTATGAGTTTTCCTGAATTATGTTGGCTTTCGAAACCCGATTCGAGAAGTTGGATGAACCGTTTTGGGTACATGGTGGGCCTGGTATGGTACCCCGGGGCAAGAAGCTCGAGTTGTTGACGATGAGCCTGGCAGGGGTAGACTACCTACCGGTGATTGTTGGTGCGGCGGATATCCGGAGGATACCGACCGTAGTCATGAGATTTGATGATATGGGCCAATCCAGACTGACGGAGCCTGAGATATTGAGACATTGAGGTATTGAGATATTGAGACACTGAGATATTGAGATATTGAGACATTCAGATATTGGGATATGCATATATTGTATCGATGCTTGACACGGATTTTCTGTTGATTTCATTGATGATACTCAGATTATTGCACAGATGCTTTTCTAAGATAAGAATAAAGGTTTTCTTATACTAGACATGTTCAGGTTTCGTGTTTAATTATGCATCCATGTTGCATCCATGCTAGTACATCGTATCATATTAGTATATGTAGGATGTGATGCATTTGCGTGCATGCTTACGATGGCCTTATGAGATGTTACTTACTACTCATGAGTTGGCAACTCATCCCCGTTGTGCCAAAGTATCTTGCAGGTCTGACCCGTCAGCACTGTAGCGGCGGCACACTTTCTCATTTCATTCCTTTTGCTTAGACTTGCGGCATTGCCCGTCGGTGGGTTGCAAGGATATTTTATTCCATCATATATATTATTTTGTATCTAGTATACTCCATCTACCCTTGTATATTGGACTAGACGGTGAGACTCGTGAGACTTGTATTTGTGGTATTGGGTATCGATGCTCAGTTGAGCCGACGTGGTGTTTCTCGTTTCTTGCTTTCAGATGCTTATTTCGTACTTCTGATATACATATTGCATGTGGTTGTGATTCCGCTATTAGCGTAGAGCTAGCTCCCTCTTGGGGATGCCTTTATTCATTATTTATATGTATTTTCATGTGTTGTACCCGTTTAGGGACCGGTATTTACAAAGGAGACTCTGCCGAAATTTTCGGGAAAATATGATGTTGCTTTTAAATGTTTAATGTCACTTATTTGTTAAAACCACTTGCTTTAAAACAAGTTTTCCTTCACTCTATTTGTTAAACGGTTTAGTTTTCTGGGCTTTGGCTTACTTAGATTACGGACGTCTTGAGATGTTTCATAATTTAAGTGCCAGTCAAGTTTCGTAACTTCGGGTCGTCACAAAGTTAGTATCAGAGCGTTAGGTTTTACCTTTCTGATTGTAGGATGACCTTTGTTAGATAGAGTAGGTGACTTAAGCAGAGTGACGTAGCGTGGGTATATTCTGCGGCATACTTATGATACGGTACTCCGCCTAAGTGACCTTAGGATATCTATTTACTTGTATTCCTTCCTTGATTCCGAAAATCCTTTGATTCGATCGCAATGTTCCTATCAATCTTGTTTCCTATTCCAGCCACTATACCGCCGGAGACTACGAGGGCCAGAAGGCTGCTGCCGGTGATGAGATTAGAGCAGTCTCGTTTGAGACGATGACAGATCAGGGCGGTACGCCGACCCCTCCGGGATAAATTGATCTGCCTTCTCCAGGACGGATAGCTAGGCTGGAGTCGAGTATTTAGGACTTGCGGCAGATGGTTGGACTGTTAGTTGAGGCTAACCGAGCTCCGAGAGCCGATGATGTCCTTCCTACTGCGGGAACGGTGATTGTACCTGCTGCTCAGGCAGCTGTTTCTACTATTACCAAGATTATTTCCGTATCCTTACAGGAGTTTTTGAGGCTAAAGCCTCCAGTTTTTACCGGCACAGATGCAGTGACATTGACAATCCTCGACAGGATGGCTAGGATTTATCATTCACAGAGATGTTCTGATGAGATATGGCTTGAGCTTGCGAGTTTTCGTCTAGAGAGGTCTTGTTCAGACGTGGTGCGAGTCAATTGAAAGAGGCCGAGCTCCAGATCTACTTCCTATGACTTAGGAAGAGTTCATAGCTATATTTCTTGCTCGTTTCCTTCCATAGAGCGTTCGAGATGCCGAGCTCATAGTTTCGAGCCTTTGCGTAAGACTTCAGGGATGAGGGTGTCCGAGCACGACATTTTGTTTACTCAGCGGTCTGATATGCTCCTTACCTAGTGGACACTGAAGAGAAACGGATAAAGAGGTTCAAGTGGAGATTGGACATGCAGTTATTTATTGTTTTCGGCACCCAGACTTTTAACACTTACGTCGCTGCTATAGACGCGGCCTTACTGCTGGAGGAGCGCATTTCTGACACTTCAGTCGTTTCTGGACACAAGTGGATTCATACCGGTATACCAGCTCAGAGGCAGTTAGGTAGACGTCGTGACAGGTGTTATTTTAGTGTTTTCTTTCGATGCGCGTATTTCTTTTATTGTTTGAACTTGTATCTATGCACTTTGTACCAAGATTGGACCGAGAGTCATCCTTGCTTGATCTGCCGCTGATTGTTATTATTCCAGTAGGCATGTCTTTTGTCGCTCGAAATATTTTTCGTTCGTGTTTGTTTCTTTCGTATCGGAGCTACGGATTTTTCTGTCAATTTGATTTTTCTCGATATTTTTGACTTCGAAGTTCTTCTGAGCATGGATTGGTTAGCCACGTGCTATGCATTCGTGGACTGCCATAAGAAAGCAGTCGGATTTAGTTTTCTGGGTGAGCCAGTTCTTGTTTTTCGGGGAGACCGTAGCGTCTCCTTTCCCAGTTTGATTTCTTCTCTTCACGCTACTCCGTTCTTGAGGAAAGGATGTCGGGGATTCTTACCGTATGTTTGTGATGTTAGAGCCGCAGAGGTCCTGTTGGACCAAGTCTCGATTGGGAGAGACTTTCCAGATGTTTTCCTGACGAGTTGCATGGTTTGTCGCCAGAGCGTGATATTGAGTTCTATTTTTACTTGATTCCCGGCACGTAGCCTTTTTCTCTACCGCCATATCGGATGTACTCGGCAGAGCTTAAAGAACTGAAGGATCAGTTGCATGATTTGTTGAATAAAGGGATTGTTCGTCCGAGTGTGTCACTTTGGAGAGCTCTAATTCTTTTCATCAAGAAGAAAGACGGCGGTTTGTGTTGGTGCAGCGATTATCGTCAGTTGGATCGAGTGACTGTGCGGAACAGATATCCCTTATCTCGTATTGAAGATTTGTTCGATTAGCTCCAGGGTGCGGGATATTTCTCGAAAAATTGACTTGGGATCAGGTTACCATCAGTTGTGGGTTCGAGAGGATGATATTTCGAAGACTGCTTTTCACACATGTTACAGTCATTATGAGTTTTTGGTGATATCGTTCGGGTTCACCAATGCCCCAGCAGCATTTATGGACTTGATGAACCGTATATTTAGGTCGTTTCTTGATCAGTCATTATCATGTTCGTTGATGACATTTTAGTACACATTTGGAGCCGAGGGGGCCCTGGGTAGCATTTGAGGATTTTGTTGCAGATTTTGAGGGAGCATCATGTTGGATATAGTGCCCTCAGAGTCAATTATTGGATCACAGGCACGTGGTTGCAATGATTGAGGGAGGACCTATACCGGTAGGACAGTCTTACTCAAGATGATAGTATGCTATCTGGTTTATCTTTATCATCATGTACTGCTTTAGGTGACATTACAGATCACTATTGCACGTTGGTAGAGCCCTTAGGATTCTTGCTTGACGGCCAGCAGTATGATGGCGATCATATACGTAGGAGCTGGGGTCTATAAGCACATCCTTAAAGTGGTCCCTAGTCGTTGGAGTTTTCGAGACAGGGCATCGATACTCCGGAGTAGACTAGTGTATACAGTCGAGACCCCGACGAGGGGCGGTGGCCGGTCTCACAAGCCATTGGTGTCAGTTGGTTCACCTAATATGTAAACAGGTGCTCATTGGGTTATAGTACACCGGACAGGACTCGCCGGGAACATACTAGTTGGTATTATACCTGACGTCAGATAGCAGTTCCCTGGTGACATGTGTACAAGTTAGTTCATCGACCTGAGATCGTCATTTGCCTCGTGTGAGTTCCCGCTGTGCTTTGATTACTACCCTACCACGGCTCAAAGGAGTCGTGCAAACAGGTTTTAGTTGGTTACAATCCCGAGACACATGGAGGCAGTGAGCGGATCGGCAGGGGTTTCGTGTCTCCCGGTATTAGGGGTGAGATTGCGCTGTGTCTAGGAGAGCCATTACACGAAGTCCTTGGCCAAGGCAGGAGATTTACTGGTAGGTATTCCAGTAGTATCTCAGGGTGTTCTGGGCTACACTCCGACACGACTTGTACCGCTTTTAGGGGTCTGACTTTTACCAAACCCTAGGCCCGCAATGCGATGCTCATAGACGAACGGACCGGACTGTACGGATATTGTCACCGACAGGCTCAGTAGGGTGTCAGGATGAGTTCGCTCATCGACCTCCCTTTTGGTCAATACCCGGTGGCCCGTTACGTACAGCTAGTACCTCTGACGTGCTAGTGGTTAAATACACAGCCAAAGTATTGACGAATCTTTAGAGTCCCCCACAGACTGTTTCTTAAGTTTTGGGCGAAACGTTGTAGAGGCCGTATGATATATGGCAGGGTTCGATCATATACGTGCGGTATTGCACGGATCATGATCGGGCGGATCATACTAGTGGGCTTTGGTTTAAGCCGGATCCTAGTATTAGATTTGTTGGATTACTTTAGTCTCATCGCATTCACATTCAGTCGGAATGCGGATGCAGGTATGTATATACAGGTGAGGGTTCTCCTTGTGATCCGTCACGAGTTTACTTTAGAAGTTGCCGTATCTTTTTATTGTTGTAAACATTTGGGTTAATGTTTACAAATTGAAATTGTGAGCTAGAATTCATCATGAGATGCATTTAATGTGACATGGACATATATTGTGACTCATGGTCTCTTTTAATGTGTAAATGTCACATTTTATGTTTTTTTATTATGTTGATTTGATGAGAGGAGAGAGAGGGGCAGCCAAGGGTGGGGTTAGCTCTTGTATTTCCTTTTCTAACACTCTCTCACTCTCATTATTCCAACACAAGAAAAGAAAAGAAGAAAAAGCTTCTCCTCCTTCTTCTTCCTCTAGCTCACAAATTCCATTAATGGCAACACCTTCAACCTCCATCCAAGTCAGGGATGCAATAGACAAAGTGATCACAGACATTCTCTACATCACCTTAGACACGTCGGCTAGCACACTTCGTGCCCGAGTTGCTTCGGATGAAGCGGGAGCCCGTAAAAGGAATCGATGATGTGGTGCCCTTTCCGACGAGGAGATCGAGACCGGAGATGCCGCGAGGAGCTTGGGATGGTGGCCAAAGACCGAAGGGCACGGATCGATCGGTATAGCTTTCCAACCCTCTCTATAGATAGCTAGTTGTAGGTTAATGGTTCGATCCGGGTTTAAGCATACGATAACGCCAGTTTCTAGTTTTGAAAAGTTTTGTTTCCGCATTTTGGCCTCGGAAAGACAGTCGGGGCGCTACCGTAGACTTGCATGGTATCAGAGACACACCATTAACCTTTACTAGCTTGTTCTAACATATTTAAAATATCGATCGAACGAATTTTCTAAAAACTGCATTTCCAATCATGAACTTTCTGTCGAATTTTTTTTGGGCTCGAAAAATTATTTGGAGTATTGCAGAAATTCGTACAGGCTTTTCTAAGATTACTGTGAAAATTTGGTTGCCTAATACAACTGTTGCGCCGCGGAACCACGGCCTTACCCATGCTTTGGTCATGGTTCCGCCGCCATTCCATGTCATCTATGCACCAAATTTTGTACAGTGCTCTCTGAGTTGGAAATGGGGTTTCTGGTAATTTTTGTTTGGGCCCAGATTTGTTTGAGTACTGGATATTATACTTGGGGCCCACTTCGAGAAATTTTGTCGATCGAAAATTTAAATATGTTGGTTCACAGTATTTACATTATATCTGCGACCGTGAATGTCATTTGATCGGTAAATCTTGTCTAATTGCTATAGCCCTTTTAGACGGATTTGCGAACATGACATTCACGTAGATTATCTGTGTTGTGCTGTGATGTTGCGGATTTGTCATGGTGGATAGCCTGGATGCAATGGTAGTACAGTTTGGTTGTATTTGTACATTTGATATTGCGGTGCGAGCGTCCGACATGTAGACTGCCGTTACTGCCTGTTTGTATATTATTCTATTGGGGCACGACCGGGATGAGGTCGATGTACCCATTGTATATTTTACTTTCTGTACTAGGATTACCCCACGGTGGGGTGCATGGATAGCCGGGTTCTAGAGGGCAACAGGCCGGCATCTCATGGCTTTGAGACGGAGGGGGCTTCACTCTAGAATTGGCGGGCTATTCGCCGCACTCGTAGGGGGTACAGGTGGACCGAAGGAGGGGTGCTCAAGTTGCCGGATTCCGTGAAGTGCTGGGTGGTCCATTCACATTATTGAAGGGGCTTCCTCGCTTCAGGTTTTGGCGGGTAACTTGCCACGCCAGTATAGGTCTAGGATTTCATTGCACAGGCTATCCACACGACCAGGGGAACGTCGGGTTTCAGAAGCGGCTCTATGAAACCCGGGGATCCCAGATTATCTGTATTGTTCTGTGATGCTTATTACATTTCTGTGATATTGCATTTTATCACGCCTTGAGCGAATATTATATATTGATATATATACTAGTAGATGTTGTATATGTTTTACACCCGCGCTAGTCCAGTCCCCGCTCTGTCGTTAGTTAAGTAACCTAACGGGTGATGACGGGACCCAGTGGCGAATGCGGATAGCATATACGTACATTATATTTTCGTTCTTTATTGGTGTGATCAATTAATGGGACTGCGTTGATTTGGATCAATGAAAGCTAAACAAATCTATTCTGATGTTGTTGGAACATTTTTCAAAAAGCTGTTATTGCAAGGACGTTTTCTTTTGTTTTGCACAGTGATATTCGGTTATGAATATCCAGCACCTCAGTCGACGAGGCAAGGGCCGAGATCCCTTCACCGGGAGTGACCCCTTGGACAGAAGTTTGCGTCAGGGTAATAACTTCACTATAGTCGATTGCCTTTTTGCTTTGCATCGTGGTATTCAGTTGGAATATCCTGCACCTCATTCTACGGGAAAAGAGCCGAGATCCCTTCACCGGGAGTGACCTCTTTAGCAAAAGTTTTTGTCACTATATTTTTATAAAAAGCTATCCGGTTCCTTCAACGATTTCAAGTTCATTACGTTAAAGGTTTTTCGCCAAAAACCATTCGTAGCCCTCCGTCATTTTAGACGGGTAGCACTTAGTATTCATGCTATGTTTGTTGGCCAAAGTCAAGGCATAGTGTATGGTAGCTATTTGTTACCTTTCTGTTGCATAGATAGATGCGTTGATTTGGGACAGTCGTACTGCTTTGTTGGCCAAAATCAAGGGTAGGTACGGGTGGGTTCAAATTAACCTGGATAATGACGGGTAGAACTTGACATCTGACTTATGATTTGTTGGCCAAAGTCAAGGTCATTAGCGTATGGGGTAAAAATCACATCGGGAGTTTCTAAAGAAACTGAAACTTGCCAGGCATGCACATACCTTCTGGAGTGTGATAACGTGAGTGGATTCCGTCACGTTATCATGCGATGATAGTTGGATCCCGATTCCCACTGATGAGTTGGTTTACTCCTCGGGTGATTCCGACTAATTCTTCTTTCAGGTTTGGAGGAGAATTTGAGGTTACGGTGGGAGGTTTGCTGATTAGATAAAGTGATAACCATTCTGATCTAGGTTAGAGTGCACGCAGAGTGTTTCTTTTCTCTCTCTCTTTGGCAGGGACCATGACCCGACCATAGACTATGACTCAGTGACCAAGTTGACCGAACCTTCTTATAACACTGGCTTTTGGATTTTCAGAGTAGCATACCTCATTGCCACTCCTTCTTTTACCCTTTTCTCCAGGACACCTCGTATTATTACGAATGTCTACTTCCATTGGATAAAACCATCGTATGGTTATGTACGAACTCGAAGGAATTTATTCGAGGATGGTTTCTGGTTCTGGAGAAAACGAATATGACTATTCAGTTGTCTTTTCCTTTTACCTTCTCTTAGGTTGCGATTGCTCCTTGGATTAGGACGGTACACCTATTACGCTTATTGGATAGTCTTCATCCAAACCATAGGCAGGTGCCGAACGGTAGGAGATGAAGAAAACCAATTAGCCTAACGAAGGTGTACAGAAGGTATTAAGTGAAGACAAATAAAGGGATTAGTAAGAGGGCAAAGTAAACTGCGACTGTTATTCACGACCAAACCAAGTATTTCTTCGCCAATCCTACATCACCTTTTATTTCTCCAGAGCACTCCGTATCACTACGAAGATCCACAGTTTATTGGATACTCCATCGTATGGTTAAATACGAACTCGAAGGAACTTGTTCCAGTTCGAGGATGGATTCTGGTTCAGGAGAAATAGGAATAAGATTTATTCAGTTTTCTTTTATCTTTACCTTCTCTCGGGTTGCGAGTGCTCATAGGATTAGGACAGTACACCTATTACGCTTATTGGATAGTCTTCTTCCAAACCATAGGCTGGTGTCGAACATAGGGAAGGAAGAAAACCATTTAGCCTAACGATGGTGTGTAGAAGATAACGACTAAAGACATATAAAGGGATTTAGAGATATGGTAAAGAAATATACGGTTACAGTTGTGAATCTGATAATGGAAGAGGCATTACTAGGAATACCCGGATACCCCTTCGAAACATTTATATGTTTCAGTTTCACTATGCATTGTTAAAGGAAAACTGATTTTCCAATTAGTCCTTGCTCCATGGTATGTATTTACCAGGTTTGATTCTCACATCTGTATGGTTTTACAGATGATGAGTGGGAGTAAATTATTGGGAATTGGGTGATCATCCTCATTATTCATTGTAATTAGTGATATTTGATGAAATCGCCTGGGTTGTTTTGCCGGACGGCAAATATTTGGTTTTGAATATCCGTTGTTATGCACCAATTTCAAATTAATATATCTGTACCTTTATTTTTTATAAAGTGAGATATAACTTTTTGAAATTATGTCTATGACATTTGCCTATATCAGTGGATGGTTAAGTAAGGAGTATTAAACAGCGCTGTAATTCTTCTTAACCATAAGTACAGTTTTCAACCTACGACACACAGGGAATGAGTTATTAGACTCAAGGGACTTATACAGAGTATTGTATGTTGTCCAGTGTCCATTTGGACAGAGGGGTTGGTACTCGTACTATATTCTGTTTACTTGTGACTTCTCTAGTTCCTAGACATGTGTTTCGTAGAAGGTCGTAGTTTTGAGAAGTTATAGGTATAAGAGTAAAGTAGAGAACCAGGCATTGCAAGTATCAGGAATCTTCAAGGTGATCGAAGATGTAGATACTTGTGTATGGTATTCAGTTGATAGTAATGATTAAGAGAACTTACTTCTCTTTCAGGTTACTTATAATTGGAAGCACTCCTAAATTGAGTAATGCTGATCGACCTCTCTCCATTTAGTTGACATGCACTGGTGACAGCTGCATGATTTGAATCTGGTTCCAATTAAATCAGTGCCTCTGTTTCTATATTGAATATAGAACGGTTCATATCTTAACATTGTTAAGGTACGGGGAGTTGTCCGGCTTATGCTTAAAACCAGACTGTGGATAACTCAAGGCATGTTTCTGTAATGGTTGTTTGTGGGTTGACCCGGGCTATGACGAGGGTTGATTTTCTACCATCTGGAAGATCAATAGTGATATTGTTCTTGACTCGCCACAGTTTTAATAAAAATGGATTTTTTTTCAGAAAACGGTAGTGGGAGTATGGTAGAACTGGAAGTGATTCCAGAACCGCAAACGATTACTAAAAATTTGATAAGAACCTAAAGATTCAATCTGGTTTGACATTCCATTGGCCACGCCGCAGATATGGTAGGTAACCTCAGGCACTCAAAAGATACTTCGGTATGCTCAAAGACGGTGACAAGGAGGTTCTTGTTTACCCAGACTTACCATTACTGTTGTTCCAGACCATGAGACCCGGCAGGAGGATGAGTATAGCGTCGTTCTGAACTGGCTTTAGAAGTGTTCGTGTATATGACTCTGCCAGAGGGTTGTCATAGTCAGTGGGAGCAGCGGAAGCATAATGGACAAGTAGCTTATGTCTATTTATGGACTAAAGCAGATATAGCGGAGATAAATCATCTATTTCTGATATGACAGTCATAGGATTGACTTCATCAAAATAAGGGATGGGTCTGTTAAGAAGGTAGTAGGGTGTGATGTCCTGGTATTTGGATGACATACACAGAGTAGGAAGTGAAATTCCTATACTACAATCGTTTATACTTTGGTTGTCACACAGTGGTTTCTCCACATAGGAATTGGATATTATATCAGACATTCTGGTTACTAGATCTACGGTTTTAGATCTAGATTTGGGTAGTTTCCCAATTTGGGTACTTAGACAACATTCTAAAGGTGTTTTAGAATGGATGACTCCTGGCATGGTAGTGTACCTGCAGGTGATGGAGTCACCCTCTCTAAAGGTGTCTTACAGACTAAAGAGGAGAGGGATGTGCATGATTGGCAGATCACTTGCTTAGGCAATTGAGTTGATCATGATATGTCAAGTACCACACCAGATGTTGTTTTTGCACGAGATGCAATATGTTGATATTGATCCAATCCTGGAGAAACGATCAGAAGCAGTTTTAGAACATAAGTGGATGTTCTAGGGATATGATAACGGCAGCCTCCTTCGGGAGACAGTTATCATTCCCGGCTTCCAAGGTGACCTGGATGACAGAGTGACTGTTAGAGTTATAGTTTTCCCTCTGACGAGGGGCAGTAGCTTGGACAGGTGGTCCAAGGGGATACTGAGGGAGGCATGGCGCAGGATACTGATTAAATTCAGTTGACGATACAGTCTAAGAAGTTTGGATTTGGAGTTCAGTTATGAACTAGGTCCCATCAGATATCCAGACATATTCTAAAACAGGTATTGCTCATTTTGGGAGATGGCTTTCTCCACGAACATGAGATAAAGAGAGACATAGAAAGAAACATCAGGGCGGATCCACACACTGTGGCTATTCCTCGAATGCAATAGTTTTGCAAACGGGCTTTGTGAAACTGATTAGTAGAGGAGTTGGGTGTTCGGTATCACATGGGCTGTGAGTATGCGACATCGCAATAATTAGCCTTGAGTGCAAGTGGGAGATTGTTAGATATAGTGCCTTCAGAGTCAATTATGTAAGTCCACGTTGCCCACCCCGATACTTGCGGGGAGGCGGAAAACGGAATAAAAATCGAATTTTTATGAGCTTAGGCAACATGGACTAGACTATGAAGGATCTTTGCTAAACAAAAACAAGCTAAAGCTAACTAGAAACTAGCTAAGTGCTAGAAAGGTTATACCTTGGGCTTTATGTCCTTCTCTCCTTACTCCTTGGAGTGGTGGAAGGAGGTCACCTTTGTCGTCTTCTCACGTCGAAGAAAGATCCACCCGAAAGCCTCAACCTTTGGCTTCAACTCCAAGCTAGAAGTAACTAGGGTGCAAGAAGTGCTAATCCTTGAACCCTAGATGAGAGTAGAGATTATCAAGAGAGGGTTTTTCTCAAGCTCAAGTGTTTCTCAACACATGAGAGGGGAGAGCTTGAGGGAGAGGAAGAACAAGAGAGAGAAAAGGAATGATAGAATGAGAGAATAATAACCATTCTCACATATATGTGTTAATTATTTTAATTAGATAATTAGTGAGATAATTGTCATGGCTTAATCAAGACATGACCATTATCATTTTATTTTTAATGCAATTTGCAAGGATCAAAGAGCATCTTCCAAATGAAATGATGATGGTCAAAGTGTCAACAAGGTCAACAAGTCAAGATAGGTCAAATGGCCAACAACCATAACCATGCACAATTATTAAACTAATATCAATTAACAATAATACACACATAAGCATTAAAGTTAATAAAATGATAATAGTCATTAACCCTAATCAAAGTCCTCTCCCTCTGTCTCAAGCAACTGTGCATACGCACCCGTATTCGTGATCCGAGGAACACGAATACAATGAGAAAAACCAATTCCAAACCATATACTGTTGGAGATAGTGCTCTCAGAGTCAATTATTGGGTCACAGGCACGTGATTGCAATGGTTGAGGGGAGGTCCTGTCCCAGTAGGACAGTCTTACTCGAGATGATAGTATGCTATCTGGTTTATCTTTATCATCGTGTACTGCTTTAGGTGACCTTACGAGTCACAATTACACGTTGATAGAGCCCCTAGGATTCTTGCTTGATACCAGCAGTATGAGGGCGATCATATACGTGAGAGCTGGGGTCTATAAGCACATCCTTAAAAGGTCCCTAGTCGTGGGAGTTTCGAGACAGGGCATCGATACTCCGGAGTAGACTAGTGTATACAGTCGAGACCCCGACGAGGGGCGGTGGCCGGTCTCACAAGCCACTGGTGTCAGTTGGTTCACCTAAGATGTATACAGGTGCTCATTGGGTTATGAGTACAACGAACAGGACTCGCCGGGAACCTGCTAGTTGGGATTATACCAGACGTCGGATAGCAGTTCCCTGGTGACATGTGTACAGGTTAGTTCATCGACCTGAGATCGTCATTTGTCTCGTGTGAGTTCCCACTGTGCTTTGATTACTACCACACCACGGCTCAAAGGAGTCGTGCAAACAGGTTTTAGTTAGGTACAGTCCCGAGCCACATGGAGGCAGTGAGCGGATCTGCAGGGGTTCGTCTCTCCCGGTATTGGGGGTGAGGTCGCGCTGTGTCTAGGAGAGCCAGAACATGAAAAGTCCTTGGCCAAGGCAGGAGACTTGCTGGTAGGTATTCCAGTAGTATCTCAGGGTGTTCTGGGCTACACTCCGACACGACTTGTACCGCTATTGGGGGTCTGACTTTTACCAACCCCCTAGGCCCGCCATGCGATGCTCATAGACGAACGGACCGGACTGTACGGATATTGTCACTGACAGGCTCAGTAGGGTGTCAGGATGAGTTCTCTCATCGACGTCCCTTTTGGTCAATACCTGGTAGCCCGTCACGTATTGGCTTATACCTCTGACGTGCTAGTGGTTAAATCCACAGCCATAGTATTGACGAGTCTTTAGAGTCCACCACACACTCAGTTACTCAGGTTTCGGGCGAAACGCTGTAGAGGCCGTATGGAGATATGGCAGGGTTCGATCAGATACGTGCGGTATTGCACGGATCGTGATCGGACGGTTTTTTACTAGCCGGCTTTGGCTTAAGCCGGATCCTAGTATTAGATAGTGTAGTTTTGTCTCTTTGCATTTGTGTTCAGTAGGAATACAAATGCGGGCATGTATTTGCAGTAGCGGGGTTTTCCTGTAATTTATTACGGGATCAGTTTTCTGAAGTTGCCAGTTTGCATTCCGTTCCGGCCGGTTTTCTTTTATTCCTTCACGGCCGGACTTTTTGATGGAGGGGGTTAATTGCAAGTTTGCAATTAACTTATTTGATGAGGGGTTTCATGCATATATGTGGCTTCCTCATCATGAGATTCCTTTTGAATCAATTCATTGCATTTAATGTGATGGTTTAGTGAGTGGATTGAAAAGGAATTTGGTTGTGACCATTTTGATTTTAGATTATTGATTTTATTCTCTTGTATTGATTTTTCCTTTTTCCTCCACCATGATTTGGGCCGGCCACTATTCCAGGGAGAGGAGAGATTGATTTTTTTAGTGTGTGGTGATTTATTTTCATATCATGCATTGAAAAATTGAGGGGAGTCCAAGCTAATTTAAAAAGAGCTCATTCTTTTCACAGCAAGAGATATAGCATGCTCCATTTTTTTTTCTAGCAAGCATCCTTGAAATTCTTGTGTACAAATTCCTCCATAAATGGCAACCTCTTAAACCCCAAAGAGACATGGCTATTACACTATTCTACAGCATCCCTTGGACGCGTCGGCTAGCCAACTTCGCGCCCGAGTTGTCTCGGTCAAGAGGTGGGAGCCCGTAAAAGATTCCGGCTACGTGGTGCCCTTTCCGACGAGAAGTTGACGGACGGAGATTCCGCGGAAGATCGTAGTGGAGACGAAGACCGAAGGACACGGATCGCTTGGTATGGCTTCTCTACTCTTTTCTAGTTTGCTAGTAGCTAGGTTAATGGCTCGATCCGGGTTAATAGTGCGCGGTGGTGCCGGTTGCAAGTTTTGCAAAGTTTTTGTTTCCGCGTTTCCGGCGTCGGATCGACGGCCGGGGCGTCGCCGCGGGCTTACAATGGTATCAGAGCCACGCCGTTAACCTAGCCTAGCTTGCTCTAGTATGTTTAAAGCTCGATCGAACGGATTTGTCCGAAAACCCGATTTCAAGTATACAAGTTTCTGTCGAAATTTTTTTAAGCTCCAAAAATTTTTCAGGGTGTTGCAGAAACATGTGTAGAGAATTCTAAGAACACTGCAAAAATTTGGTGACCCAATTCGACTATACGGCCGCGGAACCGCGGCCATAACCCCACTTTGGTCGCGGTTCCGCCGCAGTAATAGAGCTTCGTTGCACCATTTTTTTCCAGTGGGTCCTAGTATGGGAAATGGGGTTTTTGGAGCATTCTTTTTGGGCCCAGATTTTCTGTAAGTGCTACAGTACCGCTTGGGGCCCACTTGATAAAATTTGTTCGATCGGATATTTTAAACATGCTAGTTCACAGTATTTACATTATATCTGCGACCGTGAATGTCACTCGATCGGTAAATCCTGTCTAACTACTATAGCCCGGTTAGACGGATTTGCGAACGTGACATTCACGTTGATGTTCTATATGTTGCTGTGATGTTGCGGATCGGTCGTGGGGGATAGCCTGGATGCAATATTAGTACAGTTTTGTTTTACATGTACATTTGATATTGCGGGGCGAGCGTCCGACATGTGGACTGCCGTCACTGCCTGTTTGTATTATTCTTTTGGGGCACGACCAGGTTGCGGTCGATGTACCCGTTGTATGTATATTTTACTTTCTGTACTAGGATTGCCCCGCGGAGGGGTGCACGGATAGCCGGGTTCTAGAGGGCAATGGACCCGCATCTCATGGAGTTGAGACGGAGGGGGCTTTACTCTAGAATTGGCGGGCTATTCGCCGCACTCGTAGGGGGTATAGGTTGACCCAGGAGGGGTGCCCAAGTTACTGGATTCCGTGAAGTGCTGGGTGGTCCATTCACGTTGCTGAAGGGGGCTGCCTCGCTTCAGGTTTTGGCGGGTGACTTGCCGCGCCCGTAGGGGTCTAGGATCTCATTGCACAGGCTATCCACACGACCAGGGGAACGTCGGGTTTCAGTAGCGGCTCTGTGAAACCCGGGGATCCCAGATATCTGTATTGATCTGTGTTGCTATACATTTCTGTGCTGCATTTTTATCACGCCTTGAGCGAAAATTATATATTATATATATACTAGTAGATGTGGTATATGTTTTGCATCCGCGCTAGTCCAGTCCCCGCTCTGTCGTTAGTTAGCTAACCTAACGGGTAATGACGGGACCCAATGGCGAATGCGGATGGTATATACGTACATCAGTATATTTTCGTTCTTTGTGGTGTGATCAATTGATGGGACTGAATTGATTCGGATCATTGCAAGTTAAACAAACCTATTCTGATGTTGTTGGAACATTTTTCAAAAAGCTGTTATTGCAAGGGCGTTCTCTTTTGTTTTGCACAGTGGTATTCAGTTGGAATATCCTGCTCCTCAGTTGACGAGGCAAGGGCCGAGATCCCTTCACCGGGAGTGACCCCTTGGACAGAAGTTTGCGTCAGGGCATTAACTTCACTATAGCCGATTACTTTTGCTTTGCACCGTGGTATTCAGTTGGAATATCCTGCACCTTATTCTACGGGGAAAGAGCCGAGATCCCTTCACCGGGAGTGACCTCTTTAGCAAAGGTTTTCGTCACTATATTTTTTAAAAAGCTATCCGTTCCTTCAACGATATCAAGCTCATTACGTTAAAGGTTTTCGCCAGAAACCATTCGTAGCCCTCCATCATTTCAGTTAAATATACGGTAGTATTCAAGCTATGTATTTTGACCTCACGCCAAGGCATAGTGTTTGGTAGCTGCTGGGTATTTATCTGTTGCATAGATAGATGCGTTGGTTTAGGACAGTCGTACTATTATTTTGGCCTACGTCAAGGGTGTGTACGGGTGGGTTCAAACTAACCTGGATAATGATGGGTAGAACTTGGCATGTGACTTATGATATTTTGACCTCACGCCAAGGTCATAAGAGCATGGGGCAAAAATCCACATCGGGAGTTTCAAAAGAACTGAAACTTGCCAGATATGCGCATACCTTCTGGAGTGTGATACCGTGAGCGGATTCCTTCACGTTATCATGCGATGATAGTTGGATCCCGATTCCCACTGATGAGTTGGTTTACTCCTCGGGTATTCCCGACTGATTCTTCTTTTAGGTTTGGAGGAGAATTTGACGGTACAGTGGGAGGTTTCCTGATTAGATAAATTGGTAACCATTGTGATCTAGGTTAGAGTGCACGCTGAGTGTTTCTTTTCTCTCTCTCTTTGGCAGCGACCATTGACCCGACCCTAGACTATGACTCAGTGACCAAGTTGACCGAACCTTCTTAACACTGTCTTTTGGATTGTCAGAGTTGCAAACCTCATTGTCACTCCTACTTTTACCCTTTTTCTCCGGGACATCCCGTATTACTACGAACGTCCACTTCCATTGGACAAAACCATCGTATGGTTATATACGAACTCGAAGGAATTCGAGGATGGTTTCCGGTTCTGGAGAAAACGAATAGGACTATTCAGTTGTCTTTACCTTTTACCTTCTCTCAGGTTGCGAGTACTCCTTGGTTTAGGAGATAGTACACCTATTACGCAAATTGGATAGTCTTCCTCCAAACCTTAGGCTGGTGCCGAACGGTGGGGAATGAAGAAAGCCAATTAGCCTAAACGGTGTACAGAAGGTATTAAGTTCAGACAAAGCAAGGGATTAGTAAGAGGGCAAAGTAAATTGCGACTGCTATTCACGACCAAACCAAGTATTTCTTCGCCAATCCTAAATCACCTATTTCTAAGGTTTATTCGGTTGGCTTTTATCTTCACCTTCTCTCGCATTGCGAGTGCTTCTAGGATTAGGACAGTACACCCATTATGCTTATTGGATAGTCTTCTTCCAAACCATAGGCTGGTGCCGAACGGTAGGGAAGGAAGAAAACCATTTGGCCTAAAGGGGTGTACAGAAGGTAATGACTAAAGACATATAAAGGAATTTGGAGAGGTGGCAAAGAATTATATGGTTACAGTCGTGAATCTGGATAATGGAAGAGGCATTACTAAGAATACCAGGATACCCCATCGAAACATTTCAATGTTTCAGGTTCACTGTGTACTGTTAAAAGAAAACTGATTTCCCGATTAGACACTTGCTCCAGGGTATGTATTTACCAGGTATGATTCTCACATCTGTATGGTTTTACAGATGATGAGTGGGAGTAAGTTATTGGGAATTAGGTGATCATCCTCATTATATCGGGATTCATTGTAATTGGTGATATTTGAGGAAATCACCTGGGTTGTTTGCCGGTCGGCAAATATTTGGTTTTGAATATCCGTTGTTATGCACCAATTTCAAATTGATATATCTGTACGTCTATTTTTATAGAGTGAGATGTACCTTTTTGAAATTATGTCTATGACATTTACCTATATCAGTGGATGGTTAGGTAAGGAGCATTGAACAGCGGTGTAATTCTTCTTAACCATAAGTACAGTTTTCAACCTACGACACACAGTGAATGAGTTGTTAGACTCAGCGGACTTATACAGAGTATTGTATATTGTCCAGTGTCCATTAGGACAGAGGGGTTGGTCCTCTTACTATATTCTGTTTACTTTTAACTTCTCTAGTTCTTAGACATGTGTTTCATAGAAACACAGAGTCTAAGTTTTGAGGAGTTATAGGTATAAGAATAAAGTAGAGAACCAGGTATTGCAAGTATCGGGATTCTTCAAGGTGATCGAAGATGTAGATACTTGTGAATGGTATTCAGTTGATAGTAATGATTATGAGAACTTGCTTCTCTTTCAGGTAACTCATAATTGGAAGCATTCCTAAGTTGAGTAACGCTGATCGGCCTCCTTCCATTTAGTTGACATGCACTGGGGACAGCTACATGATTTGAATCTGGTTCAATTAAATCAGTGTCTCTGTTTCTGTATTGGATATAGAACAGTTCATATCTTGACATTGTTAAGATACGGGGAGTTGTCCGGCTTATGCTTAAAACCAGACTCCGGATAACTCAAGGCACGTTTCTGTAATGGCTGTTTGTGGGTTGACCCGGGCTATGACGAGGGTTGATTTTCTACCATCTGGAAGATCAATAGTGATATTGTTCTTGACTCGCCACAGTTTTAATTAAAAATGGATTTTTTCAGAAAACAGTAGTGGGAGTATGGTAGAACTGGAAGTGATTCCAGAACCGCAAACGATTACTAAAGATT
Source organism: Agapanthus africanus (assembly GCA_030015575.1). Lineage (NCBI taxonomy): Eukaryota > Viridiplantae > Streptophyta > Magnoliopsida > Asparagales > Amaryllidaceae > Agapanthus > Agapanthus africanus. The sequence goes on from CM057343.1 coordinate 117,448,742, forward strand.
TGATAAGAACCTAAAGATTCAATCTGGTTTGACATTCCATTGGCCACTCCACAGGTATGGTGGGTAACCGCAGGCACTCGAGAGGTACTTCGGTATGCTCAAGGACGGTGGCAGAGAGGTTCTTGTTTACCCAGACTTGCCATTGCTGTTGTTCCAGACTGTGAGACCCGGCAGGAGGGTGAGTATATCGTCGTTCTAAACTGGCTTTAGAAGTGCACGTCTATATGACTCTGCCAGAGGGTTGTCGTAGTCAGTGGGAGCAGCGGAAGCATTGGTGGACATCAGGCTTATGTCTATTTATAGACTAGAGCAGATATAGCGGAGATAGATCATCTATTTCTGATGTGACAGTCATAGGTTTGACTTCATCAGAATAGGGGATGGATCTCTTAAGAAGGTAGTAGGGTGTGATGTCCTGGCATTTGATGACATACACAAAGTAGGAAGTGATATTCCTATACTACGATCGGTTATACTTTGGTCGTCACACAGTGGTTTCTCCACATAGGACTTGGATATTATATTAGACATTCTGGTTACTAAATCTATGGTTTTAGATCTAGATTTGGGTGGTTTCCCAATCTGGGTACTTAGACAGCATTCTATGAGTATTTAGAATGGACGACTCCTGGCATGGTGGTGTACCTGCAGGTAATGGAGTCACCCTCTCTAAAGGTGTCTTACATACTAAAGGGGAGAGGGATGTGCATGATTGGCAGATCACTTGCATAGGTAATTGAGTCAATCATGAAATGTCAAGTACCACACCAGATGTTGTTCTTGCAGTAGGTGCAATAAGTTGATATTAATCCAATCCTGGAGAAACAATCGGAAGCAGTTTTAGAACATAAGTGGATGTTCTAGGGATATGATAACGGCAACCTCCTTTAGGAGACGGTTATCATTCCAGGCTTCCAAGGTGACCTTGATGGCAGAGTGGCTGTTAGAGTTATAGTTTTCCCTCTGACGAGGGGCAGTATTTTGGACAGGTGGTCCAGGTGGATACTGTGGGAGGCATGGCGCAGGATACTAATTAAGTTCAGTTGACGATACAGTCTAAGAAGTTTGGATTTGGAGTTCATTTATGAGCTAGGTCCCATCAAACATCCAGACATATTCTAAGACAGGTATTGCTCATTTCGGGAGATGGCTTTCTCCACGAATATGGGATATAGAGAGACATAGAAAGAAACACCATAGCGGGTCCACTCACTGAGGCTATTCCTCGAACGCAATAGTTTCGCAAACGAGCTTTGTGAGACTGACTAGTAGAGGAGTTGGGTGTTCGGTATCACACGGGCTGTGAGTATGCGACATCGCAATAATTAGCCTTGAGTGCAAGTGGGAGATTGTTGGAGATAGTGCCCTAAGAGTCAATTATTGGGTCACAGGCACGTGATTGCAATGGTTGAGGGGAGGACCTGTCCCAGTAGGACAGTCTTACTCGAGATGATAGTATGCTATCTGGTTTATCTTTATCATCGTGTACTGCTTTAGGTGACCTTACGAGTCACTATTACACGTTGATAGAGCCCCTAGGATTCTTGCTTGATACCAGCAGTATGAGGGCGATCATATACGTGAGAGCTGGGGTCTATAAGCACATCCTTAAAAGGTCCCTAGTCGTGGGAGTTTCGAGACAGGGCATCGATACTCCGGAGTAGACTAGTGTATACAGTCGAGACCCCGACGAGGGGCGGTGGCCGGTCTCACAAGCCACTGGTGTCAGTTGGTTCACCTAAGATGTATACAGGTGCTCATTGGGTTATGAGTACAACGAACAGGACTCGCCGGGAACCTGCTAGTTGGGATTATACCAGACGTCGGATAGCAGTTCCCTGGTGACATGTGTACAGGTTAGTTCATCGACCTGAGATCGTCATTTGTCTCGTGTGAGTTCCCACTGTGCTTTGATTACTACCACACCACGGCTCAAAGGAGTCGTGCAAACAGGTTTTAGTTGGGTACAGTCCCGAGCCACATGGAGGCAGTGAGCGGATCTGCAGGGGTTCGTCTCTCCCGGTATTGGGGGTGAGGTCGCGCTGTGTCTAGGAGAGCCAGAACATGAAAAGTCCTTGGCCAAGGCAGGAGACTTGCTGGTAGGTATTCCAGTAGTATCTCAGGGTGTTCTGGGCTACACTCCGACACGACTTGTACCGCTATTGGGGGTCTGACTTTTACCAACCCCCTAGGCCCGCCATGCGATGCTCATAGACGAACGGACCGGACTGTACGGATATTGTCACTGACAGGCTCAGTAGGGTGTCAGGATGAGTTCTCTCATCGACGTCCCTTTTGGTCAATACCTGGTAGCCCGTCACGTATTGGCTTATACCTCTGACGTGCTAGTGGTTAAATCCACAGCCATAGTATTGACGAGTCTTTAGAGTCCACCACACACTCAGTTACTCAGGTTTCGGGCGAAACGCTGTAGAGGCCGTATGGAGATATGGCAGGGTTCGATCAGATACGTGCGGTATTGCACGGATCGTGATCGGACGGTTTTTTACTAGCCGGCTTTGGCTTAAGCCGGATCCTAGTATTAGATAGTGTAGTTTTGTCTCTTTGCATTTGTGTTCAGTGGGAATACAAATGCGTGCATGTATTTGCAGTAGCGGGGTTTTCCTGTAATTTATTACGGGATCAGTTTTCTGAAGTTGCCAATTTGCATTCCGTTCCGGCCGGTTTTCTTTTATTCCTTCACGGCCGGACTTTTTGATGGAGGGGGTTAATTGCAAGTTTGCAATTAACTTATTTGATGAGGGGTTTCATGCATATATGTGGCTTCCTCATCATGAGATTCCTTTTGAATCAATTCATTGCATTTAATGTGATGGTTTAGTGAGTGGATTGAAAAGGAATTTGGTTGTGACCATTTTGATTTTAGATTATTGATTTTATTCTCTTGTATTGATTTTTCCTTTTTCCTCCACCATGATTTGGGCCGGCCACTATTCCAGGGAGAGGAGAGATTGATTTTTTTAGTGTGTGGTGATTTATTTTCATATCATGCATTGAAAAATTGAGGGGAGTCCAAGCTAATTTAAAAAGAGCTCATTCTTTTCACAGCAAGAGATATAGCATGCTCCATTTTTTTTTTAGCAAGCATCCATGAAATTCTTGTGTACAAATTCCTCCATAAATGGCAACCTCTTAAACCCCAAAGAGACATGGTTACTACACTATTCTACAGCATCCCTTGGATGCGTCGGCTATCTAACTTCGCGCCCGAGTTGCCTCGGTCAAGAGGTGGGAGCCCGTAAAAGATTCCGGTGGTGCCCTTTCCGACGAGAAGTTGACGGACGGAGATTCCGCGGAAGATCGGAATGGAGACGAAGACCGAAGGACACGGATCGCTTGGTATGGCTTCTCTACTCTTTTCTAGTTTGCTAGTAGCTAGGTTAATGGCCCGATCCGGGTTAATAGTGCGCGGTGGTGCCGGTTGCAAGTTTTTCAAAGTTTTTGTTTCCGCGTTTCCGGCATCGGATCGACGGCCGGGGCGCCGCCGCGGGCTTACATAAACTAGGATCCGGCTTAAACCAAAGCCCACTAGTATAAGCTGTCCGGACAGCAAACGTGCACAAGTACGCGGATGTGAAGGAACCCTGTCGCAAAACCATGCGACCTCTGCTCATTTTGCCTAAAGGCGAATAGCTCTCTATGTGGGACTCTAAAGACTCAACACTATGCTGGCAGTGGGTTTAACCACAGACCGCAAGCGGCACTAGCTGTACGTAACGGTCCCAAGGTAGATGTTGATAAGAAGACTGACGAGGTGAACCCCATCTGAACTCCTACTGGGCCTGTATGTGACAGTCTCCGTACAGTCCGGTCTGTTCGTCAGATACATCGCATGGCGGGCCTAGGGGGGTGGTGAACGTTAGTCCCCTAATAACGGTACAAGTCATGTCGGAGTGTAGCCCAGAACACCCTGAGATAACACTGGAAACCTACCAGTATATCTCGCTTGCCCTGGCCAGGGACTACTCGTGTAATGGCTCTCCTGGACACAGCGCGATGTCAACCCCCAATACCGGGAGAGACGAATCCTGTCTAACCGTCACTACCTCCAAGTGCTTCGGGACTGCACCCAAAAACTACCTGTTTGCACGACTCCTTTGAGTCGTGGTTGGATAGTAATCAAAGTGCAGTGGGAACACACTCGAGGCGAAGTGACAGTGTCAAGTCAACGGACTAAGCTGTACTCATGTCACCTGGGAACTGATAACTGACGATAGGTATAATACCAACCAACAGTCCCCGACGAGTCCTGTCCAGTGTACTCGTAACCTAACGAGCACCCGCATACTATCTCAAGTACGACATACTGACGGCTGTGGGACAGACCGTCTCCCACACTGGGATGAGAAGCGCATACGCTAGTCTACTCCGGAGTATCAATGCCCTGCCTCGATAGTCCAACGACTAGAGACCTGTATAAGGATGTGCTTATAGATCACCCAGCTCCCACGAGTGTGAGCGCCATCACAACGCTGGTAATCAAGCAAAGATCCTAAGGGCTCTACTAATATATATATCAGCAATATGCTAAAAGAAACACATGCACATATTAAAGTAGAGACAAACCAAGTAGCATACTACCATTTCGAGCAAGATTGTATATACAACTGTGAATATCCCAAGCTTCCATTAAGTAATATACAAACTAGTATGATACAGTAATGGCCTCTAGGGCATATACACTAACAATCTCCCACTTGCACTAAGGCCATGTACTGGCGTATCGAAGACCTATCATCTCGATCAGCCGCTCGAACTGAGTCTGGGGCAAGGCCTTGGTGAATGGATCTGCCGTGTTATCTTCTGAAGCAACCCTCCGTACCTCGATCTCCTGGCGATCCACAATCTCCCTGATCAGGTAATACCGCCTCAAGATGTCTCTGGATTTCTGATGGGACCTGGGTTCCTTCGCTAAAGCTATAGCCCCGTTGTTGTCGCAATACAGAGGTATTGGGTCAACAATGGACGGAACCACCTGAAGTTCTCTCAAGAACTTCCTCATCCAGACAGCTTCTTTTGCGGCATCAGATGCAGCGATGTATTCCGCTTCCATAGTCAAGTCAGCAACGGTTTCCTGTTTGGAGCTCTTCCAACACACCGCCCCTCCATTGAGGGTGAAGACAAAACCCGACATGGACTTGGAATCATCCTTGTCACTCTGGAAGCTGGAGTCAGCAAAGGCCTCAATCTGGAGGTCTTTTCCGCCATACACCAAGAACATCTCCTTGGTCCATCTCAGGTACTTGAGAATGTTCTTTACTGCTATCCAATGTTTCTCCCCAGGGTTTGACTGATACCTGCTTACCACACTCAGTGCATAGGCCACATCCGGTCTGGTACACAACATCGCATACATTATAGAGCCTACCGCAGAAGCGTAGGGTATAATAGACATGCGATCCCTCTCCAAATCAGTCTTGGGAGACATCTCTTTGGAGAGGGTGATTCCGTGACAAGCCGGTAGATTACCACGCTTGGAATCTTCCATACTGAATCTCTTCAGTATGGTGTCGATGTACCTGGACTGTGAAAGTCCTAATATCCTCTTGGATCTGTCACGGTAGATCCGGATACCCAGAATGTATGAGGCATCACCCAGGTCTTTCATGGAGAACCTGTGTGACAAGAACCCCTTGACAGATTGTAGCATAGGAATGTCATTTCCTATCAAGAGAATGTCATCCACGTATAAAACGAGGAATACTACAGTTCTCGCTACAAATCTACAATAGATGCATGGTTCATCTGGATTTTTGATAAAGCCAAATTCCTTGACCGTCTCATCAAAACAGATGTTCCAACTCCGCGATGCCTGCTTTAGTCCATAAATGGACTTAAGCAACTTGCACACCTTTCCGCTGCTCCCACTCTGAATGAAACCCTCTGGCTGGTCCATATAGACACACTCCTCTAAATGTCCATTTAGAAAAGCTGTCTTTACGTCCATCTGACAAATCTCATAATCGTGGAAGGCAGCAATGGCAAGAAGGATCCGAATGGATTTCAGCATAGCTACTGGAGAAAAGGTTTCGTCATAGTCCAAACCAGGTCGCTGACGAAAACCCTTTGCTACCAGTCTAGCTTTATAGGTCTCAACCTGTCCATCAACACCAATCTTCTTTTTGAAGATCCACTTGCATCGTACGTGTTTTACCCCATCTGGAGCAATGTCCAACGTCCATACTTTGTTGGTGTACATGGACTCCATTTCGGTCCGCATTGCATCCAGCCATTTTACCGAGTCGACGCTCTGAATGGCTTACTGGAAGCTAGTAGGCTCATCACAATCTATGATGCAATCCTCTCCATCCCCGTCAATGAGAAAACCGTAGTATCTCTCGGGCGGATGAGACTGCCCACTACTCCTGCGGAGTGGCGTGGGAATGTCCTGATCTTTCGAACCCTCTGGTTCTACTAAGCTTTCAGTAATAGCTTGTGGTTCTGGAATTTCTTCCAGTTCTATTGCTCTCCCACTTATTTCTTTTTCTAAGAACTGATGTTCCAGAAAATGGGCATTACGAGAAACAAGGACTTTTTGTTCCTCTGCGTAATAGAAAAGATACCCCCTGGAGTTCTTTGGGTATCCCACAAACTTGCACAGTACTGAGCGTGCCTCTAACTTGTCCGCATGCTGCTTTTTGACATAAGCTGGACATCCCCAAATCTTCAGGTATTGAAGATAGGGTTTCTTCCCACTCCATAACTCATATGGTGTGGTAGGCACAGTCTTAGTGGGAACTCGGTTCAAAAGGTATGCAGCTGTTTCTAGCGCATATCCCCAGAACGATCGCGGCAACTCAGCGTTACTCATCATGGACCGTACCATATCCAATAGGGTTCGGTTCCGTCTCTCCGATACACCGTTATGTTGCGGAGTGTATGGAGGAGTAAGCTGAGAGAGAATTCCATTCTCTTTTATGTAACCCAGGAACTCAGCACTCAAGTATTCACCACCTCGATCAGATCTCAGTGCCTTGATACTTTTGCCTGTTTGTTTTTCTACTTCATTCTTATATTCCTGGAATTTTTCAAAAGCCTCGGATTTATGTTTCATTAAGAAGACATAACCGTACCTTGAAAAGTCATCCGTAAAAGTAATGAAGTAAGAATAACCGCTTCGTGCATGTGTAGACATTGGACCGCACACGTCGCTGTGTATGAGTCCCAAGAGCTCGCTCGCTCTTTCTCCGTGTCCAGTGAACGGAGTCTTTGTCATCTTTCCTTTGAGACAGGATTGACAAGTTGCATACGATTGATATTCGAACGGATCCAAATATCCTTCTGCATGTAACTTAGTCAACCTTCTCTCATTGATGTGACCCAGTCTACAATGCCATAAGAAAGTTTTATTTATTTCTGGAGACTTTCTTTTGTGTGTATTCTGGACATTGAAAATCTGTGGTTGGTTTAATACGTATATACCGTTGTTCAATGTACCTGACCCAATCAAAACTTGATTAAGGTGAATGTTCACTACATTACTTACAAATGCAAATTCATAACCTTCTTTAGATAATAAAGATACAGAAATGATATTACAGATTGCATTTGGTACATAATAACAACTACGCAAAACCAAAAAGTGTCCATCCGACAATCCCAGGTGATAGTCCCCCACGGCCTCAGCATCCATGCTAGCACCGTTTGCAACTCTGAGGGTCATGTCACCTGCCTTCAAAACTCTACGCTTTCTCAACACCTGCAAAGAATTACAGATATAAGATCCTGATCCGGTATCCAATACCCAGGATGTAGAGTTTATTGATAGACAGTTTTCAATAACATACACACCTGAAGCTGAAGCCGCAACTCGCTTCAAATCCTGTGTTCTGGCCTTCCAAGCCTTTCAATCCTGTTTCCAGTGACCACTTTTGTGACAATAGAAGCATTCTTCCTTCCCCACCAGCTTTCCCGCTATCTTTGTTGCTTTTCCTTTTCCCTTCGTATCCACTTTACCGACACCGCCTCTTGGTTTGGCGGGGGCTTTCTTCTTCTTGCCCTTGGCTTTCGCCCTGGACCTAGAAGAGGAAGATCCTCCTACAAACAAAGTGGATGTCTCCCTACCCTTCTGTAGGGTGCCCTCAGCACTCCTCAACATGTTCAGAAGTTCGGAAAGTTCAACCTCCTTTCCTTGCATGTTGAAGTTAAGAATAAACTGGGCGTAAGTGGAAGGAAGGGACTGGAGAATCAAATCAGTATAAAGTTCATTCTCCAACGTGGTCCCAAGGTCCGCGAGCTCCTCTATGTAGCCAATCATCTTAAGCACGTGTTCCGCTACCGATGATCCGACGGCCAACCTTACCGAAAATAACTTCTTCGACACTTCGTATCTTGCGATACGAGACTGCTCTCCATACAGTTCTTTTGTATGAAGAAATATGGACTCTAGGTCCATATTCTCGTGCCTCCTCTGATGTTCGTTGTCCATCGAGGCAAGTACGAGGCATTTGGCCTTCGCGCAATCTATTTCCCATGTCTTACGGATTTCCCTATCCGCGACACTGGTTTTGGGACCTGGGACAGGGGGAGCTTTGGTGGTAAGGACATACCCCAATTTGTCGTAAGTGATTGCCATCTTGACATTCCTGCGCCAATCTTTGTAGTTTGGCCCTGTCAGTATGTTTTTATCTACTAATAACTTAAGTCCGGTCATGTTGAATGGTCGCTGCAATTAGGAGAGAGAAAAGAAACACTTTAGCATGATGCTTTTGCAAGTTTAGAGTGGTTTTTAGTTTGTCTAAACTGGATGGCTCCCACTGTCTCTCGAATCCCTTCTCAAACCGTAAAGAAAGGATTAGTCAGGATCAATCTCACCGTACAATACTTGCTTAACCGTTCAGCCAGGCCAGTGTCGGTACTTCGAGGGAGGTTTTCCAACGCTTTCGCGAAGTTCCTTAATTAAGTAACCTCTTTTCCCTGTGGGCGTAGCCCCGCTAACACCTTTCTAGACACCTACTAAGTTTATAGCATTGATCGTTAAGTGAGAGTTTTCCCGAGGAGTAGCATATACTCACAGTAGGATCGGGATCCAAATATCATTGCGTGATAAAACCGAAGGAATCCTACCAGAATTATCACACTCCAAATGGTATGCAGCGCTAGCAAGTTTCAGTACTTATGAAACTCCCGATGTGGATTTTTGCCCCATGCTCTTATGACCTTGGCGTGAGGTCAAAATGTCATAAGTCACATGTCAAGTTCTTCCCATCATTATCCTGGTTAATTTGAACCCACCCGTACCTACCCTTGACGTAGGCCAAAATGGCAGTACGACTGTCTCAAACCAACGCATTTTATCTATGCTACAGATAAATATCTGGCCGCTACCAATCACTATGCCCTGGCGTAAGGTCAAAATACATAGCTTGAATACTACCGAATATTTAACTGAAATGATGGAGGGCTACGGATGGTTTTGGTGAAACCGTGAACGTAGTGAACTTGATATAATCGATGGAACGAGATAGCTTTTAAAAGGAGTGGTTCAAGCTCCGCGTTTAAAAGTTTAGTTTTGAAAAGAACCGAGTGGTTTTCAAAGTGTTCCAATCGACTTTTACTTGGTTTATTTTCTTGCATTAGTTCTTTTAATGCGTCCCATCATTTAATCCTACCATTGCAGAAAACAACCAAAATATGACGTACGCTTATGCCATTCGCATTCGCTACGGGGCCCCGTCATTACCCGTTAGGTTACTTAACTAACGACAGAGCGGGGGCTGGGCTAGCGCGGCTGTAAAACATAAGCAACGCCTAAATAGTTATCATATATTAATATATAGCAATGATAGACATTACAGATCACAGATGAATACATTGGATATACTAGGAATCCGCAATCCGTTCGAGCCTGCAACGAAAAGAGGATTACACGGTCGCGGTGAATAGCCAATACCCCACCTAAGACCCCTACGGGTGCGGCAAAGTACCCGCCAAGTACCCGAAGCGAAGCAACCTCCCTCACCACCGTGAGTAGGCCACTCGGCACTTCGAGATACCCGGTAGTTTGTGCACCCCCTCCATGGGTCTATCCTAGGAGCAAAAACAGTAAAAAGAATTATACAATGACGGCTACAACCCCGACCCGGTTGTGCGGCCAAACAAATAATAATATTACATCAATTTACATATTATAATGAATGAAAGAAAAAGCAACACTCATCTCACATCCACCCCGGCTATTCATCCGCGACAATCCAACCCATTCATATACACAAACCATCATCAATCACAGATCAGAGATATGTATAACCCCGACTAATCGACATATAGCGATTAGCCGACGTTCAATACATAAAAACATCAGAGATATAACCTTTTAGTCAAAGTGTATTGAAGTTCAGAAAAAAATACGGATTTATAGGCCCCCAAAAATAAATTTCTATTCTGGAAAACCTGGGAACATATAAACCATCTTAAAATCCTAAAACCAAGCCATAAGAAAACTGCACCAAACTCGACTCAGTGAAGAGTCAAAACGGCGGTGGTTCCGCGGCAATAGCTTGCTATTGCCGCTGAACCGCGGCGGTTTAGACGACTCACTAGATCGGGTTTGCTGTGCTTCTTAAGAAAACCCTGAGATGATTTTTGGAGTATGACAAATTTTATTTTGAACAGAAAAATTTTCAACAGAAACTTGGGGTTTTTAAAACTCGGTTTTTCGATTTTTTTCGGTCGAACTTCCATACACTTTACTATATAGCTAGTTTATGTTTAGTTAGGCTCTAATACCACTGTAAGTCCACGTTGCCCACCCCGGTACTTGCGGGGAGGCGGAAAACGGAATAAAAATCGAATTTTTATGAGCTTAGGCAACATGGACTAGACTATGAAGAATCTTTGCTAAACAAAAACAAGCTAAAGCTAACTAGAAAGTAGCTAAGTGCTAGAAAGGTTATACCTTGGGCTTTATGTCCTTCTCTCCTTACTCCTTGGAGTGGTGGAAGGAGGTCACCTTTGTCGTCTTCTCACGTCGAAGAAAGATCCACCCGAAAGCCTCAACCTTTGGCTTCAACTCCAAGCTAGAAGTAACTAGGGTGCAAGAAGTGCTAATCCTTGAACCCTAGATGAGAGTAGAGATTATCAAGAGAGGGTTTTTCTCAAGCTCAAGTGTTTCTCAACACATGAGAGGGGAGAGCTTGAGGGAGAGGAAGAACAATAGAGAGAAAAGGAATGATAGAATGAGATAATAATAACCATTCTCACATATATGTGTGAATTATTTTAATTAGATAATTAGTGAGATAATTGTCATGGCTTAATCAAGACATGACCATTATCATTTCATTTTTAATGCAATTTGCAAGGATCAAAGAGCATCTTCCAAATGAAATGATGATGGTCAAAGTGTCAACAAGTCAAGATAGGTCAAATGGTCAACAACCATAACCATGCACAATTATTAAACTAATATCAATTAACAATAATACACACATAAGCATTAGGGTTAATAAAATGACAATAGTCATTAACCCTAATCAAAGTCCTCTCCCTCTGTCTCAAGCAACTGTGCATACGCACCCGTATTCATGATCCGAGGAACACGAATACAATGAGAAAAACTAATCCCAAACCATATACTAGGATCCGGCTTAAACCAAAGCCCACTAGTATAAGCTGTCCGGACAGCAAACGTGCACAAGTGCGCGGATGTGAACGAACCCTGTCGCAAAACCATGCAACCTCTACTCATTTTGCCTAAAGGCGAATAGCTCTCTGTGTGGGACTCTAAAGACTCGACACTACGCTGGCAGTGAGTTTAACCACAGACCGCAAGCGGAACTAGCTGTACATAACGGTCCCCAGGTAGATGTCGATAAGAAGACTGATGAGGTGAACCCCATCTGAACTCCTACTGAGCCTGTATGTGACAGTCTCCGTATAGTCCGGTCTGTTCGTCTGATACATCGCATGGCAGGCCTAGGGGGCGGTGAACGTCAGTCCCCTAATAGCGGTACAGGTCGTGTCGGAGTGTAGCCCAGAACACCCTGAGATAACACTGGAAACCTACCAGTATATCTCGCTTGCCCTGGCCAGGGACTACTCGTGTAATGGCTCTCCTGGACACAGCGCGATGTCAACCCCCAATACCGGGAGAGACGAATCCTGTCTAACCGTCACTGCCTCCAAGTGCTTCGGGACTGCACCCAAAAACTACCTGTTTGCACGACTCTTTTGAGCCGTGGTAGGGTAGTAATCAAAGTGCAGTGGGAACACACTCGAGGCGAAGTGACAGTGTCAAGTCAACGGACTAAGCTGTACTCATGTCACCTGGGAACTGATAACTGACAATAGGTATAATACCAACCAACAGTCCCCGACGAGTCCTGTCCAGTGTACTCGTAACCTAACGAGCACCCGCATACTATCTCAAGTACGACATACTGACGGCTGTGGGACATACCGTCTCCCACACTGGGATGAGAAGCGCATACGCTAGTCTACTCCGGAGTATCGATACCCTGTCTCGATAGTCCAACGACTAGGGACCTGTATAAGGATGTGCTTATAGATCACCCAGCTCCCACGAGTGTGAGCGCCATCACAACGCTGGTAATCAAGCAAAGATCCTAAGGGCTCTACTAATATGTATATCAGCAATATGCTAAAAGAAACACATGCACATATTAAAGTAGAGACAAACCAAGTAGCATACTACCATTTCGAGCAAGATTATATATACAACTGTGAATATCCCAAGCTTCCATTAAGTAATATACAAACTAGTATGATACAGTAATGGCCTCTAGGGCATATACACTAACAAATTATTGGATCACAGGCACGTGATTGCAATGATTGAGGGAGGACCTATACCGGTAGGACAGTCTTACTCAAGATGATAGTATGATATCTAGTTTATCTTTATCATCGTGTACTGCTTTAGGTGACATTACAGATCACTATTGCACGTTGGTAGAGCCCTTAGGATTCTTGCTTGACGGCCAGCAATATGATGGCGATAATATACGTGGGAGCTGGGGTCTATAAGCACATTCTTAAAGTGGTCCCTAGTCGTTGGAGTTTTTGAGACAGGGCATCGATACTCCGGAGTAGACTAGTGTATACAGTAGAGACCCTGACGAGGGGCGGTAGCCGGTCTCACAAGCCATTGGTGTCAGTTGGTTCACCTAAGATGTATATAGATGCTCATTGGGTTATGAGTACACCGGACAGGACTCGCCGGGAACATGCTAGTTGGTATTATACCTGACGTCAGATAGCAGTTCCCTGGTGACTTGTGTACAGGTTAGTTCATCGACCTGAGATCGTCATTTCTCTCGTGTGAGTTCCCACTGTGCTTTGATTACTACCATACCACGGCTCCAAGGAGTCGTGCAAACAGGTTTTAGTTGGGTACAGTCCCGAGCCACATGGAGGCAGTGAGCAGATCGGCAGGGGTTTCGTCTCTCCCGGTATTGGGGGTGAGATCGCGTTGTGTCTAGGAGAGCCATTACACGAAGTTCTTGGCCAAGGCAGGAGATTTACTGGTAGGTATTCCAATAGTATCTCAGGGTGTTCTAGGCTACACTCCGACACGACTTGTACCGCTTTTGGGGGTCTGACTTTTACCAACCCCCTAGGCCCGCAATGCGATGCTCATAGACGAACGGACCGGACTGTACGGATATTGTCACTGACAGGCTCAGTAGGGTGTCAGGATGAGTTCGCTCATCGACCTCCCTTTTGGTCAATACCTGGTGGCCCGTTACGTACAGCTAGTACCTCTGACGTGCTAGTGGTTAAATCCACAGCCAAAGTATTGACGAGTCTTTAGAGTCCCCCACAGACTGTTTCTCAAGTTTCGGGCGAAACGTTGTAGAGGCCGTATGATATATGGCATGGTTCGATCATATACGTGCGGTATTGCACGGATCATGATCGGGCGGATCATACTAGTGGGCTTTGGTTTAAGCCGGATCCTAGTATTTGATTTGTTGGATTACTTTAGTCTCATCGCATTCGCATTCAGTCGGAATGCGGATGCAGGTATGTATATGCAGGTGAGGGGTATCCTTGTGATCCGTCACGAGTTTACTTTAGAAGTTGCCGTGTCTTTTTATTGTTGTAAACATTTGGGTTAATGTTTACAAATGTAAATTGTGAGCTAGAGTTCATCATGAGATGCATTTAATGTGACATGGACATATATTGTGACTCATGGTCTCTTTTAATGTGTAAATGTCACATTTTATGTTTGTTTATTATGTTGATTTGATGAGAGGAGAGAGAGGGGCAGCCAAGGGTGGGGTTAGCTCTTGTATTTCCTTTTCTAACACCCTCTCACTCTCATTATTCCAACACAAGAAAAGAAAAGAAGAAAAAGCTTCTCCTCCTTCTTCTTCCTCTAGCTCATAAATTCCATTAACGGCAACACCTTCAACCTCCATCTTAGTCATGGATGCAAGAGACAAAGTGATCACAAACATTCTCTACATCACCTTGGATACGTCGGCTAGCACACTTCGTGCCCGAATTGCTTCGGATGAAGCGGGAGCCCGCAAAAGGAATCGATGATGTGGTGCCCTTTCCGACGAGGAGGTCGAGACCGGAGATGCCGCGAGGAGCTTGGGATGGTGGCCAAAGACCGAGGGACACGGATCGATCGGTATATCTTTCCAACCCTCTCTCTAGATAGCTAGTTGTAGGTTAATGGTTCGATCCGGGTTTAAGCATACGATAGCATCGGTTTCTAGTTTTGAAAAAGTTTTGTTTCCGCATTTTGGCCCCGGAAAGACGGCCGAGGTGCTACCGTAAACTTACACATCAGCTGTTTGCTAAATTTTCCATGTGTGTTTTCTGGTTGGATGGTGTTGCCTTTTGGGTTACGCAGTTACGAGAGATGGTACGTATGGAACCGAAGAGGATCGAGGCCGTTGTTTGGCACAATTTATTACATTTTAATACCGCCCATTTTTTATCATTTTGTCAATAAACAGTGTTATTTAATCCCTGTCTGCTCATTTATACAGAGTACAGGTACGCAAACGGAAACATGGGTTTTTGTATGCGACATGCACAAAATGACGGATTTTTAGCAGAACTGCAAACAAGACGGAATACAGATCCAGAATTGAAATGAGTTTGCAGCATAAACATGTGTGTGTACAAAGTTTAAGTGTGAAATGGTCCAACACATGCTTGTGTGAACAATTGTGAAGATGCATGAACCTTGGGAGCTGGTTTGGTATAATAATGATGAGTGGTGCAAGTGGTGAACAAGTGATTGACATATGATTTGAAGTGTGAACACACACTCACCCACTTCACCCCTTCTCTGTGATTTAACTCCAGAATTCACACATGTGCTACATATAAAAAATTGAAAATACCATGAGATACCCATTAGACCAGATGACTACTGAAGCTTGGTGGGCCCCGGACTCAACGTCTCGACCGCAATTTTATCCATATTGGCCGCAAATTGCAGCCAAGAGGGCTTCATTTTGGCTCGTTCAAATTTTGTGGGTCCCTGGTGGTCATTTTAGTCTATTTTCACCTGCAACTTTTGTTTTTGACTTCTCTATAAATAGCAGATCCAGACATGAGGCCAAGGAGAACTTTTTGCATGCTTGTAAACTCTTGTTAAAATTCTTGTAGCTCTTGGAATTGAGTTGAGTTCTTTGCCTTCCTCTGGTCTTGCAACCTCTCTTTTTGAGCTTGCAAGATTAGAATTTGGTAGTTGAACTCCTTTACATGTATTTTGAACCATTGCAATAAATCGTCATTTTATTCAAGTTTGATTCTTGTATCTCTTTTTCTTATTTTGTCAATTCTTTTCATTATTCAGTTGTATACTGCTATGATGAAGTGTGAGTAGTTATTCTTGGGCTATGGTGAGGTAGGATGTGGAATGACTTTACTTCCAACCCCTCCCTTTTGATTCTTGCATTTTTTCACTTCTTTTCTTAACATCGCAAGTTTATTATGTTTTGCTTGATAGGATATATCGTTTTGAATGGTTGCAAATCAACCTTTAACATATATCCTATCCTTTCTTTACATTTTATCATTGCTATGTTACGATTTGAAGTAGGCGTGAATACGGAATTAAGTTATGTGTCGCAACTAGCTAGATAGGATATAGCATTCTTGCATATATTCTATACTTGCTACTTCACTTAAATAATTCCATATCCACTCCATGCTCAATCTCATTCTTGTTAGTTTCTGTTTTTCTAACCTTGATATCGTATTTCATAACGATACATTTTCCGGATAAAAACGGCATGCTTTCGCTATTCTAATGGAAACTAAAAAGAAATGAATCTTGAATCAAAATGGAGAGTTGGGGGTAAATGCCATATTTCACTCTTGCTGAACCTTAGCCTAAGTTTTTGTATCCCAAAACCTTGTTTCTTTTAGGTATTACACTAAAACATGTCAAAACACCATTTTCCAATTTATTGATCCATAACTCAATTTGATGTCGTGATATCCACTCCTTGTGGTTCGACCCGTGCTTGCCGGCTTGCTTCAACGCACCATGCACTTGTGGTATTTTTAAACTCGAAACTCACTTCGTGCACTATTTTTCCGACAAAAACCGACATATCCGATATTGACCTTATTCTCCAAAAGCACGTCACCGTGGGTTTCGAACAAGTTTTTAGCGCCGTTGCCGGGGAGTGGCAGCACCACGAAGATTATTTTGAGTTATCTCTGTACATACTTTGTATAGAACAAACAAAACACCAAAAACGCCTCAAATATCCGACTTGTTACTTTCTGTGTTTTCTGTTCTGCTGTTGATATTGTTGTGCTAAAAATATTTTGCATACAGAAAGGGTATACTAATAGAAATTGAAGAAGAAACAGAGAAATTGGAGCAATATTACCAGGACCCGGCCGCAAATATATCCAGATTGGCCGCAATTTGCGGCCTAACCCTGGCCTTTTGCCCCAAATTTTCTGTCACTTCTCTAATTCTCTGTTATTAGTACATTTTTATATGCAAAATTGTATAATTATATATCTACAGAACTTTGGCCATAAATATCGTGTTATGCACTAAATATCGTATTTTTTCTCAAACTCCAGATTGCAACTGAAATACGAACTACGATCGTGCGGAGCTGAGAACAAAATTCTGGAGAAAGGCGTTACGAAGTTAACAGTTCCAAAGATCCGGGTAGATCGACCCGTACAAGTGAACACTCAATTGATCACGGATCAAGTCAACGGGAGTTTCTAAACACAAAAATTCAAGGTACGCATTTTTTTAACCCCTTCTCCTCAAACCCGACACTCCAATACTTCAATTTTGTGCAGGATTTCTTTCACAAACTCCGCTGCACAAGTGCCAAAAGAAACTAACCGCATTTTTTGCAGCGCGCCGCTTATAACATAAAAAAAATGATTGATTGATGATTTGAACAACTTTGATTGTTTGCGCATTTGCATGAATTTAATACGGACTTAAGGGAAAAGAACCCTGATTAGTCGAAAATATTGCATATTTTAGCCGGCAATTTCCTCATCACTTGCATTCATATAGAAGTGTTCGGTATTCATATTTCACATATTAGCAAAACTGTCGGAAAATATCAGATTGCATGTATTAGACTCTAAAACCGACACTATAAAGGAAATTGACTGCATTTCATGGCATCGCATCATTCCTATATTGCGCAACACTTGTTTTAAGATCTGTGCAGGAAAATCTAGAAGAAAGGCCACAATCTATACGGTACCGATCAAATATTACGCCAACTCAAGGATTTCAATTCTGGTATCAATTCAAAGAGACAAACTAAAATCAACATTTCAAAGAAAGCTCCAAATATTAGCCCAAGAACACAGAAGAAGCCCCAAGCCCCCTACATGGCCGCGGAACCGCGGCCAGAGCCTGCTTGAGCCGCGGTTCCACGGCCGTCTTGCCACGTCAGCCCTAAATCTTTGGTGCACAGTGCTTCACTCAGGGCCCACATTCAGCTCATATACTTCAAATTCCAGAAGACTCCAGAGACTTCTGCCAGATCAGCAAGCTTTGGGACCAACACTAAACTAGCCTTGTATTCTAGAAACTTCTCCTTAAACCCTAGCTTAAACCCTAAGCTAAAGCCTAACAAACTCCTTCTAGAAGCCTCAACAAACTTTTGGAGAGAATTGTAAATTCAAACCTAGACCTAGGGTTTGGGAGATCTATAAATAAGACCCTAGGCTCACTTGTATCATAATCTCTAATCTTGGAAAAATCCCTCCATTAGTTCATCTTTACCCATTCACTCTCTTCATCTTCTTCCACAAGTCTAGTGAGAGGACTTGTGTGAAACCCTAACCCTAATTCCAATCAAAAGCCAAGATCCGGAGTACCCATCAAGCAAGAAGCCTTGCAACCTTTTATGAGCCGAGCTGATCTTCAACAGAGCAAGTGGTCCGAGCCGATCCGCGACTCACGGAGCCGAGCGACACCAATTCAACAATTTAGTTCTTCCTCTTGTAGTTCTTGAGCGACTGTAATCAAATTGTTGATATAAATAAAAGGTGATATTCTTTTATCTTGTTTTCTTTAAATTCTCGCATCATGATATCTTTTCAATTCTTGAATACTTTCTGTGTGATGATGTTTGAGTAATACTCCGCTCGTTGAAGAGTCGAGACGATCAATAGAATGATGATGTAATATATCTTAAATCGATTCTTGAGTCCTACGAGTTTTGTAAACCCTAGCAAGTTCAAGAATCGACGACCCAATTCGTTGCGATGCTTTCTTGATTGATATCGCTCGAGATTGGGGAGTTACGATCGTTTCTTGAAATTGTTAGAGGCTAGAATGCGAATGATATCAACGAAAGAACAAGGGTTAAACGATGAAACCCTAGTTTCATCAAGAAAGCCCTAACTCTCGTCGATCATCATCGATCTAGTATCAATCCTTCGAAGGACAAGAACACGAAATCTTGAGATTACATCACGTCTATGGATCCGATCGATTCCTACGAGTCTCATTTAGATTCTTGACATTTTGGTTAGAAATATCATCGAAACACCGATTCTTGATTTGTTTATCAGTTTCTTGATTCTTGATTAAACATCGTGACACCCGAATCAATCGATAAATTCTTGAATCATGTTTTCTTTTCTTTTCGATTAACTTTTCGATTCAAACAAATTAAACATAGAAACGAATCGCACAATCCCTGTGGACGATCCGCACTCGCTTACGATCTACAATCGACACCGTAATTGATTGCGGTCAAATATAATTCTTTGATTGTGAATTTTATTCAATATTACCTACACATTGAAATTCATTCGCTTATTTCGATTTACGCAAACAAGAAATCATTACAATCAAATGAAACCGTTATCGGGAATCATTTGAATATTTGATTTGATACACACAATCGAATTTTATAGCAATCAAAATGGCGCCAGTGCCGGGGATCGCGCGCTAATTCGTTTCATATTATAGTTTGAATTGAAAGAATTATTCCATTGTTATTTTGAGATCAAAATTCGTGCAAACCCTAAACGATTTGTTATGGTTCATTGCAAGGAAATCTGGAGCTGTTTGGCAATTGAAGAAAATTTTTGGAAAATACCAGAGAGCTAAGGGAGTCAACAGAAGCTCCCTGAAAAATTTTGGTGCAGTGTTCCCATACTTTGACCGCGGAAGGGCGGCATTATGAGCCATATGCGGCGGAACCGCGGCAAGATTGGAGGGTCTCTGTGCAATTTTTGCTTCAGGTGATTTCTTACCTTCTCCTCTCTCCTCTTTTTAGCTCCAACTAACAAATTTCTGCAGCCTTCTTTGCAAATAACCGCAGCGCCACAAAAGCAAAATTAAATTTGTGCATGATTTTGATTTCTTGGTTGTTTGCATTCTAATACGGATAATTAAGGGGCACGGCCAAATCCAAATTAGGTGGGGATTTCATTACCCTTCCTAGGCCCCGAAAACCACAAAACTTGCATCCGCATTGACCCACATTAACTAAAAGAAATCTAAAGAAGACTCTAAGGACTGTCGCGCTCAATTAGGACAAGAGAAGGCCGTGGGTAATTCATTGCTTATCCGCGTTTTCTTGTGGTGCCTAAGGCGAGTGTGTCTAAGGCTAGTGGTTTTTAATTAGGCCCACTACTTACGTAGTGGAGTACCTTCCCACTTACCTGGCACTTATCCGGCCACAGGGGGACAAAGAGGCAGTGGAGGATTCTATCCTGCGACTTGTCTTTTGGCAGTTAGGAGCGGTCTAGAGCCGGACCTAGGTGACCACTAGATTCTAGGGTTTGTGTGCTGCATTTGTTTTGTCGCATCATTTTTTTTAAAAAAATCCTTCCGTTTTCAAAAGAAAGCACCGCATTCATTCATTACCCCTAATTATAAGTCAACGCTGCCAGTTGTACTAACCCTTTTTAGTGCAAGATAGGCTGGACACGGGATTCTAGTGCCCGTTTAGTCCGCGTACCCTTTATCGACTCCGAAGTTGATATTTCTCCATTTACCTTTCCTTTACCTACTATCACACCCATACCGATGGATCCGAATCCATCAAACTTCTTTAACCCTAATCTGCCGCCGTCCGTTGGTGTGCAGAATCCACCCCGCATCTCTCTCCAGGAGAGGTGCTACCCTATTCGAGGTCCTCTTTCGACCTGCTTATCCACACCACCAGCCAATGGGGATAACTTTGAGATTAAGCCCTAATATATCAATCTTTTACCCAAATTCCACGGACTCGAGACTGAGGACGCTTACGTTTTCATTACCAAATTTGAAAACGTATGCGCAATGATGGGTACGTCACAACTTTCAGTGGATGCGATGCGTCTACGACTTCTTCCATTTACATTGTCCGATATAACCGAGAAGTGGCTATATAACACTACCACACACTCTATTATGAATTGGAAAGAATTCGTCGCTGCATTCCTTAAGAAATTTTACCCAATACAAAAGACAGCTCGAATCCGTAGCGAACTGAATCAATTTGCCCAGCTCCCTGCTGAACCATTTTCAAAATGCTTTGAACGTTTCAAGGATCTATTGGTTCAGTGTCCTCATCACGGCATCCCGAGATGGGAATTGTGCCGAATCATTTATGAGGGCATTAACCCAAACACTAAACAGAGCCTTGAAAACATGTGTCAAGGTACTTTTATGACCAAAGATAATGGGGAAGCATGGAAGTACTTAGAAGAGTTCGCTGAAAAATCACTACAGTGGGAGAGTGGAACCCAACCATTGAATAGGGGTCGCTTACACCAAATAGATGTGTCCATAGGTGTTCGAGCTGAGATGGCAGCAATGCAAAAGAAGCTCGACGCTATGGAACACAAATTTGCAGCAGCCTCCCTAAACCCAGTGTCACTCCCCAAAACTGTTTGTGGGTGCTGTTCTGATCCGTCTCATTTAACGGAAGAATGTCCATTAAACTCTGCGTTTCAAGGTCACGAGCATTCTAATGCCGCATTCCAAAGACCTCGAAACGATCCATATTCTTCCACGTACAATCAGGGTTGGAGGAATCACCCGAATTTCGCTTGGAACCAAAACCAATCTCAAAACACGGTTCCAAACACGAATCAATTTCAAAGGGCTCTTCCTCCACCACAACAGCAACCCCTTCAACTCACTCAGCACCCCTATCAGTCACAAAATTTCCAAAACCAGGGCAACACTCCTGCACAGTCTAATCCTATGCAGTCCTGTTCTGACGAGTTCTCTCAATTCACTCAAACCATTAAATCACTTTTATCAAATTTCATAGAGGTTTCGAATGAGGTTAGATCTTCCATCAGTGAGATAAAGAAAAACTCAGCGTCCCAAGCTGAGAGTATCAGATCGATGGAAGCTGAAATCGCACGCCTAAAAGCCGAAATGAGTGCGAGAGAAAAAGGGAAACTTCCCTCTCAACCCCTACAGAATCCTGGGCATTACAATGTAAATGCCGTCACAACGTTGAGATCGGGAAGAGTGCTGAACAATCATGTCGGGGAAGGTATTGATGATACTGAAAATCATATCAATACCCCGGCTGAGACCTTTCCACACATACATACTTCTCCTTCTGATCCTTCTTCTTCTACCACACCATCTTCTCGAGAGCCTATTCTCCATTTCCCACTAGGCTCGACACCTTCTCCCAACCCTTATAGTTCTCTACAGACGGTCCCCACACCTCTTTTGGGACCTCGTCTACCCCCTCTTCCTTCTCCTGTAATGGACCCTGCGCTTATTGCGAAAGCTCCTTACCCGAACCGGTTAAGGGCTAATAGAACGAGTCCTCATATGGAGAAAATTTTGGAAATGTTCAAACAGGTTAACATCAATATCCCTCTCCTAGATGCGATTCAACAAGTCCCCGCTTATGCGAAAATTCTTAAGGACTTGTGCACTAGGAAGAGGAAGACTCAAGTGCCGAAGAAGGTCTTTATGTCTAATAATATCAGCACTGCTTTTATTCCCCAGCTACCAAAGAAACGAAAGGACCCAGGATGTCCTACAATATCGATTTCGATTGGGGGTAAAAACATAAATCGTGCTCTTTTAGACCTTGGCGCAAGTGTTAACCTGCTCCCTTATTCTGTCTATGAGCAATTAGGGACTGGAGAGCTGAAACCTGCTCACTGCACTCTCCAGATGGCAGACCGATCTATCACCAAACCAAGGGGTGAACTAGAGGATGTGTTGATAAAGGTCGGGGAATTTGTTTTCCCTGTAGACTTCATTGTACTCGATACACAGCCTGTAGCAAACCCCCAGAGCCAAATTCCGGTGATTCTGGGTCGTCCTTTCCTTGCCACTTCCAACGCTGTTATAAACTGTAGAAATGGTTCATTGAATTTATCATTTGGAAATATGACCATTGAACTAAATATCTACAAAGTTGGAAGTCAGCCATCAGAACTCTCTGCTCATATTCAAGATGTATGCTCTGTCCACGAGATCGCTCCCGATAGTTATGGAGCTGAGGATTTTTGCTTTCTAGATCTCGACGACATTACCACATCTCTGCTTGATCTTACACATGATCTTAGTGAGGACACTTTTCCTACACTTGAGTCCTGCACTTCTGATTTTTCTCCACCCGAGTCTTTATATTTCATAAGCTCTGAGCTTCTTTGTAAATCCAAAAATCACTCGATGATCCCTCCTTCTATCATTTCTCCGCCCGTTTTAGATCTCAAAATTTTACCTTCTCACCTTAAATATGCATATCTTGGTGAGAATGAGTCCTTACCAGTTATCATATCCGCTTCTCTAGCATCAGAGCAAGAGAATGCACTTTTATCGGAATTGAGATCTAACAAAGAGGCGTTTGGTTGGACTATGGCGGACATCAAAGGGATTAGTCCCTTGATAGTTGAACATCATATACATGTGATGGATGATGCCAGACCAACCCGAGAACCACAGAGACGGTTAAATCCCGTCATGAAGGAAGCGGTCATGAAAGAGATCGTCAAATGCCTAGATAATGGTATTATATACCCCATCTCCGATAGACAATGGGTTAGTCCTATAGATGTCGTTCCTAAGAAATCCGGCATCACTGTTATAACCAATGAGGCAAATGAGTTGATTCAGACACGCGCCCAAACTGGGTGGCGTGTATGTATTGATTATGGAAAACTCAATGCTGCCACGAGGAAAGACCACTTTCCTCTACCATTCATTGATCAGATGCTGGAACGCTTAGCGGGACGAGAGTATTATTGTTTTATGGACGGATACTCAGGCTATAATCAGGTCCCCATCACCAAAAAGGATCAAGATAAAACCACTTTTACTTGTCCTTTTGGTACCTTTGCTTACAGTCGCATGCCCTTTGGGTTATGCAATGCTCCCGCTACCTTTCAGCGGTGTATGATGGGGATATTTTCTGATATGGTAGAGAATTTTCTGGAGATCTTTATGGACGATTTCTTGATTTTTGGAGACTCTTTCTCTGATTGCCTAGCGAATCTTGACGTTGTTCTTACTCGTTGAAAAGAGAAGAATTTGACTTTGAACTGGGAAAAATGCCATTTTATGGTCCAAGAAGAAATAGTACTTGGACATGTTATTTCACAGAAAGGCATTGAGGTTGACAGAGCTAAGATAGATGTCATTCAAAACCTCCCTCATCCCAAAAGCGTCAAAGATATTCGATCTTTCCTTGGCCATGCGGGCTTTTATAGGAGATTCATTAAGGACTTTAGCAAAATTGCTAGACCTTTAACTCTTCTCCTGGCCAAGGATACGACCTTCCATTTTGACTCGGACTGCGAGACAGCTTTCGACTCACTTAAACACTTACTCACTTCAGCCCCCGTTTTATCATCACCAAATTGGGATTACCCCTTTGAGCTGATGTGTGACGCATCCGACTTTGCAGTAGGTGCAGTCTTAGGACAGCACATCGAAAAGATGCCACACGTGATATACTATGCAAGTAAGACCCTGAATGATGCGCAAATCAATTATACAACCACAGAAAAAGAACTCTTAGCGGTTGTATTTGCATTAGAAAAATTCAGGCCTTACTTAATTTGCTCGCCTATAGTTGTGTATACTGACCATTCCGCTTTAAAACATCTTCTGGCGAAGAAAGATGCAAAAGGTCGACTAATACGTTGGATCCTTCTGTTACAAGAATTCGATCTTGTTATCAAAGATAAGAAAGGATGTGAAAACGTAGTAGCTGACCATCTTTCACGCATCATTTCATCCCCTGTGACCCTGCCGATCAATGATTCATTCCCTGATGAACAACTCTTGAGCATATCCGCTGAACCATGGTTCAAGGATATTGTGAACTATCATGCCACGGGACTTATACCTAGCGATTGGTCAAAACAGGACAAATATCGTTTTCTATCCCAAGTAAAACACTTTTACTGGGACGAGCCCTATTTGTTTAAATATTGTCCTGATCAGATCATTCGCCGGTGTGTCCCGAATGAAGAGTTCAAGAGTGTTCTTTCATTTTGTCATGATCAGGCCTGTGGGGGTCACTTTGGTCCTAGAAAGACAGCGGAAAAGGTTTTGCAATGTGGATTTTATTGGCCGACCTTATTCAAGGACGCATTTGAGTATTGCAAAACCTGTACACAATGTCAGTACACGGGTAGAATATCCCAGAGGAATGAAATGCCTCAGCAACCCATCTTGGTTGTTGAAATATTTGATATTTGGGACATTGATTTTATGGGTCCCTTTCCCAACTCCTTTGGGAATTTGTACATATTGCTGGCGGTTGACTATGTCTCAAAGTGGGTAGAAGCCATTCCATGTCGCACTAATGACAAGAAAGTTGTCATTAAGTTCTTGAAAGAGAATATCTTCTCGTGATTTGGACACCCACGCGCTATCATCAGCGACAATGGGACATATTTCTGCAACAGGTCTTTTGAGACTCTGATGCGAAAATACTCAATCAACCACCGACTTTCTACACCCTATCATCCCCAAACGAGCGGGCAGGCTGAAATCTCAAACAGACAAATCAAACTTATCCTGGAGAAAACTGTTGCTAAAAATAGAAAAGACTGGTCGACCAAACTGACGGATGCTCTTTGGGCATTTCGAACTGCATATAAAACCGACCTAGAAATGTCTCCATATAGGATAGTGTTTTGAAAAGCATGTCATTTACCCGTCGAGATAGAGCATAAAGCATTGTGGGCTATAAAAGAAATAAATTTTGATCTAAACCTTGCTTGCAACTTTTGGAAGCTGCAACTTAATGAGCTAAGCGAACTCCGCGATGAAGCTTATGATAACACTGTAATCACAAAGAATAGGACTAAGATTTTTCACGATAAAAACATTTTGAGGAAAACATTTTCACCTGGTCAACGGGTCCTTCTTTATGATTCACGATTACACCTTCACGCGGGTAAGCTCCGATCTCGATGGAAGGGACCTTTTATTGTGCGGTCTGTATACTCGCACGGGGCAGTAGAAGTAGAAAATATTAAAAACGGTACCTTTTTCAAAGTAAATGGACATAGACTTAAGCTGTATTTTTCCACTGACCCCACGGAGGAGCTCTTGTTCTTACAAGAGCCAGTTTATTTGGACTAAAATTCCTCCATCTCACCTTCATGTCCAGTATATCATTGCATCATTTTTTTGAATGGAGGTGAGTAAACAGAGCAAGTTTGGGGGAAGTTCTTCACTTATATATTTTGCCCCCACTAATAATTCCCCCCAGGCTTACAGTTTTTGTAGGTATAGCGATTGGCAACAGTGAGGACACTGTTGAAAACAAGTTTGGGGGAGGTTTGTGCTTATTTTTGCATCATTTGCATATCATTTGCATAAGCACAAAACATTTCTTTAAAAATCTATAAAAAATAAAAAAAAATTCAAAACCCATAGAAAATTTAAAAATTTTCAAGTATAAAAATAATTTTAATATTTACTTTTTTTGTACATAAATAAGATAATGAAAGTTTAGATAGTGAACAATTACATCCATGAGATAAGAAAAATTTAAGAAAACTAAGAAAATTAGAAGTTTTCTTATACAAACTAGTAATAAGTAGTTATGAGCCGTTGTCCCAAGGGTTAGTAAGATGAAGGACGTCACTAATCCGAGGATAAAAATAAGTCTGAAAAATTGTTTCTATTCTGAAAGCCAAACATTTTGAACGTTGATACCCTGCTATTCGCACTTACACACGTCTTGAAGCCTGGGATAGTAGAGGATACCTTGAAATGCTCTTGTCTTAAAGCCGATGTATGTAGGAAATAATAAAAAGAAGAAAAAAAGTGAATAAAAAAATATATAAAGTGGTGAGAAAAATGGACACTGGTTTTGTTATCACCAAGGGCAATAAAAAAATATATAGCAAGGATGCTTCTTCACCTAGTGCCCTAAGGCCAACTGGTCTGGGAGTCACTGCTATGCCTGAGGTGGTCCAAGACGAGGAAAATACACCAAGTAAGCAAGCACAGGAGTAATCGGTCGGTTAGTACCTCAAGAAGTATTAACGGTCGTATGAAAGTGTGTGAGCAATCTCATCAAAATATTCATTAATTAAAAAGTACTGAGGCTGATGGGCAAGAGTACGTTAGCTTGAATTGAATTCTCCGGGTGTAGGGATGCCTTTACACACACGCAGGGTTATATGATCGATGTTTGGAAGAAAGATAGGAATGAAGAATAAGACGATGTTTTATTGAGGGAGGACGTGATTTCTAACATCTTTTCATGACCATTAAGATAGGGCTCATGACAACCGAAAAGCTAGCTTAGTTGGAAACCCTAATTTTCAAAGCTTTTCTTTTACAATTCTTTTCTTTAAATGTAATATTCATGATGTTCCTTTTATTATTGGATTTTGTGGGTGCAATCCGCTAAAAACCCTCAGGAGACAACACTACTCCTACTAGGGACACCTAGAGGTTTAAAGGCTTGTTGCACGTGCTCAGTGCAATCGTGTTGCCTACGAAAGTGTGCTAGATAGTTTTTCTCTTTCTTTATTTTCTCCTTCTCTTTTTAATAAACAGTTCCCTCGAGACGATCGAAATTAAGTTTGGGGGAATTTGATTAGTCGAAAATATTGCATATTTTAGCCGGCAATTTCCTCATCATTTGCATTCATATAGAAGTGTTCGGTATTCATATTTCACATATTAGCAAAATTGTCGCAAAATATCAGATTGCATGTATTAGACTCTAAAATCGACACTATAAAGGAAATTGACTGCATTTCATGGCATCGCATCATTCCTATATTGCGCAACACTTGTTTTAAGATCTGTGCAGGAAAATCCAGAAGAAAGGCCACAATCTATACGGTACCGATCAAATATTATGCCAACTCAAGGATTTCAATTCTGGTATCAATTCAAAGAGACAAACTAAAATCAACATATCAAAGAAAGCTCCAAATATTAGCCCAAGACCACAGAAGAAGCCCCAAGCCCCCTACATGGCCGCGGAACCGCGGCCAGAGCCTGCTTGAGCCGCGGTTCCGCGGCCGTCTTGCCACATCAGCCCTAAATCTTTGGTGCACAATGCTTCACTCAGGGCCCACATTCAGCTCATATACTTCAAATTCCAGAAGACTCCAGAGACTTCTGCCAGATCAGCAAGCTTTGGGACCAACACTAAACTAGCCTTGTATTCTAGAAACTTCTCCTTAAACCCTAGCTTAAACCCTAAGCTAAAGCCTAACAAACTCCTTCTAGAAGCCTCAACAAACTTTTGGAGAGAATTGTAAATTCAAACCTAGATCTAGGGTTTGGGAGATCTATAAATAAGACCCTAGGCTCACTTGTATCATAATCTCTAATCTTGGAAAAATCCCTCCATTAGTTCATCTTTAGCCATTCACTATCTTCATCTTCTTCCACAAGTCTAGTGAGAGGACTTGTGTGAAACCCTAACCCTAATTCCAATCAAAAGCCAAGATCCCGAGTACCCATCAAGCAAGAAACCTTGCAACCTTTTATGAGCCGAGCCGATCTTCAACAGAGCAAGTGGTCCGAGCCGATCCGCGACTCACGGAGCCGAGCGACGCCAATTCAACAATTTAGTTCTTCCTCTTGTAGTTCTTGAGCGACTGTAATCAAATTTTTGATATAAATAAAAGGTGATATTTTATCTTGTTTTCTTTAAATTCTCGCATCATGATATCTTTTCAATTCTTGAATACTTTCTGTGTGATGATGTTTGAGTAATACTCCACTCGTCGAGGAGTCAAGACGATCAATAGAATGATGATGTAATATATCTTAAATCGATTCTTGAGTCCTACGAGTTTTGTAAACCCTAGCAAGTTCAAGAATCGACGACCCAATTCGTTGCGATGCTTTCTTGATTGATATCGCTCGAGATTGGGGAGTTACAATCGTTTCTTGAAATTGTTAGAGGCTAGAATGCGAATGATATCAACGAAAGAACAAGGGTTAAACGATGAAACCCTAGTTTCATCAAGAAAGCCCTAACTCTCTTCGATCATCATCGATCTAGTATCAATCCTTCGAACGACAAGAACACGAAATCTTGAGATTACATCACGTTTATGGATCCGATCGATTCCTACGAGCCTCATTTAGATTCTTGACATTTTGGTTGGAAATATCATCGAAACACCGATTCTTGATTTGTTTATCAGTTTCTTGATTCTTGATTAAACATCGTAACACCCGAATCAATCGATAAATTCTTGAATCATGTTTTCTTTTCTTTTCGATTCAAACAAATTAAACATAGAAACGAATCGCACAATCTCTGTGGACGATCCGCACTCGCTTACGATCTACAATCGACACCGTAATTGATTGCGGTCAAATATAATTCTTTGATTGTGAATTTTATTCAATATCACCTACACATTGAAATTCATTCGCTTATTTCGATTTACGCAAACAAGAAATCATTACAATCAAATGAAACTGTTATCGGGAATCATTTGAGTATTTGATTTGATACACACAATCGAATTTTATAGCAATCAAACCCCAACAAGATACGGTAAGGGATTTCATCACCCTTCTCCATGGCCCACAAACCACAAAGAACGAGCATTTTCACACCCTCATTCACTTTAAAAGAAATTAGACTTTCAGCCTCTAAGGACATCGCGCTCACTAGGGTAAGTTAAGTGTATTTCGAACACCGCCCATCGGTACATTGTTCCTGAAGTGTCTAGGAAAGTGTGAAAGGCGCAACTGCCGAAAGAGAGAAGGTTACTCTAATTAAGGAACCTCGCGAAAGTGAGGGAAAACCTCCCTTCCTCTCTGCACTTACCTGGCTTCTCGATCAGTCTATCTTGGGCCCGTTTTGCAGTACATTTTTACTTCAAAGGGCAAGTTTTTTTTAGCAGGTCTAGTTGACCTAGGTAACCCTAGACAGATTAGGTGTGTGCAGTGTGTCTTGTTTGTGATCTTGTTGTACCTTTTGGGTGATATTTGTGGTTATGAATATTTTGGTTGAAAAAACATTTTTGTCTTCCATTTTCTCAGTCTCTCCAACCACTTCCGGATAGTGCATGTCAGGGTGGACTAGAGATTCACAATCTCGATTAGTCCAGTTTGTGCATGTATCTTCCGACTCTTCTTCACCTTCTGATTCCTTAGACCCTTCCGAGACCTTCGTACCTTCTGCCTCATCGGAGCCGTCCGATTCTACACCTTCCCTTTCTTCTTCTACACCATCAAAAATGACGGAGCAAACAATCGTTGAACAACAGGAGGCGGCATTACAGGACAGATGTTACCCACACCGTTCATCCCTTCCTACATGCATAGTGTTGCCCACCATTGCGGCAAACAACTATGAGATCAAACCGCAATTCATACCACTACTCCCCAAATTCCACGGACTCGAGTCCGAAGATGCTTACCTGTTAATCAGTGAATTTGAAGGAGTATGTGCGATGATGAAGATTCACGGAGTGGGAGAGGAGGTCGTTAAGCTCAAATTCATTCGCTTTGCACTTAAGGATAATGCGAAAAGCTGGTTAAACAGTTTACCAGCTAGATCGATCACGACATGGGATGACTTTGTAAAGGTTTTTCTTTAAAAAATTTACCCTATTCATAAAACCGTGCGAATTCGCAACGAACTCCACAATTTTAAACAAAAAGAGGGTGAAATTTTTTGGAAATGCTTAGAAAGATTTAAAGACGTCTTAATCAAATGTCCCCATCACGGATTAGAACAGTGGAGGTTATGTCAGATTGTCTATGAGGGGTTAGATTCCAGTTCACGCATGATGTTAGAATCCATATGTCAGTGTAAATTCTTGAGCTATGGTGCTAAGGACGCATGGAACTTTTTGGAAGAACTGGCTAACAAAACCATCCAGTGGGAGAGTGTGAGTGAGAAACCATCAGTGACGAGGAGTGGTGTACACATTGTTGACACCTCTATAGCTGCCGAAGCAAAAATCGCCGCTCTTGTACGGCGAATGGAAGGTTTAGAGGGAAAAAATTCACCGCTACCAGTCAATCAAATTTCTCCAACTTTGTGCGCTAACTGTCAGCATCCTAGCCACATAACGGAAGAATGTTCGTTTTTCGTTGGGTCCCAGGGACATGAAAACGTTAATGCGCTGTATCAAAACCAGCGCCCCAGGAACGACCCCTTTGCACCGACGTACAACCCTGGTTGGAAGAATCATCCCAATTTTGCTTGGAATCAGGCCCCTTTTCAAAACAACAATTCAAACCCGCCTTTCCAACAATTTCAAAATTCAAATTTTCAAAACCAAAAATTGGGATATTCAACTAACCAGCCCCAGCAACCCCAACAGCCGAATCGGCACAAACCAACCATTACACCCCCTGGGTTCGCCCAAGACGACAAGAAGGTGACATCCATCGAAAAAAGGTTGGAAGCTTTGATTAAAACTTCTGCGCAGACTTCATCTAATATGGCTACTTTTTTGCAAACATCCGGTCAGTTGCATAGCGCTAACACTCAAGCGATAGCCAGATTAGAAATCCAAATCAGTCAACTGGCTGCAGTGGTTAACGAACATGAGAAGGGAACATTTCCCTCTCAACCCGTGATGAACCTAAGAGAGCAGAGAAACAACAACGCTCATGTTGTTCAGACGAACAATATTGAGAATGCGAACGCCGTCACCGTCCTCAGATCAGGACGAACGTTTGACAACATGGTTGTCAACCCCAGCGACTCATCCAAGCATGTGGTTGTCAGTTTACCAGCACGTAGTTCATCTTCTGCTCCTCATTGTGATCCATCGTCATCTTTATCACCTTCTTCTTCTCCTCCTGTTGCTTCTTCTTCGTCTTCTGCTGCACATCCTTCAAAGCAACTTGAGAATTCGCAACACGACCACACTGATGACCTAGTAAGAACATTGTCGTCTTCTGCACCTATTACATCTGCAGCTTCTCCAAACTCAGTGTTTGGACCTAAGGCTCCCTATCCTAATAGGTTGAAATCAAAGAAGCCTTCTGCAAATATGGAAAAGGTGTTAGAGGTTTTTAAACGATGTGAGGTCAACATTCCTTTGTTGGACGTCGTCCAACAAGTTCCGGCATACGCAAAATTTCTGAAGGACTTGTGCACCCAGAAACGACGCACAAACGTCCCCAAAACTGTCTTCTTGGCCGCCACTCTGAGCGATGTTTTGTCTAAGTCCATTCCTGTGAAATATAAGGACCAAGGTTGTCCTACTATTTCTTGCACCATTAGGGACAAACAAATTAACCGGTCCTTGTTAGACTTAGGGGCAAGTGTGAACCTCCTTCCCTACTCAGTTTATAAACAACTAGGATTGGGAGAACTTAAGCCGACCAGAGTGACTCTGCAACTGGTAGATCGTTCAACAAAAGTACCGAGGGGAGAAATTGATGATGTTCTAATTATGGTCGGAGAATTCATATTCCCCGTAGACTTCATTGTGTTGGAGACTGAGCCCGTCGCCAATCCCAGCGGTCAAATTCCAGTCATACTGGGACGGCCTTTCCTAGCCACATCCAACGCGTTGATAAACTGTCATAATGGGTCCATGAAACTTTCTTTTGGGAACATGACAGTGGACCTCAACATTTTCATGCTAGGAAACCAGGCGAGTGAGAAACACGATGATACTTTTGAATTCAACGCTGTATACGATATGTCTGAGGAGGGGACATTTGACTTCAAAAATGAGTGTCTGGACGAGACTTTTGAAGAACTGTTTTCTGAGGAGCTTCTTTTCCTTGAGAAGCCAAATCCTGAACAGGCGTCCTATGCACATTGGGGGCCCCAATTTGAACCTCTTCGCAATGAACCAGACCCTGAAGTGCGACCATTTGTGGAGGAGCCACCGAAACTTGACCTCAAAGTTCTTCCTGACCACCTCAAGTATGCGTACTTGGGAAATGATGAAACGCTTCCAGTAGTAATTGCAACCGACCTTGCGCCTGAGCAAGAGTCGGCCCTCATGGATCATCTGAGAAAGAACATGGAAGCGATTGGGTGGTCAATGGCCGATATCAAAGGAATCAGCCCTGCTATCTGCCAGCACAGAATCCATATGACTGATGATTCCAAACCCTTCAAGGATCCTCATTACCGGCTTAACCCGGTAATGAAAGAAGCGGTAAGGAATGAAATGCTGAAGTGTCTGGACAATGGGATCATTTATCCCATATCTGATAGCAAATGGGTAAGCCCCATTCATGTGGTACCAAAGAAATCGGGACTCACCGTTGTCACGAATAAAGCAAATAAGCTAATCCCAACCCGCACACAAACGGGATGGAGAGTCTGTATTGATTAAAGAAAGCTCAACGCAGTAACTCGCAAGGATCATTTCCCGCTGCCCTTCATTGATCAAATGCTTGAACGCCTAGCCGGAAACGCCTACTATTGTTTCTTAAATGGGTATTCCGGCTATAATCAGATCCCGATTGATCCGGAGGATCAAGACAAAACAACCTTCACTTGTCCTTTTGGTACCTTCGCCTACCGCCGCATGCCCTTTGTGCTGTGCAATGCACCCACAACATTTCAGCGATGCATGATAAGCATCTTCTCAGATATGGTAGAGCGATTTTTAGAGGTTTTCATGGATGATTTCTCCGTCTTTGGAGATTCATTTTCTGAGTGTTTGAGGTATCTAGAGCTAGTAATGCTACGATGTAGAGAAAAGCACCTCACACTCAACTGGGAGAAGTGTCATTTTATGGTCAAACACGGTATCGTGTTGGGCTATATCATTTCTGAAAAAGGAATTGAAGTCGATAGGGCAAAAATCGACGTTATCTCAAGCCTCCCACCTCCACGGACAGTCCGTGACATTAGGGCATTCTTAGGCCACGTCAGGTTTTACAGGCGTTTCATCAAGGATTTTAGCAAACTTGCTAGACCCTTCACTTCTTTGCTGGCCAAAGAAACACCCTTTGATTTCAACTCTGAGTGCCTTCACGCGTTCAAGCTTCTAAAGTCGGAACTTACTTCTGCTCCGATTTAAGCGCACCAGACTAGAGCGAACCTTTTGAACTAATGTGCGACGCTTCTGACTTTCCAATAGAAGCTGTCTTAGGACAACGATTTGAAAAGAAGCCGCATGTTATCCATTATGCGAGCAGGACGTTGAATGACGCACAGCTAAATTACACTACGACTAAAAAAGAACTCTTAGCTGTTGTGTTCGCACTTGAGAAATTCCGTCCCTACTTGATCGGAACCAACGTCACTATTTACACTGATCATCTTGCGCTTAAGCACATCTTTGCAAAAAAGTATGCCAAGACTAGATTGATACGTTGGATCCTCCTTCTTCAGGAATTTGACTTAACCATCAAAGATAAAAAGGGGACCGACAATGTTGTAGCCGATCATCTGTCTCGCATACCAAATGCACCAAGTGAGGAAATTCCAATCAATGAGCATTTTCCGGATGAACAACTTCTCTCCGTATCAAGCGAACCATGGTTCGCAGATATCGTTAACTTTCTAGTCACCGGAGAAACACCATCTTTTTGGCCGAATCAGGATAAGTATAAATTTCTCTCCCGGGTCAAATTCTTTTACAGGGATGAACCATACCTGTTCAAATACTGTCATGATCAGATCATTAGACGGTGCATCTCTAACTCTGAGAAAAGAAGTGTTTTGTCCTTCTGCCATGACTAAGCCTGCGGGGGCCATTTCAGACCCAGAAAAACAGCTGAAAAGGTTTTGCAGAGCGGTTTCTACTGGCCGACACTTTTCAACAATGCTCTCGAATACTGCAAAAACCTGCAACCAATGCCAACACATGGGCAAGATTGGAAATGAAATCAAATGCCCCTACAGTCCATTCTGATTGTAGAAATTTTTGATGTCTGGGGCATTGATTTCATGGGGCCATTCCCAAACTCTTTTGGGAATTTGTACATTTTGCTGGCTGTGGACTATGTGTCCAAATGGGTGGAGGCCATCCCTTGTCGAACCAACGACAACAAGGTTGTCGTAAAATTCTTAAAAGAAAATATTTTTTTCTCGGTTCGGTACGCCTCGCACCATCATTAGTGATAATGGAACGCATTTCTGCAACCGACCTTTTGAATCACTAATGAAAAAGTATTCCATCAGCCACAAATTGTCAACACCCTGTCATCCTCAAACTTGCGGTCAGGTTGAAGTCTCCAACAGACAAATTAAACAAATTTTGGAAAATACTGTCAACAATAACCGCAAGGATTGGTCGTTGAAGTTAAGTGACGTGCTCTGGGCATTCCGCACAGCCTTCAAAACAAACCTAGGTATGTCCCCATACCGAATCATCTTTGGAAAGGCATGTCACTTGCCTGTTGAATTAGAGCACCGCGCTTTTTAGGCAATCAAACAGCTCAATATCGACTTAGAGAAAGCCGGTGAAGCGTGAAAACTTCAATTAAATGAACTTGATGAGATACGCAATGATGCGTACGAGAATGCCAAACTGTACAAGGAAAAGACGAAAGTCTTTCATGACAAGGAAATTCTCAGGAAAACGTTCACCGTGGGGCAAAAGGTTCTGCTCTATGACTCCCGACTTCATTTATTTCCTGGGAAGTTGAAATCACGATAGACAGGCCCATTTTTTGTGCGTACCGTTTTTCCGCACGGTGCTGTCGAAATTGAAGATCAGCAATTAGGCAATATGTTCAAAGTCAATGGCCAACGGCTAAAACCATTTTTAGAATTGCCCGCGGAAACGGGGGAGCTCATGTTTTTACATGAGCCATGTTACATTGATTAAAACACACCCCCATGTTGTTTTTCTGTATATACTCTTTTTGGAGCCTTTTGTCAATTTTTAGTTTTCTTTTACCAATTCTTTTTATAAAGGGGTGCCTTTGTAAATAACCCTTTATAACATGTCCCAACCCCAACCCGAGACTCCACTTCTGATTTTGCCAAAACCCTGAACCTCTCTCCTCATATGAAACCCGACCTCAAAGTATCAGCCCCAGATCTCCATCTCAGGCCACCGGAAAATCCCAAGAAGCCGCAAATTGCGGCCTGATCTACTCCGACAACACCGATCTCCTTTCTCCTCTGTAAGATTTCCTCTCTTCTTGTTCAATTTCCACGCAGAATTTCATATCTAAAATGGTAGCTTTTGATTGTGAGAAAAATTTCTTTGAGATTTTCTCCGACGCAACCTATGGACAGTATTTCTACGATGAAATCTGTCAAAGAGGGTGGGATTATTTAATCTACAGAGGCAATGATTTGTTTGTTGTGAGAGAATTGGTAGAGGATTTTTATGAAGCATTAAGACATGGCAAATCGGAATCGAGCTTCGTAGAATTTTTCTTCCAGGGGCGACGTAGGATTTTTCAGCCCAAAACCATTTCTAGGGTTACAAGTATCCCCATAAGACCCGGAAATCAACAACCGCGAGAATTGGCGGTTTACAGATCAGTGTTGGGAGACTTTGTGGAATTGAAAGATAAGGGGCTGAATCCAGCCCAGATGTACAGAAACGTGCTTGCGATTTGCCGATGGGCAAACCGCAACATCAGGGGAAAGAGCCGTGTTTCTTCCTTTCCGGCTGGGGTAGGACATATTGTGCATTGCTTGATGGAAAAGGACCAGTATTTCTGTGTTGTAACACAATTGTTCAACACAATCATGGAGGGGGAGGCCCAGAACAAACCCCTGCTGCCAGTGCTAGTAATCCAGCTTGCGAAGTACTACATGGATGTGATTGAGTTTGAGGGATATGCGATTGTTTATGCACATTGGCCGGTCAAAGTAGAGAGAATTTCACAAGGATACGCCGGCGGCCACTATGAGCAGCGAAACTGGACAAGGGAAGACCCAAGCGAACATCCAGGTCTCGAAAGCTCGACAGAGGCACTTTTGAATAAGCCAGAACCAGATAACGAGAAGGACCTGCAGCGCCTGACATTTAGGAGTATTCGCCACATACTCAAGAAACGACAGAAAATGCAGGAGCAGCTAGACAGGATTGAAGCGGCTTAACAAGCATCGCATGACGACGCTAGTGGAAGCAAGAAGCGCAAGGGAAAAGCAAGCAGACATTGAGGACAATGCAAGTTTCAAGTTGGGGGTGGTAGCATATAGTTTGCATTTGCATATTTCCTGCATTTCAGCATTTACTTATTGTATTTTTCTTTTCTTTTGCATGTAGTTGCATTTCATATCTGCTTTTGTACTGCATTGTATAAAAATTGAAAAATTTATAAAAATTGAAAAAATTCCTGAAAATTAGAAAAACTTGGTCAGGTTGGCTAGCAGGGGAATGTTGATTCAAAATCTGACGGTTAAATTGATAAGGTAGAAATATCTAAATTCAAGAATTGAGATTGATAACCTGAAAAATAACCCGCCTGTGCGTTTAACCTTAGCTGATACACGTCTTTTATGTCACTTACACGTGTCGTATGTTTTTGAGAATTTAATGAATGTCTGACATGTCTGTAAAAACTTTTAAATTGTTAAACATCCTTAGGATCAAACAGGTTTGGCTGAGTTGAGTAATATCAAGGATAATTCATACAGTGAAGTAGATATGAAGAATTTTATAGAGGCTTTTACAGAAGCTATGAGTCCGAAAAATTACCCATCTGGAACCTTGTGGAGTAATTACACACCTTATCACATGTAACGTCTTCTAGTTTTAAAAGAAAAAGCCGGCTATATCTCCGTTTTACTAAAAGTGCTAAAAATTTAAAATAAAATGAGTCTTTTGTTTTGTGGTCTTGGTAACTTAGGTAATTAAGTTCTTGGGGTGTCTTCACACCTAATGCCCTAAAACCATCTGGTTTGGGAGTCATTGACCCAAAGCTCGCTAAGTTTCCAATCGCCAGATAAAACAAGCTAAGCATGTGTCCTCTCCGAGTTAAAAGTCCTTATGGTTCTTTGTGGGAGAATAATCTTGGCGGTGACAAATTTTCTAGTAAAACAGTTTTTCACGGAGATATGAAGGTTTGTATTTATTAAGGCGTTTTGCACGATATTGAAAGGTGTGTATGAACAAAAACAAGTGAAAGATAGGAGTGATCATTACGACTATGGTTCTCTGTTAAAATCGATATATATTCTGACTTGAAGCCTAACTGGAGAATAAAACTTGAGAAAATCTTAACTCTTTTCGAACTTGTGTGATCCTTTTGATGTTTACCTTGGTCTGTAACTTTTGACATGACGACCCTAATCAAGTTCTTAAAAACATGACGACACTACCGCACTATCACGAAAAGACGCATATTAGCTTGTTAAACAAATTGCGAGGAGTGAAGAATAGGGTTTAATGTTTCTAACTTGGGTGATAGATGTTCTAGCTTTGATACTTAACCTCAAAATTTGAATCAACTGTTTTCTAACAAAACTAACTTGACTGGATTTTGTGGGTGCAATCCGCTGAAAACCCTCAGGAGACAACACTCCTCCTACTAGGGACACCTAGAGGTTTAACGGCTTGTTGCACGTGCTCAGTGCAATAGCGTTCCCTGCGAAAGTGAGGCTTGGAATTTTTGTTCTGCTCGGGACGAGCAAAAGATAAGTTTGGGGGGATTTGTTTGGCATAATTTATTACATTTTAATACCGCCCATTTTTTATCATTTTGTCAATAAACAGTGATATTTAATCCATGTCTGCTCATTTATACAGAGTATAGGTACGCAAACGGAAACATGGGTTTTTGTACGCGACATGCACAAAATGACGGATTTTTAGCTGAACTGCAAACAAGACGGAATACAGATCCAGAATTGAAATGATTTTGCAACATAAACATGTGTGTGTACAAAGTTTAAGTGTGAAATGGTCCAACACATGCTTATGCGAACAATTGTGAAGATGCATGAACCTTGGGAGCTGGTTTGGTACAATAATGATGAGTGGTGCAAGTGGTGAACAAGTGATTGACATATGATTTGAAGTGTGAACACACACTCACCCACTTCACCCCTTCTCTGTGATTTAGCTCCAGAATTCACACATGTGCTACATATAAAAAATTGAAAATACCATGAGATACCCATTAGACCAGATGACTACTGAAGCTTGGTGGGCCCCAGACTCAACTTCTCGGCCGCAATTTTATCCATATTGGCCGCAAATTGCGGCCAAGAGGGCTTCATTTTGGCTCGTTCAAATTTTGTGGGTCCCTGGTGGTCATTTTAGTCTATTGTCACCTGCAACTTTTGTTTTTGACTTCTCTATAAATAGCAGATCAAGACATGAGGCCAAGGAGAACTTTTTGCATGCTTGTAAACTCTTGTTAAAATTCTTGTAGCTCTTGGAATTGAGTTGAGTTCTTTGCCTTCCTCTGGTCTTGCAACCTCTCTTTTTGAGCTTGCAAGATTAGATTTTGGTAGTTGAACTCCTTTACATGTATTTTGAACCATTGCAATAAATCATCATTTTATTCAAGTTTGATTCTTGTATATCTTTTTCTTATTTTGTCAATTCTTTTGATTATTCAGTTGTGTACTGCTATGATGATGTGTGAGTAGTTATTCTTGGGCTATGGTGAGGTAGGATGTGGAATGACTTTACTTCCAACCCCTCCCTTTTGATTCTTGCATTTTTTTCACTTCTTTTCTTAACATCGCAAGTTTATTATGTTTTGCTTGATAGGATATATCATTTTGAATGGTTGCAAATCAACCTTTAACATATATTCTATCCTTTCTTTACATTTTATCGTTGCTATGTTACGATTTGAAGTAGGCGTGAATACGGAATTAAGTTATGTGTCGCAACTAGCTAGATAGGATATATAGCATTCTTGCATATATTCTATGCTTGCTACTTCACTTAACTAATTCTATATCCACTCCATTCTCAATCTCATTCTTGTTAGTTTCTGTTTTTCTAACCTTGATATCGTATTTCATCCTGATACATTTTCCGGATAAAAACGGCATGCTTTCGCTATTCTAATGGAAACTAAAAAGGAATGAATCTTGAATCAAAATGGAGAGTTGGGGGTAAATGTCATATTTCACTCTTGCTGAACCTTTGCCTAAGTTTACGTATCCCAAAACCTTGTTTCTTTTAGGTATTACACTAAAACGTGACAAAACACTATTTTCCAACTTATTGATCCATAACTCAATTTGATGTCGTGATATCCACTCCTTGTGGTTCGACCGGTGCTTGCCGGCTTGCTTCAACGCACCGTGCACTTGTGGTATTTTTAAACTCGATACTCACGTCGTGCACTATTTTTCCGACAAAAACCGACATATCCGATATTGACCTTATTCTCCAAAATCATGTCACCGTGGGTTTCGAACAGCCGTTCAGCATTGGTATAGACCTATATCAATGACGGAGGTTCGCAGCAATTTGGGTTTGACCGGATACTATCAACATTTCGTACAGGATTTTTCTCATATAGCTGCAAGGTTGACCGTGTTGACCCGGAAGAGAGTTCCTTTTTTTTGGACTGAAGTATGTGAGCAGAGCTTTCAGCAATTGAAGACTCGTTTGATTTCAGCGCTAGTATTATTTTTGCCTTAAGGATCAAGCGGTATTGTTGGTTATTACGATGCTTCTCGGCAGCTGAAGAAGCACGAGCAGAATTTTCCCACTCGTGACTTAGAGATGATTGCAGTGGTTTTTGCACTTAAAATTTGGAGACGCTTATAAGGCGAGTCGTGCCAGATATTCACGGACCACAAGAGTTTAAAGTACATTTTTTTTAGCAGCGAGATCTGAATTTGAGATAGCAAAGTTGGATGGAGCTAGTGAAAGACTATGACTGGGAGATTCTTTATCATCCGGGTAAGGCGAATGTTGTGGCAGATGCTTTGAGTCGGAGTCCCGGAGATAGCTTTTCTTGTTTGAACACAGTTCAGAGACAGTCGATGGCAGATTAGAAGATTCTATATAATAGTCGAGTACAGTTCGAGTTTACGTCGACCGGGGGACAACTTGTCCTTGTCCGTGCACATCCACAGTTATTCGATCATATCCGTGAGGCAAAGTCTGATGACGTTCGTTTGTCAGAGATCTTGGAGCAGGTTTGACAGGGAGGAGATTCAGAGTTCGTGATCGATGATCAGGGAGTACTACAATTTGGGATTCGACTGTGTGTGCCAGATTCCGAGGGACTGAGACATGAGATCTTAGAGGAGGCACATCAGTCAGCATACAGTGCTCATCCGGTTTCCACCAAGATGTATTATAATTGGAGAGAAGTCTACTAGTGTGAAGGGATGAAGAGAAATGTCACAGATTTTGTTTTGGGATGCTAAATTGTCAGCAAGTCAAGGCTTACCATCAGAGGCCAACAGGAGAACTACAACCTTTTCCCATTCCGGAGTGAAAATGGGAATAAATTTCTATGGATTGTATCATGGGTCTACCTAGGACCAGTCGAGAGTATGGCTCTATTTGAGTGATTGTAGACCGATTGACGAAAGAAGCTCACTTTCTGCCAGTGAAGACCACCTTCGGATTCGTTCAGTATGCTCAGATATATGTTGATGAGATTGTGTGACTACATGGAGTTCCAACTTGTATTATGTCCGACAGAGGCACCCAGTTCACCAGCCGACTACTGTATAAACATTAAGAGACTTTGGACACCCGATTGAGTTTCAGTACAGCTTTCTATCCGTGGACCGATGGTCAATTAGAGTGGACCATTCAGACCCTTGAGGACATGCTCCAAGTTTGCGTTCTAGTTTTCGGTGGCAGTTGGGATCGCCACTTTCCCTTGATAAAGTTTTCCTATAATAACAGCTTCCAAGAGACGATTCAGATGTCACCCTTCGAGGCGTTATATGGGAGGAGATGTTGATCGCCCGTTTATTGGACAGAGCTCGGTGAGTGCAGTATTTTTGGGACCACAGATTGTGCATGAGACAACTGAAAAGATTCAGTTGATTTGAGATAGGATGAGAGCGGCCCAGAGCAGGCAGGGATCCTATGCAGACCAACATCAGAGCAGACTTGAGTTTACAGTAGGCGATCATATTTTTTTGAAGGTCTCTCCGATGAAGGGGGTGTTGAGATTCGGAAAGAAAGGGAAGCTTAGTCCCAGATATATGGGTCCCCTGGAGATTCTCAAGCATGTCGGCGCAGTTGCTTATCGTTTGGCTCTTCCACCCAGCATTCCAGATATTCACTCGTGTTTCATGTATCAATGCTCCTCAAGTAGCTTCATGACCCCTCTCACGCGATACAGTATCAGACGATCCAGCTGGAGCGCAATTTTTTTTTCACCGAGCAGCTAATAGTCATTCTAGATCGGCAGGTGAAGAAACTGAGGTCCGAGGTCATATTGTCCGTATAAGTTCTTTGACGTGGCCCGAACGGCGAAAAAGGTCAAGTGGGAAGCCGAGGACGAGAAGTGGAAGAAATATTCCCATCTCTTCGAGAGTACACGTATTTAGATTTTAAATTCGGGACCAAATTTCTTTAAGGGGGAAGATTGTAATGTTCTGAAAAATCGTTTAAGTTAATTGTCCGATAATCGGTAACATAGCTTGTGTTTTCCGTAAAACGTAATTATAATTATTTTTCCACATAGACTTAAATATACCTATTTTAACTATGAAATTGCTAGTATTTGGTATTTAATTAGTCACCTATTAATTGCTAGTTTACTTAAATATTTTCCTTAATTAATTATTTTTATGTATTATTTTAATCATACAATTACACACTAAATTGGTGATAATTATAAATTAGAATGGGTCAATACAAGTTTGGTGCACCATGACAACTTAACACTCACTTTGTTACATGTTCTTTCTTTTAAAAAAATTCCCCATGTTTCTACACAATTCTAGGTAGAAGTTAAATAGAAAATAAAATTAAAAGAAAATAATTAATAAACTAAAGAGCATGGTGTATAATAAATGAGGTATGGGGATAGCTTGACTTTGGAATTTCTCACACACACACACACCTCATTCCCTAGCCATGCTCGGCCATAAAGCCAGCAGCCACCCCCCATCCACAATTTCTTTTTCCACTTCTCATTCCAACCTCATTTTCTAATAAAATATAAAATAAAAATAATGAGGTATGGTATAAACATAATTGAGGTATTGATTTTCTTGACTTGGAAAATGCCACACTCACCTCACTCTCTCTTTTCTTCCTCTGGCCGAGCAAAACCTGCAGCAGTCCCCTATTTTTCCCCACCTCATTTCACTCCAAAAATCTTCAAGAAATGCATCAAAAATCCATGTAAAAACCTCACAAATTCTTCATTTAACCTTTACCCATTATTCTTTGGCCCAAACTAGCTTGGATCTAGGAGCAAGGGAAGCATTTTGGGAGGTCAAGTTGCTAGTTAGATCTACAAATTGTGAGATATAATCTTAACCCTATGGTTAATTTGTTAGTTAATTACTCTAATCTATTCTAATTAGGTGTTAATTTGGTTCTAATTGCAAGTTTAAGTTTTACAAGAGAAGGGTTTGAATTAAATTTAGGGTTTTTCCCACCATTACCAAGTTTGCTAAGTGTAGTTTGCAATCTAGTAGCTTTACAAACCTAATCTAAGTGTTTACCTTGTTAAAGTGGCTTATAATTATCCTAAGTGAGTGATTATGCAAGCAAATTACATGATTTTTGTGGGTTTGTTTAAGATTATATGAATTAGTGAAGCATGGCTTATTAAGATGGTTATTTGTGATTGTGGCCACCAGATCGCTAATCCATGAAGTTTTTATGCCAAAACCCTATCGATGTGCTTACTAGGTTTTTGGAATAATTATATTTTGGTTTAATTTGACGTTGCGATGATTTACATACTATATCCTATAATATTTGATGTGTTGTGAATTCGCGATTGGGTTCTAAGCTTGGTAATTGCCACGTATAGCGACCCTAGTTGTGGTTTGTGGGGTTGTCGCGAGCGCGTTTTTGCACCAAGTGCGTGCGCGTCCAGTTAGTGCGCATGGTTGACTTTTATCATTTGTGTCCACGACTATTTATATATCTATTCTCTTATTTATTTGTGTGCGTTTCTATGATCGGGTGCAGAGGCGTCGGATGTGGCGCGGAAAAGGCAAGGCTGAGATCGGATCATATTAGCCGAGGCGTCCCGGTGAGTAGATGTACACATCTATGGAGGATCGTCTAGATGGTGCGAGGTGACCGATGTTTTAGGAATACTTGTAGTACGTGCATTATATATTCGTAGTTTCCCAGTTATTCATTTCATTGCATCGCACCATCTTATGTGTGTGTGTGTGTGTGTGTGTGTGTGTATGTGATATCATCTCATAGGACACTTGCACCATTACCATTGGTTCATGCCGCACGTGCACAATTCATGCGAAGACACACGCCTTTGGTAATTGCTATGTCACGAAGACTATAGAACTTGATTAAAATCGGTAACTGTGCATTTGCATCATATATGATCCGTAGACTTATACTTGTATATTCATTTCATTAAATGGATATGCAGGGTTCCCTAGGGCGGCAGAAAGGTTTCGGGAGGCATCGTCCATGCCAATTTCAAATTTTTGCCGTTATAAAGAACCCTA
Organism: Agapanthus africanus; assembly: GCA_030015575.1. NCBI lineage: Eukaryota > Viridiplantae > Streptophyta > Magnoliopsida > Asparagales > Amaryllidaceae > Agapanthus > Agapanthus africanus. The sequence continues at coordinate 117,493,129 of CM057343.1, forward strand.
ACCTAGAATCTTAACTAGAGATTTAGACGAACAAGCAATACAAATATCTTTACATCTAAGTGAATAAGAAATACAACCTTTGTAAACCAGTACTTCACTTCAAAAGCTCTGTGTAGTATAGTCCCTTCGCTCCAAGTAGTGAACACCCAAACTCTAGTAAGGGTTCACATGAAGAAATGAACAAACTTGCTCGATGTCTTCGAGGCCGAAGATGATCTACGTCGAGGAGACTCAAGCTCATGCTACCGCTTCACTAATTATAGATTAGTGATGCAAACACCCTAAACTAAATGGCTAATATAGTAGAGGATGATGAAGTAGGAAATGGGCTCACTTTAGATTTAATTTTCTCACAATATTTTCTCACATAGAAAAAAGGTAGCAAGCTTTTTCTCATGAAGAAGAAGATGAAGTGATGAATATGAAAAATGAAACTCATGAGGTGAGAATAGAAACCATGGGTGAGTCAGTGTCACACACTAACTCATGTAGAGAATAAACCATGGCTAAACAATAATGGTTGGGTTAATAAATATCTTCAAGTAAAACAAAACGAGTGGACTTGGTCAATGGTTCCACAAGCTTCAGCCATGTGCCAATTTCCAACCAATTTGATTTACTTTAAATAAATAAAAACCCTTCAATATTATTTGCATGGTGTGAGTCGCATACACCAATGTAGCATGTGGCATCAAGCATGACACATAAATAATGTACATTAATATATATCGCATATATACTAAGTGTACACTGGTGAGAAAAAGAAATCTTAAGTGAGCTAATATTAGTTAATGTAAGTTAATATATCAAATATATAATTATACATTAAATTATTAAATCAACACTTGATTTAATAATCCGGCTATATCACATACAATCGACTTATATTAAATGTAACAATCTATCGAATCAACACTTGATCCGATAACCCGGATATATCACATATAACCGACCGATATCACATATCGCGAGAATAGAATGCGGTATCACATACACTCATTAATCTTGGTCCCGCACATATCGCATATGTGCTCCTAGTTCGTTTCGCATGAACCAGGAAACCTCTATGTAGGACTCTAAAGACTCGTCAATACGCCGGCAGTAGGTGATGATCATATCAAACACCCACAAGACGAAAGCGGTATGCTAAACGTAACGGCCATCCGGGTATTGAGCGATCAGAAGATCAACAAGAAAGCCTGAAAGGAGAATTAGTCGGGATGGTTGTCACTTTATCTAATCGGGAAACCTCCCACTGTAACGTCAAAATCTCCTCCAAACCTGAAAGGAGAATTAGTCGGGATCACCCGAGGAGTAAACCAACTCATCAGTGGGAATCGGGATCCAACTATCATCGCATGATAACGTGACGGAATCCGCTCACGTTATCACACTCCAGAAGATATGCCCATATCTGGCAAGTTTCAGTTTCTTTAGAAACTCCCAATGTGATTTTTGCCCCATGCTCTTATGACCTTGACTTTGGCCAACATATCATAAGTCACATGTCAAGTTTTACCCCATCATTCTCCAGGTTAATTTGAACCCACCCGTACATACCCTTGACTTTGGCCAAAATAGTAGTACGGCTATCCCAAACCAACGCATCTATCTATGCTGCATATGAATACCCAATAGCTACCAATCACTGTGCCTTGACATTGGCCAACACACACAGCTTGAATACTTATTAACTATTCATATGAAACGACGGAGGGCTACGAATGGTTTCTGGCGAAAACCTTTAACGTAATGAACTTGATATCGTTGAAGGAACCGGATAGCTTTTATAAAAATATAGTGACGAAAACCTTTGCTAAAGAGGTCACTCCCGGTGAAGGGATCTCGGCTCTTTCCCCGTAGAATGAGGTGCAGGATATTCCAACTGAATACCACGATGCAAAGCAAAAGTAATCGGCTATAGTGAAGTTATTGCCCTGACGCAAACTTCTGTCCAAGGGGTCACTCCCGGTGAAGGGATCTCGGCCCTTGCCTCGTCGACTGAGGAGCAAGATATTCCAACTGAATACCACGATGCAAAAACAAAAGTGAACGTCCTTGCAATAACAGCTTTTTGAAAAATGTTCCAACAACATCAGAATAGGTTTGTTTAGCTTGCATTGATCCGAATCAACACAGTCCCATCAATTGATCACACCAATAAAGAACGAAAATAATGATGTACGTATATGCCATCCGCATTCGCCACTGGGTCCCGTCATTACCCGTTAGGTTACTAAACTAACGACAGAGCGGGGACTGGACTAGCGCGGATGCAAAACATATACAACATCAACTAGTATATATATCAATATATAATATTCGCTCAAGGCGTGATAAAAATGCAACATCACAGAAATGTAATAAGCATCACAGAACAATACAGATATCTGGGATCCCCGGGTTTAATAGAGCTGCTACTGAAACCCGACGTTCCCCTGCTCGTGTGGATAGCCTGTGCAATGAAATCCTAGACCCCTACGGGCGCGGGAAGTTACCCGCCAAAACCTGAAGCGAGGCATCCCCCTTCAGCAACGTGAATGGACCACCCAGCACTTCACGGAATCCGGTAACTTGGGCACCCCTCCTGGGTCAACCTGTACCCCCTATGAGTGCGGCGAATAGCCCGCCAACTCTAGAGTAAAGCCCCCTCCATCTCAATGCCATGAGATGCGGGCTTGTTGCCCTCTGGAACCCGGCTATCCATGCACCCCACCTTAGGGTAATCCTAGTACAGAAAGTAAAATATACATACAATGGGTGCATCGACCTCACCCCGGTCGTGCCCCAAAAGAATAATATACAAACTGGCAGTGACGGCAGTCCACATGTCGGACGCTCGCCCCGCAATATCAAATGTACATAATACAACAAAAACTATACTACCATTGCATCCAGGCTATCCCCCACGACCAATCCGCAACATCACAGCACAACACAGAACATCAACGTGAATGTCACGTTCGCAAATCCGTTTAACCGGGCTATAGCAGTTGACAGGATTTACCGATCAAGTGACATTCACGGTCGCAGATATAATGTAAATACTGTGAACCAACATGTTTAAAATTTTCGATCGATCAAATTAACCCAAGTGGGCCCTAAGCACAACTGTAGCACTCAGAGAAAATCTGGGCCCAAAAAGAATATTCCAAAAACCCTATTTTCAACCCAAAAGCCCACTGCAAAAAATTGGTGAAATGAAGCTTAATTCCTGCGGCGGAACCGCGGCCAAAGTGGGGTTATGGCCGCGGTTCCGCGGCCCTATTGAAGGATCAGGTCACCAAATTTTTACAGTGCTCTTACGAAACCCTGCACATGTTTCTGCAATGACCTGAAAATTTTTTGGAGCTAAAAAAAATTCGACAGAAACTGATGCACTTGAAATCGGGTTTTCGGAAAATCCGTTCGATCGAACTTGTAAAAACGTTAGACCAAGCTAGACTAGGTTAATGGCGTGTCTCTAATACCAGTGTAAGTGCACGGCGGCGCCCCGGCCGTCAATCCGAGGCCAAAATGCGGAAACGATAATTTACTTTAACTTTTTAAACCGGCACCACCGCGCACTATAAACCCGGATCGGGCCATTAACATAGTCCTAGCAACTAGAGAAGGGGTAAAGAGATATACCTAGCGATCCGTGTCCTTCGGTCTTCTCGTCGTCTTCCCGATTTCCCCATGGAATCTCCGGTCTTCATCTCCTCGTCGGAAGGGCACCACATCGCCGGGTTCTTTTACGGGCTCTCACCTCTGGACCGAGGCAACTCGGGCACGAAGTTGGCGAGCCCACGTGCCCAAGGATGCTGTAGGTTAACTGTAGAACTCTATGTCTCTTTGGGGTTGTGGAAGTTGCCTTTTGTGGAGGAATAAGATGATATCATTTTAGAGATGAAATTGGGGATTTTTGCAAGCACAAGAGAACCAAAAATCCCCACCCAAATATTGGGCAGCCCCTCTCCTTTTCTTGGCCGGCCATGCCTCATGAGAGAATGAGAGAGGAGAGTCGCCATGAGGTGAGTGAGTGAGTCCATCATCAAAGAGAGAGAAAAGGGGTAATGATGATAAAACAATGATCACAAATAAAAACCTCACTCCAAAACCTAATCATCAACAACCATGATAACTCCAAAAGTCATGCCATGATGAAAAGAAGAAGTCAAATGGTGGTAGAATTATCATGATACAACAATATGCAAAGACAACCCTCCAAAATGCTAATTTGCACAAATGCAAATAAGCCCTCCTCCACCAATTTTCAGCCAATGAAAGATACAAAGAAAAATGGCCGAAATGGAAAACAAACTGAAAACTTTATAAAACTGATCCCGAAATAAATTACAGGAAAACCCCGCTACTGTATATACATACCTGCATTTGTATTCCGACTGAAATACGAATGCAATGAGACAAAATCTACACTGTACAATACTAGGATCCGGTTTAAACCAAAGCCCGCTAGTATTAACTGTCCGATCATGATCCGTGCAATACCGTACGTATCTGATCGAACCCTACCATATCTCCATACGGCCTCTATAGCGTTTCGCCCGAAACTTGAGAAACTGGTCTGTGGGGGACTCTAAAGACTCGTCAATACTTTGGTTGTGGATTTAACCACTAGCACGTCAGAGGTATTAGCCTATACGTAACGGGCTACCAGGTATTGACCAAAAGGGGCGTCGATGAGCGAACTCATCCTGACACCCCACTAAGCCTGTCAGTGACAATAACCGTACAGTCCTGTCCGTTCGTCTATGAGCATCGCTTGGCGGGCCTAGAGGGTTGGTAAAAGTTAGACCCCCAAAAGCGGTACAAGTCGTGTCGGAGTGTAGCCCGGAACACCCTGAGATACTACTGGAATACCTACCAGTAAATCTCCTGCCTTGGCCAAGAACTTTTCATGTACTGGCTCTCCTAGACACAGCGCGACCACACCCCCAATACCGAGAGAGACGAACCCCTGCAGATCCGCTCACTGCCTCCATGTGGCTCGGGACTGTACCCAACTAAAACCTGTTTGCACGACTCCTTTGAGCCGTGGTAGGGTAGTAATCAAAGCACAGTGGGAACTCACACGAGACAAATGACGATCTCAGATCGATGAACTAACCTGTACACATGTCACCAGGGAACTGCTATCTGACGTCAGGTATAAGACCAACTAGCATGTTCCCGGCGAGTCCTGTCCAGTGTACTCATAATCCAATGAGCACCTGTATACATCTTAGGTGAACCAACTGACACCAGTGGCTTGTGAGACCGGCCACCGCCCCTCGTCAGGGTCTCGACTGTATACACTAGTCTACTCTGGAGTATCGATGCCCTGTCTCGAAACTCCTACGACTATGGACCATTTAAGGATGTGCTTATAGACTACCAGCTCTCACGTATATGATCGCCCTCATACTGCTGGCAGTCAAGCAAGAATCCTAGGGGCTCTATCAACGTGTAATAGCGACCTGTAAGGTCGCCTAAAGCAGTACACGATGATAAAGATAAACAAGATAGCATGCTATCATCTTGAGTAAGACTGTCCTACTGGGACAGGTCCTCCCTCAATCATTGCAATCACGTGCCTGTGATCCAATAATTGATTCTGAGGGCACTATCTCCAACAATCTCCCACTTGCACTCAAGGCTAATTATTGCGATGTCGCATACTCACAGCCTGTGTGATACCGAACACCCAACTCCTCTACTAATCAGTCTCACAAAACCCGTTTGCGAAACTATTGCGTTCGAGGAATAGCCTCAGTGAGTGGATCCGCTTTGATGTTTCTTTCTATGTCTCTCTATATCTCAAGTTCACGGAGAAAGCCATCTCCCGAAATGAGCAATACCTGTCTTAGAGTATGTCTGGATATCTGATGGGACCTAGCTCATAAATGAACTCCAAATCCAAACTTCTTAGATTGTATCGTCAACTGAACTTAATCAGTATCCTGCGCCATGCCTCCCTCAGTATCCTCCTGGAACACCTGTCCATAATACCGCCCCTCGTCGGAGGGAAAACTATAACTCTGACAACCTCTCTGTCATCCAGGTCATCTTGGAAGCCTGGAATGATAACTGTCTCCCGAATGAGGCTGTCGTTATCATATCCCTAGAACATCCACTTATGTTCTAAAACTGCTTCCGACTGTTTCTCCAGGATTGGATCAATGTCAACTTACTGCATCTAGTGCAAAAACAACATCTGGTGTGGTACTTGACATCTCATGATTGACTCAATTGCCTAAGCAAGTGATCTGCCAATCATGCACATCCCTCTCCCCTTTAGTCTGTAAGACACCTTTAGAGAGGGTGACTCCATCACCTGCTGGTACACCACCATGCCAGGAGTCGTCCATTCTAAAGCACCTCTAGAATGCTGTCTAAGTACCCTGATTGGGAAACTACCCAAATCTAGATCTAAAACCATAGATCCAGTAACCCGAATGTCTGATATAATGTCCAAGTCCCATGTGGAGAAACCACTGTGTGACGACCAAAGTATAACCGATCGTAGTATAGGAATATCACTTCCTACTTTGTGTATGTCATCCAAATACCAGGACATCACACCCCACTACCTCCTTAACAGATCCATCCCCTATTCTGATGAAGTCAAACCTATGACTGTCACATCAGAAATAGATGATCTATCTCTGCTATATCTGCTTTAGTCTATAAATAGACATAAGCCACTTGTCCACTATGCTTCCGCTGCTCCCACTGACTACGACAACCCTCTGGCAAAGTCATATAGACGTACACTTCTAAAGCTAGTTCAGAACGACGCTATACTCATCCTCCTGCCGGGTCCCATAGCCTGGAACAACAGCACTAGCAAGTCTGGGTAAATAAGAACCTCCCTGTCACCGTCCTTGAGCATACCGAAGTACCTCTCGAGCGCCTGAAGTTACCCACCATATCTGCGGAGTGGCCAATGGAATGTCAAACCAGATTGAATCTTTAGGTTCTTATCAAATCTTTAGTAATCGTTTGCGGTTCTGGAATCACTTCTAGTTCTACCATAATCCCACTACTGTTTTCTGAAAAAATCCATTTTTATTAAAACTGTGGCGAGTCAAGAACAATATCACTATTGATCTTCCAGATGGTAGAAAGTCAACCCTCGTCATAGCCTGGGTCAACCCACAAACAGCCATTACAGAAACGTGCCTTGAGTTATCCAGAGTCTGGTTTTAAGCATAAGCCGGACAACTCCCCGTACCTTAACAATGTCAAGATATGAACTGTTCTATATCCAATACAGAAACAGAGGCACTAATTTAATTGAACCAGATTCAAATCATGCAGCTGTCTCCAGTGCATGTCAACTAAATGGAAAGAGGCCGATCAGCGTTACTCAAGTTAGGAATGCTTCCAATTATGAGTAACCTGAAAGAGAAGCAGGTTCTCTTAATCATTACTATCAACTGAATACCATACATAAGTATCTACATCTTCGATCAACTTGAAGAATCTCGATACTTGCAACACCTGGTTCTCTACTTTATCCATATACCTATAACTTCTCAAAACTTGGACCCTGTGTTTCTACGAAACACCTGTCTAAAAACTAGAGAAGTCATAAGTATACCGAATATAGTACGAGAACCAACCCCTCTGTCCTCATGGACGCTGGACAACATACAATACTCTGTATAAGTCCCTTGAGTCTGATAACTCAATCCCTGTGTGTCGTAGGTTGAAAACTGTACTTATGGTTAAGAAGAATTACACTGTTGTTTAATGCTCCTTACCTAACCATCCACTGATATAGGTAAATGTCATCGACATAATTTCAAAAAAGTATATCTCACTCTATAAAAATAGACATACAGATATATCAATTTGAAATTGGTGCATGACAGCGGATATTCAAAACCAAATATTTGCCGACCGGCAAACAGCCCAGGTGATTTCCTCAAATATCACCAATTACAACGAATTCCGATATAATGAGGACAATCACCTAATTCCCAATAACTTACTCCCACTCATCATCTGTAAAACCATATAGATGTGAGAATCATACCTGGTAAATACATACCCTGGAGCAAGATCTGATTGGGAAATCAGTTTTCCTTTAACAGTACACAGTAAAACTGAAACATTGAAATGTTTCGATGGGGTATCCCGGTATTCCTAGTAATGCCTCTTCCATTATCCAGATTCACAACTGTAACCGTGTAATTCTTTGTCATCTTTCCAAATCCCTTTATATGTATTTAGTCATTACCTTCTGCACACCCTCTTAGGCTAAATGGTTTTCTTCCTTCCCTACCGTTCGGCACCAGCCTATGGTTTGGAAGAAGATTATCCAATAAGCATAATGGATGTATTGTCCTAATCCTAGGAGCACTCGCAATGCGAGAGAAGGTGAAGATAAAAGACAACCGAATAAACCTTATTCCTATTTCTCCTGAACCAGAATCCATCCCCGAATTGGAACAAGTTCCTTTCGAGTTCGTATATAACCATACGATGGAGTATCCAATAAACTGTGGATCTTCATAGTGATACGGAGTGTCCTGGAGAAATACAAAGGTGATTTAGGATTGGCGAAGAAATATTTGGTTTGGTCGTGAATAGCAGTCGCATTTTACTTTGCCCTCTTACTAATCCCTTGATATGTCTTTACTTAATACCTTCTATACACCATCGTTAGGCTAATTGGTTTTCTTCATTCCCTACCGGTCGGCACCTTCCTATGGTTTGAAAGAAGACTATCCAATTTGCGTAATAGGTGTACTATCTCCTAAACTAAGGAGTACTCGCAACCTGAGAGAAGGTAAAAGGAAAAGACAACTGAATAGTCCTATTCGTTTTCTTCAGAACTGGAAACCATCCTTGAATAAATTCCTTCGAGTTCGTATATTACCATACGATGGTTTTATCCAATGGAAGTGGACGTTCATAGTAATACGGGGTGTCCTAGAGAAAAGGGTAAAAGTAGGAGTGGCAATGAGGTTTGCAACTCTGACAATCCAAAAGCCAGAGTTTAAGAAGGTTCGGTTAATTTTGGTCTTTGAGTCATAGTCTAGGGTCGGGTCAATAGTCGCTGCCAAAGAGAGAAAGAAAAGAAACACTTAGCGTGCACTCTAACCTAGATCAGAATGGTTGTCACTTTATCTAATCAGAAAACCTCCCACTGTAACGTCAAAATCTCCTCCAAACCTGAAAGGAGAATTAGTCGGGATCACCGAAGGAGTAAACCAACTCATCAGTGGGAATCGGGATCTAACTATCATCGCATGATAACGTAACGAAATCCGCTCACGTTATCACACTCCAGAAGGTATACGCATATCTGGCAAGTTTCAGTTTCTTTATAAACTCCCGATGTGATTTTTGCCCCATGCTCTTATGACCTTGACTTTGGCCAACATATCATAAGTCACATGTCAAGTTCTACCCGTCATTCTCCAGGTTAATTTGAACACACCCGTACATACCCTTGACTTTGGCCAAAATAGTAGTACGACTGTCCCAAACCAACGCATCTATCTATGCTGCATATGAATACCCAATAGCTACCAATCACTGTGCCTTGACTTTGGCCAACATACACAGCTTGAATACTTATTGACTATCCATATGAAACGACGGAGGGCTACGAATGGTTTCTGGCGAAAACATTTAACGTAATGAACTTGATATCGTTGAAGGAACCGGATAGCTTTTATAAAAATATAGTGACGAAAACCTTTGCTAAAGAGGTCACTCCCGATGAAGGGAACTCAGTTGTTTCCCCGTAGAATGAGGTGCAGGATATTCCAACTGAATACCACGATGCAAAGCAAAAGTAATCGGCTATAGTGAAGTTATTGCCCTGACGCAAACTTCTATCCAAGGGGTCACTCCCAGTGAAGGGATCTCGGCCCTTGCCTCGTCGACTGAGGAGCTGGATATTCCAACTGAATACTACGATGCAAAACAAAAGTGAACGTCCTTGCAACAACTGCTTTTTGAAAAATGTTCCAACAATATCAGAATAGGTTTGTTTAGCTTGCATTGATCCGAATCAACACAGTCCCATCAATTGATCACACCAATAAAGAACGAAAATAATGATGCATGTATATGCCATCCGCATTCGCCACTGGGTCCCGTCATTACCCGTTAGGTTACTTAACTAACGACAGAGCGGGGACTGGACTAGCGCGGATGCAAAACATATACAACATCTACTAGTATATATATCAATATATAATATTCGCTCAAGGCGTGATAAAAATGCAACATCACAGAAATGTAATAAGCATCACCGAACAATACAGATATCTGGGATCCCCGGGTTTCATAGAGCCGCTACTGAAACCCGACGTTCCCCTGGTCGTGTGGATAGCATGTGCAATGAAATCCTAGACCCCTACGGGCACGGTAAGTTACCCGCCAAAACCTGAAGCGAGGCAGCCCCCTTCAGCAACGTGAATGGACCACCCAGCACTTCACAGAATCCGGTAACTTGGGCAACCCTCCTGGGTCAATCTGTACCCCTACGAGTGCGGCGAATAGCCCGCCAATTCTAGAGTAAAGCCTCCTCCGTCTCAATGCCATGAGATGCGGGCTTGTTTCCCTCTAGAACCCGGCTATCCATGCACCCCACCTTGGGGTAATCCTAGTACAGAAAGTAAAATATACATACAACGGGTACATCGACCTTACCCCGGTCGTGCCCCAAAAGAATAATATATAATCTTGCAGTGACGGCAGTCCACATGTCGGACGCTCGCCCCGCAATATCAAATGTACATAATACAACAAAAACTGTACTAGCATTGCATCCAGGCTATCCCCCACGACCAATCCGCAACATCATAGCACAACACAGAACATTAACGTGAATGTCACGTTCGCAAATCCGTCTAACCGGGCTATAGCAGTTAGACAGGATTTACCGATCAAGTGACATTCACAGTCGCAGATATAATGTAAATAGTGTGAACCAACATGTTTAAAATTTTCGATCGACCAAATTAACCCAAGTGGGCCCCAAGCACAACTGTAGCACTCAGAGAAAATCTGGGCCCAAAAAGAATATCCCAAAAACCCTATTTTCAACCCAAAAGCCCACTGAAAAAAAATTGGTGAAATGAAGCTTAATTCCTGCGGCGGAACCGCGGCCAAAGCGGGGTTATGGCCGCGGTTCTGCGGCCCTATTGAAGGATCAGGTCACCAAATTTTCACAGTGCTCTTATAAAACCCTGCACATGTTTCTGCAATGACCTGAAAATTTTTTGGAGCTAAAAAAAATTCGACAGAAACTGATGCACTTGAAATCGGGTTTTCGGAAAATCCGTTCGATCGAACTTGTAAACACGTTAGACCAAGCTAGACTAGGTTAATGGCGTGTCTCTAATACCAGTGTAAGTGCACGACGGCGCCCCGGCAGTCAATCCGAGGTCAAAATGCGGAAACGATAATTTACTTTTACTTTTTAAACCGACACCACCGCGCACTATAAACCCGGATCGGGTCATTAACATAGTCCTAGCAACTAGAGAAGGGGTAGAGAGATATACCGAGCGATCCGTGTCCTTCGGTCTTCTCGTCGTCGTCCCGATCTCCCCGCGGAATCCCCGGTCTTCATCTCCTCGTCGGAAGGGCACCACATCGCCGGGTTCTTTTACGGGCTCCCACCTCTGGACCGAGGCAACTCGGGCATGAAGTTGGCGAGCCGACGTGCCCAAGGATGCTGTAGGTTAACTTTAGAACTCTATGTCTCTTTGGGTTTGTGTAAGTTGTCTTTTGTGGAGGAATAAGATGATAGCATTTTAGAGATGAAATTGGGGATTTTTGCAAGCACAAGAGAACCAAAAATCCCCACCCAAATATTGGGCAGCCCCTCTCCTTGTCTTGGCCGGCCATGCCTCATGAGAGAATGAGAGAGGAGAGTCGCCATGAGGTGAGTGAGTGAGTCCATCATCAAAGAGAGAGAAAAGGGGTAATGATGATAAAACAATGATCACAAATAAGAACCTCACTCCAAAACCTAATCATCAACAACCATGATAACTCCAAAAGTCATGCCATGATGAAAAGAAGAAGTCAAATGGTGGTAGAATTATCATGATACAACAATATGCAAAGACAGCCCTCCAAAATGCTAATTTGCACAAATGCAAATAAGCCCACCTCCACCAATTTTCAGCCAATGAAAGATACAAAGAAAAATGGCCGAAACGGAAAACAAACTGGCAACTTTATAAAACTGATCCCGTAATAAATTACAGGAAAACCTCGTTACTGTATATACATACCCGCATTTGTATTCCGACCGAAATACAAATGCAATGAGACAAAATCTACACTGTACAATACTAGGATCCGGTTTAAACCAAAGCCCGCTAGTATTATCCGTCCGATCATGATCCGTGCAATACCGTACGTATCTAATCGAACCCTACCATATCTCCATACGGCCTCTACAGCGTTTCGCCCGAAACTTGAGAAACTGGTCTGTGGGGGACTCTAAAGACTCGTCAATACTTTGGTTGTGGATTTAACCACTAGCACGTCAGAGGTATTAGCCTATACGTAACGGGCTACCAGGTATTGACCAAAAGGGGCGTCGATGAGCGAACTCATCCTGACACCCTACTGAGCCTGTCAGTGATAATATCCGTACAGTCCTATCCGTACGTCTATGAGCATCGCATGGCGGGCCTAGGGGGTTGGTAAAAGTCAGACCCCCAAAAGCGGTACAAGTCGTGTCGGAGTGTAGCCCAGAACACCCTGAGATACTACTGGAATACCTACCAGTAAATCTCCTGCCTTGGCTAAGAACTTTTCATGTACTGGCTCTCCTAGACACAGCGCGACCTCACCCCCAATACCGAGAGAGACGAACCCCTGCAGATCCGCTCACTGCCTCCATGTGGCTCGGGACTGTACCCAACTAAAACCTGTTTGCACGACTCCTTTGAGCCGTGGTAGGGTAGTAATCAAAGCACAGTGAGAACTCACACGAGACAAATGACGATCTCAAGTCGATGAACTAACCTGTACACATGTCACCAGGGAACTGCTATCTGACGTCAGGTATAAGACCAACTAGCATGTTCCCGGTGAGTCCTGTCCGATGTACTCATAACCCAATGAGCACCTGTATACATCTTAGGTGAACCAACTGACACCAGTGGCTTGTGAGACCGGCCACCGCCCCTCGTCGGGGTCTCGACTGTATACACTAGTTTACTCTGGAGTATCGATGCCCTGTCTCGAAACTCCTACGACTAGGGACCATTTAAGGATGTGCTTATAGACTACCAGCTCTCACGTATATGATCGCCCCCATACTGCTGGCAGTCAAGCAAGAATCCTAGGGGCTCTATCAACGTGTAATAGCGACCTGTAAGATCACCTAAAGCAGTACATGATGATAAAGATAAACCAGATAGCATACTATCATCTTGAGTAAGACTGTCCTACTGGGACAGGTCCTCCCTCAATCATTGCAATCACGTGCCTGTGATCCAATAATTGACTCTGAGGGCACTATCTCCAACAGGTTGTAGTATCCCATACTCAACCAACCCAAAATCTCTCAAATTGTATTTAGGGAATCAGGCCTTGGTGAGTGGATCCGCCGTGTTAACTTCAAAATCTACTCTCCTTACCTCGATCCCTTAGGGATCAACCATCCCCCTGACCAGGTGATACTTGCCTCAGAATATGTCTGGATCGCTGATGGGACCGGCGTTCCTAGGATAAAGCCACAACTCTATTGAAGTCACAACAACAGTTATTGGACGCTCAATTGTAGGAACCCTGTTCATCTCATGAACAAGAAATGCCCAGACAGCCACTTTGGCAGCATCGTTGGTAGCGATGTATTCAGCCTTTATCGTCTAGTATGTCACGGTATCTAGCTTGGAACTCTTCCAACATACCGACCCTCCACTGTGGGTAAAGACAATACCTGTGACTAAATTTCAGTCGACCTTTTCACTCTGGAAACTCGAACCAAGAACATTCGTTTAGTGCTTCTCAAGTACTTAAGAATGTCCTCCACAGCTTTCCAGTGATTCTCCCAAGATCTGATTAATTCCTGATCACTACACCTCATAAGTCATCTATATCTGGTCCGGTACATAACATCTCATACATGATAGAGCCTACTGCCGAAACATAGGGTATCTCTTGCATGCGAGCTCTCTCCAAATAAGTCTCGAAAGATATCTTTTTGGAAATAGTGATCCATGAGAAAGTGGGCGAACCACCATGCTTAGAATCTTCCATACTAAACCACTTTAGTATGGTGTTAATGTACCTAGATTTGGGACACTCCCAACATGCACTTAGATCAATCATCGTAGATCATAATCCATAAGATGTAGTAGGTATCATCCAAATCTTCTATAGAGAATCCTCGTGATAAGAGGAGCCTGACCGAGTGTAGCATAGGAAACCATTTCCTATCAAGAGTATGCCATTAACGTACAATACGTATAAGATAACCTTACTCTCTACAGCCATCTTGTATATACAAGGTTCATCTATCTTTTTGATGAAGTCAAACACTTTGACTGCCACATCAAAACAGATGTTCCAACTCCACGATGCTCGCATTGATCCTGATGGACTTAAGCATTGCTTTGAAAGTCTCAACTTTTCCATCTACACCAGGAATCTTCTCAAGATCCACTTGCTCCCGACAGGTTTTACCCCTTTACGTGCAACATTCAAAGTAATACTTTGTTGGTGTATATGGATTCCATCTTTGATCGCATAGCATCCAGCCTTTTAACAGAGTCCCCACTCGTGATGGCCTGCCTGAACCTGATTGGGCCATCATCTACCATGATGCAATCCTCGCTCCCACTGTCACCATGAAGACCATAGTATCTCTCAAGTGGATGAGGAACCCGACCAGATTTGCGGAGAGGCCGAGGTTCGTTAGATACTATTGAATCCTTTGGTTTCACCAAATCATCAGCTGTTAGTTTGTTCGGCTGGAACTCCTTCCAGTTCTACCTCATGACCACAAATTTCTTCACAAGAAATTCCTTTTTGAAAAAGGTGGCATGCTGAGGAACAAAACTCCTTTTGCTCCTCAGTGTGGTAGAAGATATTCCCCCGCAAATGTTTAGGATATCCAACAAACTTATACTGAACTGACCTTGCCTTGAGTTTTTTCGGATCTTGTTTTTCAACATAAGCCGGACAATCCCATATCTTAACTCGTCTAAGACATGGTCTCTTCCCATTCTATATCTTATGTGGAGTGGTAGGCATTGATTTGGATGGAACCCCATTCAATAGGTATGCAGCTTCTCAAGTGCACAACACCAAAAGGAAACAGGCAACTCAGCAGTACTCATCATAGAGCGCACCATATCTCATAGGGCGCGATACCTCCGCCTCGATACACCGTTGTGCTGTGGTGTACTCGAAGGAGTAAGCTGAGAGAGAATCACATTCTCCTTTTAGAAAATCCAGGAACTCCATGCGCAAGTAATCGCCTCCTCGATCACATCGAAGGAATTAATACTTCTACCCGTCTGGTTCTCACCTTCAAGATTATATTCCTTGAATTTCTCAAATGTTTCAGACTTGTGTTTCAATAGAAACATATGTCCGAATCCTGAGAGAAGATCGGTGAATATAATGAAGTACGAAGAACCAACCTTGGCATTTATAGACATAGGACCGTATACATCATCATGTATCCGTCCCGAGAGTTCAGTAACTCTTTCTCTGTTTCCAGTAAACGGAGTATTAGTCATTTTACCTTTGAGACAAGACTGGAAAGTATCATAAGATGAAAATTCGAACAGATTCTTATATTCATCCTTATGTAACTTAGCTGGTTGTGTCGTATTGATATGACCTAGTCTACAATGCTATAAGAAGGATTCGTTCATTTCTGAACTACTCCTCTTGTGTGTGTTCTATATACTTTGAATTGTGGTTTGATTTAGAACGTATATGCTATTATATAACATGCCTGATCCAATCAACTCTTGATTCAGGAAAATATTCACAATATTATCCTCCAATACAAAATTATATCCTTCTTTAACTTAATAAAGAAACTGATGTAATATTGTATATCAGGTTCAGTATCTAATAACATTTGTTCAGAATCAATGTATTAATACAATGTGATATTTGCCAACTGATTTGGCTGCAACAATTGCACCATTCTCTAACACTTAGAGAAATATCACTCAATCCCAGTTCTCTACCTTTCTTAGCCCATGTAACAGATTACATATGTGGGATCCTAATCCGGTATCTTATACCTAGGACGTAGAGGATACTGAGAAATAGGATGTAGAGGATCCCAACAGTGGTTCTCAGTATCTAAAAATTTTTAAAGGACTTTTTAGAAAATTTACAGAGAGCATTTTAAGGGTTTCAGAATACAATATTTCGGAGTCGATTTCGTTTTCGTATTTTTTTTAACACCGTGTCTAAAATTCTAGCCTGGCTCTGATACCACTGTTGGGTTTCCCTTGAACCTAGTCTAGGGTTTGGTAGCATCACTCATGCCATTTTAAAATTTAGAGAGGTGCAAAGCAAACAAACCATGAATCTTTAACTAGAATTTCTAGGGTAACATCAACTTGTATCACATACAAAGAAGATTCTATCACTAAGTGTTGAGATTACAACCTTTGTAGACCTCCCTTGTTGACTCCTTGGACCTTTGAGAGTTTGGAACGGATCGCTAGAAACCTTCCAAGTCCACGATGATCCACCCGAAGCCCCTTTGCCCAAAGCTCCTTGCTTTACTTGATCCATGGAAGAAGTGTAGCAAACACCCTACACAAATGGGCTAGATGTGTGTAGAATGATGAGCTGGTTTGTATTCTCTAATCAAAACCCTTTCTTTTTAACTAACTCATTCAAATGAAATATCAAGAGAGAGAGGAAGAAGAAGACGATGGCAAAGCACAAGCACAAAAGCTTTTGTGATGAATAATAAAACTAATGAGATAAGAATGAAATAATCATATTAAATCCTTCTCTCCTCACACCATGGTTAATAAATATCTTAGATATTTATCATTGAGTTAAAAGGCAAAAGAGAATTAACCCAAGGTTAAAAGTTAGGTCAAGAATGGTCAAAAAATCAAAGATGATAAACTTTAACCATGTGTGAATAATCTTTTCTTTAACTTCATATAAATAAACATATATATAAATATAACCATGTGAGTCTTGCATTGCCACCATATAGTGTATCATCAACCATGATACACATCTATGTATGTATGTATGTGTCCATGCACATCAACATGTGCATACATGCATGCATACATCTTCTTTAAAGAAAAGGGTTTAAATAAAGAATTAAACTAAAAGTCAAATGTTAAATCAATAGTTGATTTAACAAAGAGGTCATATCACATACGGCCCGACCAATAGAAAAAATGCCCGATTAACATACGGTATCACATACTCGCATTCAATCGGGTCCCGCGCATATCTCATATGCACACCACTTCGTTTTGCCTGAGCTAGGAAACTCCTGTGTGGGACTCTAAGACTCGTCAATACGCCGGCAGTGGGTGATGATCATATCAAACACCCACAAGCCGCAAGCGGTCAGCTAAACGTAACGGCCACCCGGGTATTGAGTGATCAGAAGAAAACCAGCGAAGCTGTCAAAACTCCCGTCGAGCCAATCAGTAACACTACCGTACAGTCCGGTCTCTTCGTCACATATGTCGCATATCCAGTCTAGGGGTGGTTAACGTCAGACCCCAGTAACCGATAAGTCGTGTCGTTGTGAGGCTCATAACGGGTCAAGAAATTACTGATAACTCTTACTGGTAGCACTCCATATCAGCCCTGGCCAGAGACTTCCAGTTATAGCCAATCGAACACAGCGCAACATCAACCCCCAATACCGGGAGAGAGGAAACCCCTCATGTCGCTCATTGCCTCCATGTGATTCGGGACTGTACCCAAAAGCCACCTTTTTGCACGCCCACTTGGACGTGGTAAGATGGAAATCAAAGCACAGTGGGAATCACACAAGTCTCTATGACGATGTCGGGTCTACGGACTATCCTATTCCAGTGTCACCAGAGAACTGTTATCTGACGATAGGTATAATACATATAGGAGTTCTCGGCGAGTCCGTTCAGTGTACCCAGTCTCCACTGAGCACCCGAACACCATCTTTGATGTCAAACCCCGATGGATATGGGATCATCCATCGCCCATCATATGGGTCAAGATGCGTATACGCTAGTCTACTATGGTGTATCGATGCCCTGTCTCGATACACGCTCCACTAGGAACAGTTATAGGATGTACTCTTGGACTACCCTGGCCTTACTAGTATGATCTGCATAATAATCCCAGTAATCGAGTACATATCCTAAGGGCTTTATCAACATGTGAGAGCAAGACTGTAAACCAATACAAATCAACATGTTAAGACAAAGTAAAATCAGATAGCATACTATCATATCGAGCAAGAAAGTCCTCTCTATATATATCCAAGCATCCACTATAATATACATCAGGTGTACAACAATGGCCTCTAGGGCAAATATACAACTAACAATATAAGCATAGTGTGAGTCTTATACACCCATGTGGCATGTAGCATCTAGCATGACACAAAATAATGTACATTAATATATATCACATATATACTAAGTGTACACTGGTGAGAAAAAGAAATGTTAAGTGAGCTAATATTAGTTAATATAAGCTAATATATCAAATATATAATTATACATTAAATTATTAAATCAACACTTGATTTAATAATCCGGCTATATTACATACAACCGACAAATATCAAATGTATCAACCTGTCGAATCAACACTTGATTCGACAGCCCGGTTATATCATATATAACCGACCGATATCACATATCGCGAGAATAGAATACGGTATCACATATGCGTATTAATCTCGGTCCCGCACATATCACATATGTGCTCCTATTTCGTTTCGCATGAACCAAGAAAGCTCTGTGTAGGACTCTAAAAACTCGTCAATACGCCGGCAGTATGTTATGATCATATCAAACACCCACAAGCCGCAAGAGGTCTTCTAAACGTAATGGCCACCCGGGTATTGAGCGATCAGAAGATCAACAGGTAAGCCTGCTCATACTCCTGTGAATCCAATCAGTAACACTACCGTACAGTCTGGTCTCTTCGTCAGATATGTCGCATATCACAGCCTGGGGGTGGTATAACGTCAGACCCCAATATCCTTATAAGTCATGCCGATGCAAGGTCCATAACGGTTCGAGAAACTACTGATAACACTTACCAGTAAATCTCAGCAACCCTGGCCAGGACTTTCCTGTTATGGCCAATCAAGTATAGCGCAACATCAACCCCCAATACCGGGAGAGACAAAATCCCCTCCTATCACTCGTTGCCTCCATGTGACTCGGGACTGTACCCAAAAACCACCGTTTTGCATGATCTCTTGAACATGGTAAGGTGGAAATCAAAGCATGGTGGGAATCACACAAGACTCTATGATGATCTCGGGTCGACAGACTAACCTGTACCAGTGTCACCAGAGAACTGCTATCTGAAGATATATATAATACCATCTAGGAGTTCTCGACGAGTCCTTCCAGTGTACCCAGTCTCCACTGAGCACACGTATACCTTCTCTGATGTCAAACACTAATGGATGTGGGATCATCCATTGCCCATCATATGGGTCGAGAAGCGTATACGCTAGTCTACTCTGGAATATCGATGACTCGTCTCGATGCCACCACGACTAGGAACATTTGAAGGATGTACTTACCGACTACTTCTGCCCCACTATTATGATCTGCATCATAATCCTGGTAGTCAAGTACTTATCCTAAGGGCTTTATCAACATGTAATAGAGATACAATAAGTGTATATGTTAAGATAAAGAGCAACCAAATAGTATACTATCATGTCGAGCAAGAAAGTTCTCCCTATATATGTCCAATCATCCACTACAATATACATCACATGTATAATAATGGCCTCTAGGGCATACAGACAACTAACAATCTCCCACTTGCACTAAGGCCATTTGTTGAAGTATCTCATACCCAACGCCCCATAAAAGTCTCTCTAGGGAAAGGCCTCAGTGAGTGGATCCGCCGTGTTATCCTTCGCGTCAACTCTCCTTACCTTGATCCCCTGGAGATCAACCATCTCCCTGATCAGGTAATACTGTTCTCAGAATATGTCTGGATCACTGAAGGGACCGGCGTTCCTAGGCCAAAGACACAACTCCATTGTTGTCTCAATAACAGTTATTGGACGCTTAATGGTAGGAACCATGTTCATCTCATGAACAGGAAATATCCAGACAACCTCTTTGGTATCATCGTTGGTAGCGATGTATTCAGCCTTTATCGTCTAGTTTGTCACGGTATATCGCTTGGAACTCTTCCAACATACCGCCCCTCCACTGAGGGTAAAGACAAAGCACGTGATTGCATTTCAGTCGTCCTTATCACTCTGGGAGCTAGAATTGGTAAAGGACTCCCACTGGAGTTCACCGTTTACCAAACCCCAAGAACATTTCTTTAGTGCTTCTCAAGTACTTAAGAATGTCCTACATAGCTGTCCAGTGATTCTCCTAAGATCCGATTGATTCCTGATCACTACACCTAGTGAGTTAGCTACATCTGGTCCGGTACATAACATCGCATACATGATAGAGCCTACTGCCGAAGTATAGGGTATCCCTTACACGCGATCTCTCTCCAAATCAGTCTCGAAAGACATCTTTTTGGAGAAAGTGATTCCTGAGTAAGTGGGTGAACCACCACGCTTAGAATCCTCCATACTAAACCCTTTTAGTATGGTGTTAATGTACCTGGATTTGGGACACTCCCAACATCAACTTAGATCTATCACCATAGATCATGATCCACAAGATGTAGTAGGTATCATCCAGATCTTCTACGGAGAATCCCCGTGATAAGAGGAGCATGACCGAGTGTAGCATAGGAAACTATTTCCCATTAAGAGTATGTTATCTACGTACAATACGTGGAAGACAACCATATTCTCTACTACCATCTTATGTATACAAGGTTCATCTACCTTTTTGATGAATTCAAACACTTTGACTGCCACATCAAAATAGATGTTCCAACTCCGCGATGCGTGCTTTAATCCTAATGGTCTTAAGCATAGCCACTGGAGAAAAGGTTTCATCATAAACCACACCTGCTTATTGACGAAAACCTTTTTACTACAAGTCCAGTTTTAAAAGTCTCAACTTTTCTATTTACACCAAGAATCTTCTCAAGATCCATTTGCTCCCGATGGGTTTTACCCCTTTAGGTGCAACAATCAAAGTCATACTTTGTCGGTGTACATGGATTCCATCTTTGATTGCATAACATCAAGCCATTTCTTAAAGTCTCCACTGTGATGGCCTGCCTGAATCTAGTTGGATCATCATCTGCCATGATGCAATCCCCGCTCCCACCGTCACCGAGGAAACCTTAGTATCTCTCGGGTGGATGAGGAACCCTACCAGATTCGTGGAGAGGCTGAGATTCATTGGAGACTATTGAATCCTTTGGTTTCACCAAATTATCAGCTATTAGTTTGTCTAGCTGGAACTCCTTCCAGTTCTACCTCATGACCACAAATTTCTTCATAAGATATTCCTTTTCTAAAACGGTGGCATGCTGAGAAACAAAACACCTTTTGCTCCTCAGTGTGGTAGAAGATATTCCCTCGCAGATATTTGGGATATCCTAACAAACTTATACAAAACTGACCTTGCCTTGAGCTTGTCCGGATTTTGCCTTTCAACATCGGCCGGACAACCCCATATATTTACTCGTTTAAGACACGGTCTCTTCCCATTCCATATCTCATATAGAGTGGAAGGTTCTGATTTGGATGGAACCCCATTCAATAGGTATGCAGCTTCTCAAGTGCATAACCCCCAAAAGAAAACAAGCAACTCAGCAATACGCATCATAGAACGCACCATATCTCATAGGGTGCAATACCTCCGCCCCGATACACCGTTGTGTTGTGGTGTATTCGAAGGAGTAAGCTGAGAGAGGATCCCATTCTCCTGTTTAGAAAATCCAGGAACTCTATGCCCAAGTATTCGCCTCCTCGATCACATCGAAGGACTTACTACTTCTACCCTTCTGGTTCTCAACTTCAAGCTTATATTCTTTGAATTTATCAAAAGTGTCTGACTTGTGTTTCAATAGGAACATATGTCCGAATCTCGAGAGATGATCAGTGAATATAATGAAGTACGAAGAACCAAGCCTAGCATTTGTAGACATGGGACCGTATACATCATCATGTATCTATCCCAAGAGTTCAAAATCTCTTTCTCTGTTTCCAGTAAACGGAATATTGGTCATTTTACCTTTGAGACAAGACTGGCAAGTATCATAAGATGAAAATTCGAATAGATTCTCATATTCATCCTTATGTAACTTAGCCAGTTGTGTCGCATTGATATGATCTAGTCTACAATACTATAAGAAGGATTCATTCCTGAACTACTCCTCTTGTGTGTGTTTTATATACTTTGAACTGTGGTTTGATTTAGAACATATATGCCATTACATAATGTGCCTGATGCAATCAACTCTTGATTCAGGAAAATGTTCACAACATTATCCTCCAATACAGAATTATATCCTTCTTTAACTTAATAAAGAATCTGATGTAATGTTGTATATCAGGTTTGTCATGTAATAACATTTGTTCAGAATCAATGTATCCACCATTTGGTAATAAAAGGTGATATATGTCAACTGACTTGGCTGCAACATTTGCACCATTCTCTAACACTTAAAGACATATCACTCAATTCCAGTTCTCTACCTTTCTGTAGTCCATGTAAAAGATTACATATATGGGATCCTGATGTTGTATCTCATACCTAGGACATAGAGAATACTGAGAAACAGTTCTCGGTAACGAACACATCCGAAAAAGATGCATCAACATGCACATTCCTCGAATGGGTCGCGTGGAAATTCGGATATTCCCCTATTTTCTGTTCGGACTTATAACAATTATAAGATTGAGCAGAACCAATGTTCCCCAGCTCAGTATAATAAGCAGGTCCGGTCAATGCATCCATATTATTATCTTGATTAAGGCGTGACATGGTCGCTACCTCGAGAGAGAGAAGAAAATATTTTGCGTGCGCTCTTGCAAGATTAGATTGGTTATTATTTTATCTAATCAGGATGGCTCCTACTGTTTTTTATCAAATCTTCCTTCAAAACCTAAAAGGTAAGACTAGCCGGAATTAATTACACCCTATAAGTTCGTCAATCTTTCGGCCAGGCCAGTGTCGGTACTTTGAGGGAGGTTTCCCGCACTTTCGCACGGACCTAATTAAAATAAACCTCATTTTCCCACGAGCGTAACCTCGTTAACACCTTTCTAGACACCTACTTAATCGGCTAATTGTAATGTGTAAAACTCTCACAGGAGTAACTCTTACTTGCAGTGGGTATCAGGATCCAACTATCTCAAAGAAGGTATGCAATCTCATTGCAAATTTCAACACTTGAAATTCACGATAATATTTTGCCCCTAGCCTCCTATGACCTTGACAAAGGCTAACAAACCATAGGATGCTAGTCAAGTTCATCCCGTACATTTCTTGATTGAATTAAACCCACCCGCACAACCCTTGACAAAGGCCAACAAGGTCGCACGACTACCCTAATCCAATCGTGTCATATGCTCAAGCAGATAAGCACTAATCAGCTACCGCACACTATGCCTTGACAAAGGCCAACAAACGCAGCACGAATACTAACTAGTTCTTATCTGAAATGACGGAGGGCTACGACAGGTTTTTAAGAAAACCCTTTGTGTAATGAACTTGATATCGTTGTAGAATCGAGTGATTTTGAAAATGAGTGTTTTTAGGCTTTTGATAGGTTTGCTAAAAAGGTCACTCCCGGTGAAGAGATCTCGGCTCTTTCCTTATCGAATAAGGTGTTGGATATTTCATAAATACCACTATGCAAAGTATGAACTAAAAAAGCAATCAAAAACCAAACCAAGTGGGTTGTAGCATCTGCTAGTTTCGCTAAAGAGGTCACTCCCGGTGAAGGAATCTTGGCTCTTTCCTTATTGAATAACGTGTTGGATATTCTACAAGGAATACCGCTATGCAAAGTAAGAACTAGAGCTACCAATTTTTTTAAAACAAGATTCTACAATATCTTTAGGTTTCTTTTTCTTTCATTAATCTCATTAATTAAGTCCCATCAATTATGCTTCCTAAGCATCACAGAAGAAACAAAAACAACAATATTTATTATATATCATATATATAATATAAGCATTCGTCTCAACATATCAAGTGATCACATCACAGAATATCAGAAGCAGAAGAACATATATGAAATATTATATATACTAGGAATTCCGAGTTTTAAATTAATCCAGTAAAAAACGCGGATTCCACGGTCGCGATGAATAGCCAAACCCACATCCCTAGACCCCTACGAGAGCGGCAAGCAACCCTACCAATTCTAGAGTTAGGAGACCCGGTCTCGACTTCTCGAAATGGTCTCCTACTGGACCCTAGAACCTGGTTACTTGTGCTCTCCTCCATGGGTCTATCCAAATGCGGAAAAGTAAATAATATACATCATTGGTGGCATCATCCTCAACCCGGAAGTGCCCCAATAAAAGAATATTACATACCAGATTTTACATGAATGAAAATGAAAAACTCTCATCTCACATAAAAACACCAGGCTGTTCAAAACACGACGATCCAATATAACATATCAGAGCAACACATAACATCACATGTCATCAACGTAAGTAAATATGCGTATCCCAATTGTCGTTGACATATAGCAACGAAACCGCTGATACACCACATATTACACTTACAGTCGCAGAAAAGAAAGTGAAAAACTACAACAATTGGAATCCGCAACCACCTTAGACATCATAAACCTAATGTGTCACATACTTTGGATTTCATGCCTAACCAAATGAATTCCTTAGACATCACACGCCTAACAATTATAAACCCCGCATTTTAGTCTCGATATTGAAAACACTTTTCAATAACCAGTCGAGTAATTCAACAAGATTTCCGATAACCTGATCGAATGCTCATCGGAAACTTTAGTAGACGGCCACACCCCCGATGCCGTCGACGAAGTGCACTTAGGCAGAACACCGCAACAGCGAGCACCCGAACGGATGCTTTTGGCGATGGGGTTCTCTTACAGTCACTTGGTCGGGGCTATGGGGAGTGGCTATCTAGTAAGGTTACCCGGCAAGTATCCGCGTATGCTACGTAATTGTGACGGACTTTTGATCCACGTCAAAATCCTGTGGCAACCGATCAAATGAGACTGAATTTCTAGATTTATAAAATTCAAACTAGTTATCACATAACTAATTATTGTGGATTCTAAATATTATATCACAATCACAGATAGCTAGACGATGTTAAACTTTTCGATCGAATTAACAAACACCAAAAATTTCCCAAAGAGCTCAACACTTGAGCGGACTTTAAAAAGTACCCAGAACATGCCACGGCACCTATGAACCATGCGTAGAAGGGTCGAACCATGCCTCACTCATGTCGCCGTGGAACTGCCAAAAACCCTAGGGTATGACCGCGGTTCCGTGATCCAAAAAATCGAGTTTGGGCATCGTTCTTCTAGAGGGTCCACAGAATCACTTGCATGATTTTCTGAAGATTTTAAACTTGGAAAAAATCCAACTCTTGGAAACTTTCCTGGGAGGGAAAATATGAGTTATTGATATCCGTTCAAACTTTTTAACGTCGTCTAAATAACCCGAATAGATGTTAGAATTACGACTGTGAAGCACTCTGAATTGCCTTTGCACAAAGATAACATCACATGCAAATTTAGCAAAAAAATGCAACACTTGAAAAACCTAAACCCAGAGACTGGAACACCCTAAAAAATTCAACCCAGAATTCTCCCAAAAAATCGAGCAGGCCAGTTTTTAATGAGGTGTGGCCGACCAAAATCCGGCGAGGGGGGTTGAATTTTCTATCGTGTTCATGTTACATCCCATATAACATTCTGCAGTTGCTTAAAAAAAATTTGACTCTCTGAAAATTTCGACAGAAACTGGGTCTTTGTATCGGGTGTTTCGGTTTTGTAATTTAACAAACATCATCTAATTCTCTAGCTCGGCTCCGATACCACTGTAGGGCTACCTAGCACGGCAGCAAGATTTTAGAAGGCATCGTCCATACCAATTTCAAATTTTTGCCATGCTAAACAACCCTAACCCTAGAATCTTAACTAGATATTTAGACGAAACAACAATGTAAACAACTTTACATCTAAGTGAATAAGGAATACAACCTTTGTAGACCGGTCCTTCACTTCTAAAGCTCTGTGTAGTAGTCCCTTCGCTCCAAGTAGTGGACACCCGAACTCTAGTAAGGGATCACATGAAGAAATGAACAAGCTTGCTCTAAGTCTTCGAGGCCGAAGATAATCAACGTCGAGGAGACTCAAGCTCATGCTACCTCTTCACTAATGAGGGATTAGTGAAGAAAACACCCTAAACTAAATGGCTAATATATTAGAGATTGATGAAGTAGGAATTTTGCTCACTTTAGATTTATTTTTCTCACAATATTTCATCACCTTGAGAAAAGCTAGAAAGCTTTCTCATGAGGAAGAAGAAGATGAAGTGGAGATGAGAATGAAAACTCATGAGGTGAGAATAGCAACCATGGGTGAGTTAGTGTCATACACTAACTCATGTAAAGAATAAACCATAGCTAACCATAATGGTTAGGTTAATAAATATTTACAAGTAAAACAAAATTAGTGGACTTGGTCAATGGTTCCACAAGCTTCTACAAGCATGAACCATGTGACTAATTTCCAACAAATTTTGATTAACTATAAATAAATAAAACTTAACATTAATATAAGCATGGTGTGAGTCTCATACACCCATGTAGCATGTGGCATCTAGCATGACACAAAATAATGTACATTAATATATATCGCATATATACTAAGTGTACACTATTGAGAAAAAGAAATGTTAAGTGAGCTAATATTAGTTAATGTAAGCTAATATATCAAATATATAATTATACATTAAATTATTAAATCAACACTTGATTTAATAATCTGGCTATATCACATACAACCGACTAATATCAAATGTATCAACCTGTCGAATCAACACTAGATTCGACAGCTCGGTTATATCACAAATAACCGACCGATATCACATATCGCGAGAATAGAATACGGTATCACATATGTGTATTAATCTCAGTCCCAAGCATATCATATATGTGCTCCTACTTCGATTCGCATGAACCAGGAAACCTCTGTGTAGGACTCTAAAGACTCGTCAATATGCCGGCAGTAGGTGATGATCATATCAAACACCCACAAGCCGCAAGCGGTCTGCTAAACATAACGGCCACCCGGATATTGAGCGATCAGAAGATCAACAAGCAATCCTGCCCATACTCCTGCGAATCCAAACAGTAACACTACCGTACAGTCCGGTCTCTTCGTCAGATATGTCGGATATCACAGCCTGGGGGTGGTATAACGTCAGACCCCAATAGCCTGATAAGTCATGCCGATGCAAGGTCCATAACGGTTCAAGAAACTATAGATAACACTTACCAGTAAATCCCAGCAACCCTGGCCAGGGATTTCCTGTTATGGACAATCGAGCATAGCGCAACATCAACCCCCAATACCGGGAGAGACGAAATCCCCTCCTATCGCTCCTTGCCTCCATGTGACTCGGGACTATACCCAAAAACCACCGTTTTGTATGATCTCTTGAATATGGTAAGGTGAAAATCAAAGCACGATGGGAATCACACAAGACTCTATGACGATCTCAGGTCGACAGACTAACCTGTACCAGTGTCACCAGAGAACTGCTATCTGACGATACGTATAATACCATCTAGGAGTTCTCGGCGAGTCCGCCCAGTGTACCCAGTCTCCACTAAGCACCCGTATACTTTCTCTGATGTCAAACACCAATGGATGTGGTATCATCCATCGCCCATCATATGGGTCGAGAATCATATACGCTAGTCTACTCTGGAATATCGATGCCCCGTCTTGATACTCCCACGACTAGGAACATTTGAAAGATGTACTTAACGACTACATCTACCCCACTAGTATGATCTGCATCATAATCCTGGTAGTCAAGTGTTAGTTATGTATATGCCCTAGAGGCCATTGTTGTACATATGATGTATATTATGATGGATGCTTGGATATATACAGAGAGGACTTTCTTGCTCGTCATGATAGTATGCTATTTGGTTTCACTTTATCTTAACATGTTGACTTATACTGGTTTACTGTCTTTCTCTCACATGTTGATAAAGCCCTTAGGATCTGTACTCGACTACTGGGACTATGATGAGATCATACTAGTAGGGCCATGGTAGTCGATGAGTACATCCTATAACTGTTCCTGGTCGAGGGTGTATCGAGACAGGGCATCGATACACCAGAGTAGACTAGCGTATACGCATCTTGACCCATATGATGGGTGATGGATGATCCCATATCCATCGGTGTTTGACATCAAGGATGGTGTACGGGTGCTCAATGGAGACTGGATACACTGGACGGACTCGCCGAGAACTCCCAGATGGTGATATACCACATGTCAGATGGCAGTTCTCCGGTGAAACTGGTACAGGGTAGTCTATAGACCCGAGATCGTCATAGAGTCTTGTTGGATTCCCACTGTGCTTTGATTTCCATCTTACCACGTCCAAGAGGGCGTGAAAAACGGTGGCTTTTGGGTACAGTCCCGAATCACATGGAGGCAATGAGCGATAGGAGGGGATTCGTCTCTCCCGGTATAGGGAGTTGATGTTGTGCTATGTTCGATTGGCTATGACTGGAAGTCCCTGGCCAGGGCTGATATAGAGATATACTGGTAAGTGTTAACAGTAGTTTCTCAACCTATTATAAGCCTCATATCGACACGACTTATCGGTTACTGGGGTCTGACGTATACCACCCCTAGACTTGATATGTGACATATCAGACGAACAGACCGGACTGTACGGGAGTGTTACTGATTGGATTCACAGGAGAACGTACAGGCTAGCTTGTTGATCTTCTGATCGCTCAATACCTAGATGGTTGTTACGTTTAGCTGACCGCTTGCATCTTGTGGGTGTTTGATATGATCATCACCTACTACCGGCGTATTGACGATTCTTTAGAGTTCTACACAGAGGTTTCTTGGCTCAGGCAAAACGGAGTAGAGGCACATATGTGATATGTGCAGGACCGAGGATAATGCGATATGATATACCGTATTATATTCTCGCGATATTTAGATATGAACCGGATCATCGGATCAAGTGTTAATTCGATGAATCGGTACATGATATATTAGTCGGTTATATTCGATATAACCGGATCGTCGGATCAAGTGTTGATTCGATGATTTAATGTATAATAATATATATGATATATTATATTACATTATCTAATATTGGCTCACTTTATTATTTCATTTTCTCACCGGATAATACATTGATATATATGCGATATATGTTAATTGTATTATTTTCTTTTGTTGCAAAAACATAATATATATGTGATATATATTATTGCAACATGATATGATTAATAATAGAACATGTTTAGTAGAGATTAAGCAAGGTTAGGGTTTGATTAGGGTTAGCTTCTTCTTGCACCATCTAGAAGCTTTCCATTTGTCTTGGTTAAGATATTATGGTTTATATTTATCCATGACTCATTTTTTAACCTAACCAAACCCTAGCCCTAGTTTATTCTCTACAAAGGTTAAGCTTTTCATCCTTGACCATGGTTCTATAATCAATCATATATTCTTTACTACTATTCATCACAAAAGGATTATCGTTTTCATTCATCATCTTCTTCTCTCTTTAGCTTTGAGAAAGCTTATTAGAAATTCCTTTTGTGATGATTTCATGTGAGATTATGATATAAAAAGAAAGAATAAATACTACTCCATCATCCTCATCTAATCTAGCCCATTAGATTAGGGTGTTCACCTCTTTAGAGTGAGAGAGCTTGAGTTATAGCAATTTCGACGTAGATCATCGGAGAAGCGGAACACTACAAGCTAGCATGGATCGTTCGAGTCGTGGAGCCTCTCTTGAGTCCGGGAGATCATGGATCGCGGCGAAGGGACTTCTACTCGGAGCTTATGAAGCGAAGGAGCGGACTACAAAGGTTGTAATCCCTCACACTTAGTAGTAAAGATGTTTACTTGCATGTTAAAACCCTAATAACCTAGCAAAGATCCCAGCTTTGGGTTGTTCGGCACGTCTAAAATTTTATTCGGGCATGTTTGATGCCTTATGAACCCTCACAAGAGTGCCTAGGAACCCTACAGTGGTATCAAAGCCTAGCTAGAGCATTAGGCGATGTGTATACGAAGTTAAAACTCCGAACGAACCTCGAATCTACGAAATGAACCCCTCTCTGGATATATTTTTTAAAAACTGTGATTTTTCAGAATTAAAAATACTTAAAAATACCAGCAGGAAAATATAAGCATCTATGTGAAACACGTGTCAATGATCCCTACAAACAGCCGCAGAACCGCGGCAATACTTTGCTCCTGCAGCGGATCTGCGGCTGTACAGACAAGTCGTTGACTCGTTTTTCAATGGTTATATCCGTAGGTGAATATGTATTTTTCTGGGTACTTTTAATCTGGCTCAAGTGTTGAGTGTTCTGGGGTTTATTTTATAATCGTTGATTCGATCGGAAAATTTAATTTTGTGATATTTTCCGGATATTTAGAAACTGTTAAAATGTTCGAACCGATATCATTAACTCACTTTTTCCCGGCACGAAAAACTTTCAAGTGTTGAATTTTTATCGGGTTTAAATCTTTCGGAAAAATTGTACAAGTAACACGGTGGACCCTCTAGAAGACAACAAATCTTAACTCGATTATGTGACCGTCTTGAACTGCCTCTAAACCTTAGGGTTTGGGACAGTATGGCGTGCCACATGTGAGGCGTTGGCTTAACCCTTCTACGGCTGGATCACCGGTACTGTGACATGTTCTGGGATTATTTGAACTCCGCTCAAATGTTGAGCTGTTAGTGTATATGCCCTAGAGGCCATTACTGTATCATACTAGTTTGTATATTACTTAATGGAAGCTTGGGATATTCACCTTGTATATACAATCTTGCTCAAAATAGTAGTATGCTACTTGGTTTGTTTCTACTTCAATGTGTACATGTGTTTATTTTAGTATATCACCTATACACATTAGTGGAGCCCTTAGGATCTTTGCTTGATTACCAGCATTGTGATGGCAGTCACACTAGTGGGGCTGGGTAATCTATAAGCACATCCTTATGCAGGTCCCTAGTCGCAGGACTATCGAGACAGGGCATCGATACTCCGGAGTAGACTAGCGCATGCGCTTCTCATCCCAGTGTGGGAGACGGTCTGTCCCACAGCCGTCGGTACGTCGTACTTGAGATAGTATGCGGGTGCTCGTTAGGTTACGAGTACACTGGACAGGACTCGTCGGGAACTGACTAGTTGGTATTATGCCTATCGTCAGTTATCAGTTCCCAGGTGACATGAGTACAGCTTAGTCCGCTGACTTGACACTGTCACTTCGCCTCGAGTATGTTCCCACTGTACTTTGATTACTACCCTACCACGGCTCAAAGGAGTCGTGCAAACAGGTAGTAGTTGGGTGCAGTCCCGAAGCACTTGGAGGCAGTGACGGTTAGACAGGATTCGTCTCTCCCGGTATTGGGGGTTGACATCGCGTTGTGTCTAGGAGAGCCATTACACGAGTAGTCCCTGGCCAGGGCAAACGAGATATACTGGTAGGCTTCCAGTGTTATCTCAGGGTGTTTTGGGCTTCACTCCGACACGACTTGTACCGCTATTAGGGGACTGACGTTTACCGCCCCCTAGGCTCGCCATGCGATGTATCAGACGAACAGACCGGACTGTACGGAGAATGTCACATTCAGGCTCAGTAGGAGTTCAGATGGGTTTCGCCTCGTCAGTCTTCTTGTCGGCATCTACCTGGGGACCGTTACGCACAGCTAGTGCCGCTTGCGGTCTGTGGTTAAACCCACTGCCAGCGTAGTGTCGAGTCTTTAGAGTCCCACACAGAAAGCTATTCGCCTTTAGGCAAAAGAGTAGAGGTCGCATGGTTTTGCGACAGGTCGCATGGTTTTGCGACAGGGTTCGGTCACATCCATGCACTTGTGCACGTACAGTGTCCGGACAGTTTACACTAGCGGGCTTTGGTTTAAGCCAGATCCTAGTGTACTTTTTGGGATTGGTTTTATCCAGTATGCATCCGTGTTCCTCGGAACGCGGATGCAGGTGTGTATGCACAGTTGACAAAGAGACAGAGGCAAAGGATTCTCATTAGGGTTGTTGACCGTTGACCGTTGACTATTGACTTTTTGCTCAACCCTAATGAGAATATGATATATGATTAATAATTATATTAATTAAGTATTATGGTGACATGGTTGTTGAGGGGTTGACTTTGTTGACTTGTTGACTTTGTTGACCGGTTGACTAGGCTTGACTAGTTGACCATCATGATAACAATAGCTATCATTTCATGGCAAAGACTTTTGCTTGCTTGCTCTCTTGTGTAAAATGAGTGCATGAAATGATATGGCTATTGTTGCTTAAACCATCACATAATACTTGATTGCTATGATGTGTTATGATGGTTATGGATTATGAGAGCCAAATGAGAAAATTCTTCTCTTATTTCTATCATTCTCATTCTCTCTCTTGTTCTTGAGCTCTCATCTTCCTCCTCTTGCTCTCCCTCTCTTCACTCTATGGTTCACTTGTCTCATGAGTTGAGAACCAAGAACCATAGATAAAATCCCATACAAACTCTTCTCTACTCACTCTAGTTCACAAGGTTTAGCAAACCGAGTGAACTAGTTTCTTCAAAGTTCGAAGAAGGAGCCAAAGGTAGAAGCTTTCAGGTGGATCGATCTTCGGCACAAGGAGACGACGGGGAGAAGCCGATTCGGACAACCATCGAGTCTTGAAGACGAAGGAGTTCAAGAAAAGAAAGGTATAACCCCCTAACCGAGTAGTTAACAACTCCTAGTTAGGTTGTTAGTTAGATATTTAACAAAGATCCGGGTTTTAAGTCCATGTTACCACCTCTAAGAAAATTGTTTTTTATCAAACTCCGCATGCCCGAAAGTACCGGGAGAGGTAGCATGGACCTACAGTGGTATCAGAGCCTAGTTAAACTATATCTAACATGTTAGCATAGTAACTAGAAATTCGATCGCAGAAAAAGTCGCGAAATACACCCGAATTTCAAACTTTCTGTCGATTTTCAAAGTGCTGCAAAAATTATTTGAGATACACCAAAAATCGACTAAGGGTTTTTAGAGTATACTGTAGAAAAATGGTCCCATGATCTCATCAAAGCGCCGCGGAAACGCGGCAATAGCTTGCTATTGCCGCGGTTCCGCGGCCGTCTTGGCTCCTCTCTGGGTCTTCTTTGCTACAGTATGCTTGTAGGGGTATTTTAGGAATTTTGGTATATGTTTTTTCAGCCCAGATTTTCCAGAAAGAAAAATTTATTTTTGGGGCTTTAAAAACCGTATTTTGATCGAACTTCTAAAAGACTTTAGCTGACGGGTTTTTATCTGTGTTGTGATATTTGTATTGAACGTCTGCTAATCTCTATATGTCGATTAGTGGGGGTTATACAAATCTGTGATCTGTAATGTTGCTGGAATGTGTATATGAATCCGTTGGATTGTCGCGGGTGAATAGCCGGGGGTTGTGAGACGAGAGTTTTTCTTTTCTTTCAATTCAAGTAAATTTGTAAATTGATGTAATATTATTTGTATGACCGCACAACCGGGTCGGGGTTGTAGCCGTCATTATATAATTTCTTTTTACTGTTTTTGCTCCTAAGATAGACCCATGGAGGGGGTGCACAAACTATCGGGTATCTCGAAGTGCCGAGTGGCCTACTCACGGTGTTGAGGGAGGTTGCTCCACTTCGGGTACTTGGCGGGTAGTTTGCCGCACCCGTAGGGGTCTTGGGTAGGGTATAGGCTATTCACCGCGACCGTGTAATCTGCTTTTCGTTACAGGCTCGTACGAATTGCGGATTCCTAGTATATCCAATGTATTCATCTGTGATCTGAAATGGCTATCATTGCATTATATATCTATATATGATATTATTTAGGCGTTGCTTATGTTTTACAGCCGCGCTAGCCCAGCCCCGCTCTGTCGTTAGTTAAGTAACCTAACGGGTAATGACGGGGCCCAGTGGCGAATGCGAATGGCATAAGCGTACGTCATATTTTGGTTGTTTTCTGCAATGGTAGGATTAAATGATGGGATGCATTAAAAGAACTAATGCAAGAATTTCACGCATTAAAAGAACTAATGCAAGAAAATAAACCAAGTAAAAGTCGTTGGAACACTTTCGAAAAACCACTCAGTTCTTTTCAAAACTAACTTTTAAATGCGGAGCTTGAGCCACTCCTTTTAAAAGCTATCTCGTTCCATCGATTATATCAAGTTCACTACGTTCACGGTTTAGCCAAAACCATTCGTAGCCCTCCATCATTTCAGTTAAATATTCGGTAGTATTCAAGCTATGTATTTTGACCTCACGCCAAGGCATGGTGATTGGTAGCTACCGGATATTTATCTGTTGCATAGATAGAATGCGTTGGTTTGGGACAGCCGTACTGCCGATTTGGCCTACGTCAAGGGTAGGTACGGGTGGGTTCAAATCAACCTGGATAATGATGGGTAGAACTTGACATGTGACTTATGACATTTTGACCTCACGCCAAGGTCATAAGAGCATAGGGCAAAAATCCACATCGGGAGTTTCATAAGTACTGAAACTTGCTAGAGTTGCATACCATTTGGAGTGTGATGATTCTGGTAGGATTCCTTCAGTTTCGTCACGCGATGATATTTGGATCCCGATCCTACTGTGAGTATATGCTACTCCTCGGGAAATTTTTCACTAAACGATCAATGCTATAAACCTAGTAGGTGTCTAGAAAGGTGTTAGCGGGGCTACGCCCCCAGGGAAAAGAGGTTCTTAAATTAAGGAACTTCGCGAAAGCGTTGGAAAACCTCCCTCAAAGTACCGACACTGGCCTGGCTGAACGGTTAAGCAAGTATTGTGCGGTGGGATTGATCCCGACTAATTCTTCCTTTATGGTTTGAGGAGCGATTCGAGAAACAGTGGGAGCCATCCTGTTTAGACAAACTAAAAACCACTCTAAACTTGCAAGAACATCATGCTGAGTGTTTCTTTTCTCTCTCCTAATTGCAGCGACCAATCGACATGACTGGACTTAAGTTATTACTAGATAAAAATATACTGACAGGGCCAAACTACAAAGATTGGCTCAGGAATGTCAAGATGGAAATCACTTACGACAAGCTGGGGTATCTTCTTACCACTAAAGCTCCCCCTGTCCCAGGTCCCACTTCCAGCGTCGCGGATAAGAAAATCCGCAAGACTTGGGAGATTGATAGCGCGAAGGCCAAGTGCCTCGTGCTTGCCTCTATGGACAATGAACATCAGAGGAGGCACGAGAATATGGATCTGGAATCCATATTTCTTCATACAAAAGAACTGTATGGAGAGCAATCTCGTATCGCAAGATACGAAGCGTCGAAGAAGTTATTTTCGGCAAGATTGGCCGTCGGATCATCGGTAGCAGAACACGTGCTTAAGATGATCGGCTACATTGAGGAGCTCGCGGACCTTGGGACCACATTGGAGAGTGAGCTCTATACGGACTTGATTCTCCAGTCCCTTCCTTCCACTTACGCCCAGTTTATACTGAACTTCAACTTACAAGAAAAGGAAGTTGAACTTTCAGAGCTCCTCAACATGCTGAGGAGCGCAGAGGGCACCCTATAGAAGGGTAGGGAAACATCCACTTTGTTTGTAGGAGGATCTTCTTCTTCTAGGTCCAAGGCGAAAGCCAAGGGAAAGAAGAAGAAAGCCCCCGCCAAACTAAGGGGCGGTGTTAGTAAAGTGGAAACGAAGGGAAAAGCAAAAGCAACAAAGAAAGCGGGAAAGCTTGTGGATAAGGAAGAATGCTTCTATTGTCATAAGAAAGGACACTGGAAGAATGATTGCAGGGCTTAGAAGGCCAGAACACAGGAATTGAAGCAGGTTGCAGCTTCAGCTTCAGGTGTGTATGTTATTGAAAACTGTCTTTCAATAAACTCTACTTCCTGGATATTGGATACCGGATCAGGATCTCATATCTGTAATTCTTTGCAGGCGTTGAGAAACCGTAGGGTTTTGAAGGCAGGTGACATGACCCTCAAAGTTGCGAACGGAGCTAGCATGGATGCTAAAGCCGTGGGGGACTATCACCTGGGAATGTCAGATGGACATGTTTTGGTTTTGCGTAATTGCTTTTTTGTACCCAACGCAACTTGTAATATCATTTCTGTATCTTTGGTTTCTAAAGAAGGTTATGAATTTGCGTTTGTAAGAAATGTTGTAAACATTCACCTTAATCAAGTTTTGATTGGGTCAGGTACATTGAGCAATGGTATATACGTATTAAACCAACCACAGATTTTCAATGTCCAGAATACACACAAACGAAAGTCTCCAGAAATCAATCAGGCTTTCTTATGGCATTGTAGACTGGGTCACATCAATGAGAGAAGGTTGACTAAGTTACATACAGAAGGATATTTGAATCCGTTCGAATATCAATCGTATGCCACTTGTCAATCTTGTCTCAAAGGAAAGATGACAAAGACTCCGTTCACTGGACACGGAGTAAGAGCGAGCGAGCTCTTGGGACTTGTACACAGCGACGTGTGCGGTCCAATGTCTACACATGCGCGAAGCGGTTTTTCTTACTTCATTACTTTTACGGATGATTTTTCAAGGTTCGGACATGTCTTCTTAATGAAACATAAATCCGAAGCCTTTGGAAAGTTCCAGGAATATAAGAATGAAGTAGAAAAACAAACCGACAAAAGTATCAAGATTCTAAGATCGGATCGAGGTGGTGAATACTTGAGTGCCGAGTTCCTGGACTATTTAAAAGAGAATGGAATTCTCTCTCAGCTTACTCCTCCATACACTCCACAACATAACGGTGTATCGGAGAAACGGAACCGCACCCTATTGGATATGGTACGGTCCATGATGAGTAACGCTGAGTTACCGCGATCATTCTGGGGATATGCGCTAGAATCAGCCGCATACCTTTTGAACCGAGTTCCCACTAAGACTGTGCCTACCACACCATATGAGTTATGGAGTGGGAAGAAACCCTATCTTCAATATCTGAAGATCTGGGGATGTCCAGCTTTTGTCAAAAAGCAGCATGCGGACAAACTCGAGGCACGCTCAGTACTGTGCAAGTTTGTGGGGTACCCAAAGAACACCAAGGGGTATCTTTTCTACCACGCAGAGGAACAAAAAGTCCTTATTTCTCGTAATGCCCACTTTCTAGAACACCAGTTCTTGGAAAAGGAGATTAGTGGGAGCGCAGTAGAACTGGAAGAAATTCCAGAACCACAGACTATTACTGAAAGCTTAGCAGAACCAAAGGGTTCGGAAGAACAGGACATTCCTACGCCGCTCCGCAGGAGTAGTAGGCAGTCTCATCCGCCCGAGAGATACTACGGTTTTCTCATAGACGGGGATAGAGAGGATTGCATCATAGATTATGATGAGCCTACTAGCTTCCAGCAGGCCGTTCAGAGCGTTGACTCGGTAAAATGGCTGGATGCAATGCGGACCAAAATGGAGTCCATGTACACCAACAAAGTATGGACGTTGGACATTGCTCCAGACGGGGTAAAACCCGTAGGATGCAAGTGGATCTTCAAAAGGAAGATTGGTGTAGATGGACAGGTTGAGACCTATAAAGCTAGACTTGTTGCAAAGGGTTTTCGTCAAAGACCTGGTTTGGACTATGACGAAACCTTTTCTCCAGTAGCTATGCTGAAATCCATTCGGATCCTTCTTGCCATTGCTGCCTTCCACGATTATGAGATTTGGCAGATGGACGTAAAGACCGCTTTTCTAAATGGAAATTTAGAGGAGTGTGTCTATATGGACCATTCAGAGGGTTTCATTCAGAGTGGGAGCAGCGGAAAGGTGTGCAAATTGCTTAAGTCCATCTATGGACTAAAGCAGGCATCGCGGAGTTGGAACATCTGTTTTGATGAGACGGTCAAGGAATTTGGCTTTATCAAAAATCCAGATGAACCATGCATCTATAGTAGATTTGTAGCAAGAACTGTTGTATTCCTCGTTTTATACGTGGATGACATTCTCTTAATAGGAAATGACATTCCTATGCTACAATCTGTCAAGGGGTTCTTGTCGCACAGGTTCTCCATGAAAGACCTGGGTGATGCCTCATACATCCTGGGGATCCGGATCCATCGTGATAGATCCAAGAGAATATTAGGACTTTCACAGTCCAGGTACATCGACACCATACTGAAAAGATTCAGTATGGAAGATTCCAAGCGAGGTAACCTACCGGCTTGTCACGGG
Source organism: Agapanthus africanus (assembly GCA_030015575.1). Classification (NCBI taxonomy): domain Eukaryota; kingdom Viridiplantae; phylum Streptophyta; class Magnoliopsida; order Asparagales; family Amaryllidaceae; genus Agapanthus; species Agapanthus africanus. Next base: position 117,531,656 of record CM057343.1, read on the forward strand.
ATCACCCTCTCTAAAGAGATGTCTCCCGAGACTGATTTGGAGAGGGATCGCATGTCTATTATACCCTACGCTTCTGCGGTAGGTTCTATAATGTATGCGATGTTGTGTACCAGACCGGATGTAGCTTATGCACTGAGTGTGGTAAGCCGGTATCAGTCAAACCCTGGGGAGAAACACTGGATAGCAGTAAAGAACATTCTTAAGTACCTGAGAAGGACTAAGGAGATGTTCTTGGTGTATGGCGGAAAAGACCTCCAGATCGAGGCCTTTGCTGACTCCAGCTTCCAGAGTGACAAGGATGATTCCAAGTCCATGTCGGGTTTTGTCTTTACCCTCAATGGAGGGGCGGTGTGTTGGAAGAGTTCCAAACAGGAAACCGTTGCAGACTCGACGATGGAAGCGGAATACATCGCTGCATCTGATGCCGCAAAAGAAGCTGTCTGGATGAGGAAGTTCTTGAAAGAACTTCAGGTGGTTCCGTCCATTGTTGATCCAATACCTCTGTATTGCGACAACAACGGGGCTAAAGCTTTAGCGAAGGAACCCAGGTCCCATCAGAGATCCAGACACATCTTGAGGCGGTATCACCTGATCAGGGAGATCGTGGATCGCCAGGAGATCGAGGTTCGGAGAGTCGCTTCAGAAGATAACACTGCAGATCCATTCACCAAGACTCAGTTCGAGCGGCTGATCGAGATGATAAGTCTTCGATACGCCAGTACATGGCCTTAGTGCAAGTGGGAGATTGTTAGTGTATATGCCCTAGAGGCCATTACTGTATCATACTAGTTTGTATATTACTTAATGGAAGCTTGGGATATTCACCTTGTATATACAATCTTGCTCAAAATAGTAGTATGCTACTTGGTTTGTTTCTACTTCAATGTGTACATGTGTTTATTTTAGTATATCACCTATACACATTAGTGGAGCCCTTAGGATCTTTGCTTGATTACCAGCGTTGTGATGGCAGTCATACTAGTGGGGCTGGGTAATCTATAAGCACATCCTTATGCAGGTCCCTAGTCGCAGGACTATCGAGACAGGGTATCGATACTCCGGAGTAGACTAGCGCATGCGCTTCTCATCCCAGTGTGGGAGACGGTCTGTCCCACAGCCGTCGGTATGTCGTACTTGAGATAGTATGCGGGTGCTCGTTAGGTTACGAGTACACTGGACAGGACTCGTCGGGAACTGACTAGTTGGTATTATGCCTATCGTCAGTTATCAGTTCCCAGGTGACATGAGTACAGCTTAGTCCGCTGACTTGACACTGTCACTTCGCCTCGAGTATGTTCCCACTGTACTTTGATTACTACCCTACCACGGCTCAAAGGAGTCGTGCAAACAGGTAGTAGTTGGGTGCAGTCCCGAAGCACTTGGAGGCAGTGACGGTTAGACAGGATTCGTCTCTCCCGGTATTGGGGGTTGACATCGCGCTGTGTCTAGGAGAGCCATTACACGAGTAGTCCCTGGCCAGGGCAAACGAGATATACTGGTAGGCTTCCAGTGTTATCTCAGGGTGTTTTGGGCTTCACTCCGACACGACTTATACCGCTATTAGGGGACTGACGTTTACCGCCCCCTAGGCCCGCCATACGATGTATCAGACGAACAGACCGGACTGTACGGAGAATGTCACATTCAGGCTCAGTACGAGTTCAGATGGGTTTCGCCTCGTCAGTCTTCTTGTCGGCATCTACCTGGGGACCGTTACGCACAGCTAGTGCCGCTTGCGGTCTGTGGTTAAACCCACTGCCAGCGTAGTGTCGAGTCTTTAGAGTCCCACACAAAAAGCTATTCGCCTTTAGGCAAAAGAGTAGAGGTCGCATGGTTTTGCGACAGGTCACATGGTTTTGCGACAGGGTTCGGTCACATCCGTGCACTTGTGCACGTACAGTGTCCAGACAGTTTACACTAGCGGGCTTTGGTTTAAGCCAGATCCTAGTGTACCTTTTGGGATTGGTTTTATCCAGTATGCATCCGTGTTCCTCGGAACGCGGATGCAGGTGTGTATGCACAGTTGACGGAGAGACAGAGGCAGAGGATTCTCATTAGGGTTGTTGACCGTTGACCGTTGACTATTGACTTTTTGCTCAACCCTAATGAGAATATGATATATGATTAACAATTATATTAATTAAGTATTATGGTGACATGGTTGTTGAGGGGTTGACTTTGTTGACTTGTTGACTTGTTGACTTGTTGACCGATTGACTAGGCTTGACTAGTTGACCATCATGATAACAATAGCTATCATTTCATGGCAAAGACTTTTGCTTGCTTGCTCTCTTGTGCAAAATGAGTGCATGAAATGATATGGCTATTGTTGCTTAAACCATCACATAATACTTGATTGCTATGATGTGTTATGATGGTTATGGATTATGAGAGCCAAATGAGAAAAGTCTTCTCTCATTTCTATCATTCTCATTCTCTCTCTTGTTCTTGAGCTCTCATCTTCCTCCTCTTGCTCTCCCTCTCTTCACTCTATAGTTCACATGTCTCATGAGTTGAGAACCAAGAACCATAGATAAAATCCCATACAAACTCTTCTCTACTCACTCTAGTTCACAAGGTTTAGCAAACCAAGTGAACTAGTTTCTTCAAAGTTCGAAGAAGGAGCCAAAGGTAGAAGCTTTCAGGTGGATCGATCTTCGGCACAAGGAGACGACGGGGAGAAGCCGATTCGGACAACCATCGAGTCTTGAAGACGAAGGAGTTCAAGAAAAGAAAGGTATAACCCCCTAACCGAGTAGTTAACAACTCCTAGTTAGGTTGTTAGTTAGATATTTAACAAAGATCCGGGTTTTAAGTCCATGTTACCACCTCTAAGAAAATTGTTTTTTATCAAACTCCGCATGCCCGAAAGTACCGGGAGAGGTAGCATGGACTTACATGAGCAATTTAGGAAATTTTGGGTTTTTGATTATCTGTTCGGAAAGTTTAATACTGTCTATTTATATGGAATGTGATACAATATGTGGAATTCATAGAGTTAGGCATGAAATGCGAAGTATGTGATATTTCGGATTTACGATGTCTAAAGTGATTGTGGATTCCAAATATTGTAGTTTTATAATTTCTTTTCTGTGACCGTAAGTGTAGTATTTAGATGTATTGCCGGTTTTCGTTGCTATACATCAACGACGATCGGTGTATGCATACTTACTTACGTTGATGATATGTGATATTATGTGTTGCTGTGATATGTTATATTGGATCGTCGTGTTCTGAATAGCCGGGGATTTTATGTGAGATGAGGGTTTTTATTTTCATTCATGTAAAATTCATTTGTATGTAATATTCTTTTATTGGGGCACTTCCGGGATGAGTTTGATGTCACCATTGTATATTATTTACTTTTCCGCATTAGGTAGACCCAAGAAGGGGAGCACAAGTAACCGGGTTTTAGGGTCCAGTGGGAGGCCATCTCGAGGAGTCGAGACCAGGTCTCCTAACCCTAGAATTGGCAGTGTTACTTGCCGCTCTTGTAGGGGTCTAGGGATGTGGGTTTGGCTATTCATCGCGAACGTGGAATCCGTGTTTTATACCGGCTCGTATTGAAAACACGGACATTCTAGTATATCCAATATTTCATATAGGTTCTTCTGCTGCAATGTTCTGTGATGAGATCATATTACTGCCTGAAAAGAATGCTTATATTATATATATATGCTGATATATAAATATTACTGCTTTCGTTTCTTCTGTGATACTTAGGAAGCATAAGATGATGGGATTTTATTAATGAGATTAATAAAAAGAAAAGAAACCTAAAAGATATTGTAGAATCAAAACTTTATAAAAAGGGTAGCTACAGTTTTGTTTTGCATAGCGGTATATATGATATACCCTGCACCTTATTCGATAAGGAAATAGCCGAGATCCCTTCACCGGGAGTGACCTCTTTAGCGAAACTGGTAGATGCTAAAAAACTCGGTTTGTCTTTTGATTGCTTTTAGAGTTTTGCTTTGCACAGTGATATATATGATATGTCATGTACCTTATTCGATGAGGAAAGAGCCGAGATCCCTTCACCGGGAGTGACCTCTTTAGCAAAACTAATGAAAGCCTCAAAAACACTCCATTTCAAAACACTCGATTCTACGACGATATCAAGTTCATTACGCAATAGATTTTCTGAAAAACCTGTCGTAGCCCTCCGTCATTTCAGATAAATCCTATTTAGTATTCGTGCTGCGTTTGTTGACCTTGCTAAGGCACAGTGTGCGGTAGCTAATTAGTGTTTATCTGCTAGAACATGAGATGTGATTGGATTAGTGTATTCGTACGGCCTTGTTGACCTTGTCAAGGGTCATGCGGGTGGGTTTAATTCAATCGGGAAATGACGGGTTGAACTTGACTTGCGATTTATAGTTTGTTGACCTTGTCAAGGTCATAGATCGCTAAGGGCAAAATATTATCGGGAATTTCAAGTGTTGAAATTTGCAATGAGATTGCATACCTCCTATGAGATAGTTGGATCCCGATACCTACTGCGAGTAAGAGTTACTCCTGGGAGAGTTTTACACAGGACAATTAGCCGATTAAGTAGGTGTCTAGAAAAGTGTTAACGGGGTTACGCCTCTGGGAAAACGAGGTTTACATTAATTAGGTCCGTGCGAAAGCACGGGGAACCTCCCTCAAGTACCGACACTGATCTGGCTGAAAGATTGACGAAATTGCAGGGTGTAATTAATCCCGGCTAATCTTACCTTTTAGAGTTTGAAGGAAGATTTGATAAAAACAGTAGGAGACATCCTGATTAGATAAGATAATAACCAATCTAATCTTGCAAGAGCATACGCTAAGTGTTTTCTTCTCTCTCTCTCCAGGTAGCGACCATGTCAGGCCATAATCAAGATAATAATATGGATGTATTGACTGAACCCGCTTATTATACTGAGCAGGGGAACGTTGGACCCGTTCTTTCTTATAAGAGTTATAAGACTGAACAGGAAACAGGAGAATATCTGGATTCTCACGCCGCCCAAAAGAACATGCATGTTGATGCATTTTCTTCAGGTGTGTTAGTTATTGAGAACTGTTTCTCAGTTCACCCTACGTCCTGGGTATTAGTTATCGGATCAGGATCCCACATATGTAAATTATTACATGGGCTACGTAAAGGTAGAGAACTGGGAAAAGGTGATCATTCCGTTCAGTAGGGAACGGTGCAAGTATTGCCGCCAAAGCAGTTGGCGAATATCACCTAGTATTGCCAAGTCGTAATACACTGATTCTAAATGAGTGCTATTATATACCGTACATGATGTGCAACATTATATGAGTTTCTATATTAAGTAAAGAAGGATATAATTTTGTAGTAAAGGATAATGTTATGAACATATTCCTAGATCAAAAGTTGATTGCATCAGGCTCGTTACATAATGGCATATTCATTCTCAATCAAAATACAGTCCTCAATATACAAAACACACACAAGAGGAAGAGTTCAGAAATGAACGAATCCTTCTTGTGGCATTGTAGACTTGGTCATATCAATGCGACACGACTGGCTAAGTTACATAAGGATGGATATTTGAATCCGTTCGAATTATCATCTTATGATACTTGCCATTCATGTCTCAAAGGAAAAATGACCAAAACTCCGTTTAGTGGACACGGAGAAAGAGTTACGGAACTCTTAGGACTGGTACATAGTGATGTATGCGGTCCCATGTCTACACACGCCAGGAACGGTTCTTCCTACTTCATTATATTCACTGACGATCTCTCTAGATACGGGCATGTGTTCCTGTTGAAACACAAGTATGAGGCTTTTGAGAAATTCAGAGAATATAAGCACGAAGTAGATAATCAAACGGGCAAAACTATTAAGATTCTTCGATCTGATCGAGGAGGTGAATACTTAAGCAATGAGTTCCTAGATTATCTAAAAGAGAATGGGATTCTCTCTCAGCTTACTCCTCCTTATACACCACAGCACAACGGTGTATCGGAACGAAGGAATCGCACCCTATTAGATATGGTGCGCTCGATGATGAGTACAGCTGAGTTACCTATTTCCTTCTGGGGATATGCGCTGGAGACAGCAGCATACCTATTGAATCAAGTTCCAACTAAATCTGTACCTACCACACCATATGAGATATGGAGTAGAAAGAGACCATATCTTAAACGAGTTAAGATATGGAGTTGTCCGGCCTATGTCAAAAGGCAAAATCCAGACAAACTCGAGGCACGGTCAGTTCTTTGCAAGTTTGTAGGATATCCGAAGAATTCTTATGGATATTTTTTCTACCACAGTGAGGAGCAAAAGGTGTTTGTTGCTCAACATGCCACCTTTTTAGAAAAGGAATTTCTTGCAAAAGTGATTAGTGGCTCTGAGGTAGAACTGGAAGAAGTTCCAGCAACACAAACTGCAACTGAAGATTTAGTGGAACCGGAGGATTCAGTAGTACCTGACGAACCCCAGCATCTCCGCCGATCTAGCAGGGTTTCTCATCCACCTGAGTGATACTACGGTTTTCTCATTCATGGTGGAAGTGAGGATGCATCATAGAAGATGATGACCCGACTAGTTTCGAGCAGGCCATCACGAGTGGTGACTCTGTGAAATGGCTGGATGCAATGCGATCTGAGATGGAATCCACGTACACCAATAAAGTATGGACTTTGGAAAATGCTCCTGAAGGGGTAAAACCCATTGGGAGCAAGTGGATTTTTAAAAAGAAATTTGGTGTAGATGGAAAAGTTGAAACTTTCAAAGCTAGACTTGTAGCAAAGGGTTTTCATCAACGACCAGGTGTAGATTATGACGAAACCTTTTCTCCAGTGGCTATGCTTAAGTCCATCCGGATCTTACTTGCCATTGCTGCATACCACGACTACAAAAGCTGGCAAATGGATGTTAAGACCGCATTTCTAAACGGTGATTTAGAAGAGTGCGTGTACATGACTCATCCATAGGGCTTCGTAGATAGTGGGAGCAGCGGAAAGGTGTGCAAGCTGCTTAAATCCATTTATGGGTTGAAGCAAGCATCGCGGAGTTGGAACATCTGTTTTGATGTTGTAGTCAAAGAGTTTGACTTCATCAAAAATATAGATGAACCTTGTATCTATAAGAAGGTAGCAGAGAGTAAGGTTGTCTTCCTCGTATTGTACGTGGATGACATACTCTTGATAGGAAATGATATTCCTATGCTGCAATCAGTCAAGCTCTTCTTATCACAAAGATTCTCAATGAAAGATCTAGGTGATGCCTCCTGTATATTGGGAATCATGATCTATAGAGATAGATCTAAACGGATACTGGGATTGTCCCAATCCAGGTACATTGACACCATACTAAAGAGGTTTAGTTTGGAAGAATCCAAGCGTGGGAACCAACCCACGATCTCTGGACTCACTCTCTCCAAAGAGATGTCTCCCAAGACTGATTTGGAGAGAGCTCGCATGCAAAGAATACCCTATGCTTCGGCAGTAGGCTCTATCATGTATGCGATGCTATGTACCAGACCCGATGTAGCATACTCACTAAGTGTAGTGAGTCGGTATCAAGCAGATCCTGGAGAGAGTCACTGGACAGCTGTGAAGAATATTCTCAAGTACTTACGAAAGACTAGAGACATGTTCTTGGTGTATGGTAACGGAGAACTCCGGGTGGGGTCTTTTACCGATTCCAACTTCCAAAGTGATAAGGACGACTCTAAGTCGCACTAGGGATTTGTCTTTACCCTCAATGGAGGGGCGGTATGTTGGAAGAGTTCCAAACAGGATACAGTTGCAGACTCAACGATGGAGGCTGAATACATCGCTGCCAACGATGCTGCCAAAGAGGCTGTCTGGATGAAGAAGTTCATTAGTGAACTTGGTGTGGTTCCATCCATTGAGCATCCAATACCTCTGTATTGCGATAACAATAGAGTTGTGGCTTTGGCTAAGGAACCCAGGTCCCATCAGAAGTCCAGACATATTCTAAGGCGGTATCACCTGATCAGGGAGATAGTTGATCGCCGGAAGATCAAGGTCAGGAGAGTAGATACGAAGGACAACACTGCGGATCCACTCACAAAGGCCATTCCCCAGATACAGTTTGAGAGATTATTCGGGATGCTGGGTATAAGATACTACAGCAGCTAGCCTTAGTGCAAGTGGGAGATTGTTAGTTATGTATAAGCCCTAGAGACCATTGTTGTACATATGATGTATATTATGATGGATGCTTGGATATATACAGAGAGGACTTTCTTACTCGTCATGATAGTATGCTATTTGGTTTCACTTTATCTTAACATGTTGACTTGTACGGGTTTACTGTCTTTCTCTCACATGTTGATAAAGCCCTTAGGATCTGTACTCGACTACTGGGACTATGATAAGATCATACTAGTGGGGCTACGGTAGTCGATGAGTACATCCTATAACTGTTCCTGATCGAGGGTGTATCGAGACAGGGCATCGATACACCAGAGTAGACTAGCGTATACGCATCCTGACCCATATGATGGGCGATGGATGATCCCATATCCATCGGTGTTTGATATCAAGGATGGTGTACGAGTGCTCAGTGGAGACTGGTACACTGGACGGACTCACCGAGAACTCCCAGATGGTGATATACCACACGTCAGATGGCAGTTCTCCGGTAACACTAGTACAGGGTAGTCTGTAGACCCGAGATCATCATAGAGTCTTATGTGATTCCCACTGTGCTTTGTTTTCTATCTTACCACATCCAAGAGGGCATGCAAAACGGTGGCTTCTGGGTACAGTCCCGAATCACATGGAGGCAATGAGCGATAGGAGGGGATTCGTCTCTCCCGGTATAGGGAGTTGATGTTGTGCTGTCTTCGATTGGCTATGACTGGAAGTCCCTGGCCAGGGCTGATATAGAGATATACTGGTAAGTGTTAACAGTAGTTTCTCGACCTGTTATGAGCCTCACATCGATACGACTTATCGGTTACTGGGGTCTGACGTATACCACCCCTAGACTTGATATGAGATATATCAGACGAACAGACCGGACTGTATGGGAGTGTTACTGATTGGATTCACCGGAGAACGTACAGGCTAGCTTGTTGATCTTCTGATCGCTCAATACCTGGGTGGATGTTACGTTTAGTTGACCGCTTGCAGCTTGTGGGTGTTTGATATGATCATCACCTACTACCGGCGTATTGACGATTCTTTCGAGTCCTACACAGAGGTTTCTTGGCTTAGGCAAAACGGAGTAGAGGCACATATGTGATATGTGCAGAACCGGGGATAATGCGATATGAGATAACGTATTATATTCTCGCGATATTTAGATATGAACCGGATCATCGGATCAAGTGTTGATTCGATGAATCGGTACAAGATATATTAGTCGATTATATTCGATATAGCCAGATCGTCGGATCAAGTGTTGATTCGATGATTTAATGTATAATAATATATATGATATATTGTATTACATTATCTAATATTCGCTCACTTTATTATTTCATTTTCTCACCGGATAATACATTGATATATATGCGATATATGTTAATTGTATTAATTTCTTTTGTTGCAAAAACATAATATATATGTGATATATATTATTGCAACATGATATGATTAATAATAGAACATGTTTAGTAAGATTAAGCAAGGTTAGGGTTTGATTAGGGTTAGCTTCTTCTTGCGCCATCTAGAAGCTTTCCTTTTGTCTTGGTTAAGATATTATGGTTGATATTTATCCATGACTCATTCTTTAATCTAACCAAACCCTAGCCCTAGTTTATTCTCTACAAAGGTTAAGCTTCTCATTCTTGACCATGGTTCTATAATCAATCATATATTCTTTACTACTATTCATCACAAAAGGATTATCTTTTTCATTCATCATCTTCTTCTCTCTTTAGCTTTGAGAAAGCTTACTAGAAATTCCTTTTGTGATGATTTCATGAAAGATTATGATATAAAAAGAAAGAATAAATACTACTCCATCATCTTCATCTAATCTAGCCCATTAGATTAGGGTGTTCACCTCTTTAGAGTGAGAGAGCTTGAGTTATAGCAATTTCGAGGTAGATCATCGGAGAAGCGGAACACTACAAGATAGCATGGATCGTTCGAGTCGTGGATCCTCTCTTGAGTCCGGGAGATCGTGGATTGCGGCGAAGGGACTTCTACTTGGAGCTTATGAAGCAAGGAGCGGACTACAAAGGTTGTAATCCCTCACACTTAGTAGTAAAGATGTTTACTTGCATGTTAAAACCCTAATAATCTAGCAAAGATCCCGGCTTTGGGTTGTTCGGCACGTCTAAAATTTTATTCGGGCATGTTTGATGCCTTATGAACCCTCACAAGAGTGCCTAGGAACCCTACATCAAGTACTTACCCTAAGGGCTTTATCAACATGTAATAGAGAGACAATAAGTGTACATGTTAAGATAAAGAGCAACCAGATAGCATACTATCATGTCGAGCAAGAAAGTCCTCCCTATATATGTCCAAGCATCCACTATAATATACATCACATGTATAATAATGGCCTTTAGAGCATACATACAACTAACAGCTCTGGCGTTAGTTATCTAATCTAACGGTGTAAGACGGGGCCTCGTGGCGAATGCGGATGACATAAGCGTACGTTATATTTTTGTCTTTTCTGCAATAGTAAGTTAATTGATGGACATTAATGCAAAGCAAATAAACCAAAGCTGAATCGTTGGAACAATTTTAAAACCACTCGGTTTTTTTCAAAAGAGTAAAACTTTTAAAATGCGGAGCTTAAACCACTGCTTTTAAAGCTATCAGGTTCCTTCGATTATATCAAGTTCACTACGTTCTCGATTTCGCCAAACCATTCGTAGCCCTCCGTCATTTCAGTTGGACATTCAGTAGTATTCAAGCTATGTATTTTGACTTTCGCCAAGGCATAGTGATTGGTAGCTGCTAAATATTCATCTGTAGCATAGATAGATGCGTTGGTTTGGGACAGTCGTACTGCTATTTTGGCCTTCGTCAAAGGTATGTACGGGTGGGTTCAAATTAACCTGGACAATGACAGTAGAACTTGACATGTGATTTATGATATATTGGCCTTCATCAAGGTCATAATAGCATGGGGCAAAAATCCATATCGAGAGTTTCTAAAGAAACTGAAACTTTCTAGTGTTGCATACCATTTGGAGTGTGATAATTTTGGTAGGATTCCTTCGACTTTATCACACGATGATATTTGGATCCCGATCCTACTATGAGTATATGCTACTCCTCGGGAGATTTTTTCACTTAACGGTCAATGCTATAAACCAAGTAGGTGTCTAGAAAGGTGTTAGCGGGGCTACGCCTCCAGGAAAAAGAGATTATTTAATTAAGTGACTTCGCGCAAGCGTCGTAATACCTCCCTCGAAGTACCAACACTGGCCTGGCTGAAAAGTTAAGCAAGTATTATACGGTGAGATTAATCCTGACTAATTCTTCTTTTATGGTTTGAGGAAGGATTCGAGAAACAGGGGAGACATCTTGTTTAGATAAACTAAAAACCAATCTAAACTTGCAAGAGTATCATGCTATAATATTTCTTCTCTCTCTCCTAATTGCAGCAACCAAAGATGACGGGCCTTAAGTTACTATTAGATAAAAATATATTGACAGGGCCAAACTACAAAGATTGGTTCAGAAATGTCAAGATGGCAATCACGTATGACAAATTGGGGTATATCCTCACTACTAAAGCCCCCGCCGTCCCAGGTCCAAAATCCAGCGTCGCGGATAGGGAAATCCGTAAGACCTAGGAGATTGACTGTGCGAAGGCCAAGTGCCTCGTGCTGGCCTCTATGGACAATGAGCACCAGAGACGGCACGAGAATATGGATCTTGAATCCATATTCCTCCATACTAAGGAATTATATAAAGAGCAATCTCGTATCACAAGATACGAGACCTCGAAGAAGCTATTTGAAGCGAGGTTGGCCGTATACAGACTTAATTCTGCAGTCCTTCTCTCCCACCTACGCCCAGTTTATCTTGAATTTTAATATTCAAGGTAAAAAAGTTAAACTTCCAGAACTCCTCAATATGTTGAGGAGTGCTGAGGGCACCCTGCAGAAAACCAGGGAAACACCCACTCTATTTGTTGGTGGAGCTTTCTCTTTTAGATCCAAGGGGAAAGCCAAAAGAAAGAAGAAGAAGGCCCCCACCAAGCCGAGAGGCGGTGTTAGTAAAGCAGAAGCAAAGGGCAAGGCAAGAGTAGCGGGGCCGACAATAGGAAAGGAAGAATGCTTCTACTGTCATAAGAAGGGCCATTGGAAGAAAGATTGCAGTGCTTGGAAGGCCAAGAACCAGGACCCGAAGCAAGTTGTGGCTTCGACTTCAGGTGTGTTTGTAATTGAAAACTTCAATCAACTCTACTTCCTGGGTATTGAATACCAGATCATGATCTCATATCTGTAATTCTTTGCAGGCACTGAAAAGCCGTAGGGTTCTGAAGACCGATATGACCCTCAGGGTTGCTAAAGGAGCGAGCGTGGATGTTGTGTCCATATGGGAATATTACCTTGGATTGACGAGTGGACATGTTTTGGTTTTGCGCAACTGTTTTTGTGTACCTACTTTGAATTGTAATATCATTTCTGTATCTTTATTATCTAAAGAAGGTTATGATTTTACATTTGTAAGCGATGTCGTAAACATTCATCTTAATCGTGGTCTGATTGGGTCAGGTACTCTAAACAACGGTATATGCATATTAAACCAATTGCAAATTTTCAATGTCCAAAACACATATAAATGAAAGACTCCAGAAATAAATCATGCTTTCTTATGGCATTGTAGACTAGGTCATATCAACGAAACAAGGTTGACCAAGTTACATAAAGAAGGATATTTAGATCCGTTCGAATATCATTCTTATGCAACTTGCCAATCATGTCTCAAAGGAAAGATGAAAAAGACTCCGTTCACTGGACGCGGAGTAAGAGCGAGCGAGCTCTTGGGACTAATACACAGCAACGTGTGTGGTCCAATATCTACACATGCAAGAAGTGGTTATTCTTATTTCATTACTTTTACGGATGATTTCTCTAGGTATGGACATGTCTTCTTGATGAAACACAAATCCGAGACCTTTGAGAAATTCCAAGAATATAAGAATGAAGTGGAAAAACAAACCGACAAAAGTATCAAGACACTGAGATCTAATCGAAGTGGTGAATACTTGAGTGCCGAATTCCTGGATTACCTAAAAGAGAATGGAATTCTCTCTCAGCTTACTCCTCCAAACACACCACAACACAACGGTGTATCGAAAAGACGGAACCGAACCCTATTGGATATGGTACGTTCCATGATGAGTAACGATGAGTTACCGCAATCATTCTGGGGCTATGCACTAGAATCAGCTGCATATCTTTTAAACAAGGTTCGTACCAAGACTATGCCTACCACACCATATCAGTTGTGGAGTAGGAAGAAACCCTATCTTCAGTATCTAAAGATATGGGGATGTCCATCTTTTGTTAAAAAGCAGCATGCAGACAAGCTCGAGGCACGTTCAGTACTATATAAGTTTGTGGGATACCCAAAGAACTCCAGAGGGTATCTTTTCTATTACGCAGAGGAAAAAAAGCTTTTGTTTCTCGTCGTGCCCACTTTTTAGAACATCAATTTTTAGAAAAAGAAACTAGTGGGAGCGTAATAGAACTGGAAGAAATTCCAGAACCACAAGTTATTACTGAAAGCTTGGTGGAACCAGAAGTTTCAAAAGAACAAGGCATTCCCGCGCTGCTCCGCAGGAGTAGTCGGCTGTCTCATCCGCCCGAGAGATACTACGGTTTTCTCGTAGACGGGGATAGAGAAGATTGCATCATTGATAATAATGATCCAACTAACTTCCAGCAAGCCATTCAGAGCAAAGACTCGGTAAAATGGCTGGATGCAATGCGGACCGAGATGGAGTCCATGTACACCAACAAAATATGGACTTTGGACATTGCTCCAGAAGGGGTAAAACCTATAGGCTGCAAATGGATCTTCAAAAAGAAGATTAGTGTAGATGGACAGGTTGAAACCTATAAGGCTAGACTTGTTGCAAAAGGATTTCGTCAAAGACCTAGTTTGGACTATGATGAAACCTTTTCTCCAGTGGCTATACTCAAATCCATTCGGATCCTTCTTACCATTGCTGCCTTCCACGATTATGAGATTTGGTAGATGGACGTAAAGACCGCTTTTCTAAATGGAAATTTGGAAGAGTGCGTCTATATGGACCAGCCAGAGGGTTTCATTCAGAGTTGGAGCAGCGGGAAAGTGTGCAAGTTGCTTAAGTCCATCTATGGACTAAAGCAGGCATCGCGGAGTTGGAACATCTGTTTTGATGAGACGGTCAAAGAATTTGACTTTATCAAAAATCCTGATGAGACATGCATTTATAGTAAGATTATAACACGAACTGTTGTATTCCTCGTCTTGTACGTGGATGACATTCTCTTGATAGGAAATGACATTCCTATGCTACAATCTGTCAAAGGGTTCTTGTCACAAAGGTTCTCCATGAAAGACCTGGGTGATGCCTTTTACATTCTGGGGATCCAGATCTATCGTGCTAGATCTAAAAGGATGTTGGGGCTTTCACAGTTCAGGTACATCGACACTATACTGAAAAGATTTAGTATGGAAGATTCAAAGTGCGGTAATTTACCGGCTTGTCACGGAATCACCCTCTCCAAAAAGATGTCTCCCAAGACTGATTTGGAAAGGAATCGCATATCTATTATACCCTACGCTTCTCCGGTAGGCTCTATAATGTATGCGATGTTGTGTACCAGACCAGATGTAGTTTATGCACTAAGCGTAGTAAACCGGTATCAGTCAAACCCTAGGGAGAAGCACTGGATTACAGTAAAGAACTTTCTCAAGTACCTGAGAAGGGCTAACGAAATGTTCTTGGTTTACGGCAGAAAAGACCTCCAGATCGAGGCATTTGCTGCCTCCAGCTTCCAGAGTGACAAGGATGACTCCAAATCCATGTCGGGTTATGTCTTTATCCTCAATGGAGGGGCGGTCTGTTGGAAGAGTTCCAAGCAAGAAACCGTTGCTGACTCGATAATGGAAGCGGAGTATATCGCAGCTTCTGATGCCGCAAAAGAAGCAGTCTGGATGAGAAAGTTCTTAACAGAACTTTAGGTGGTTCTGTCCATTGTTGATCCAATACCTCTGTATTGTGACAACAACGGGGCTATAACTTTATCAAAGGAACCCAGGTCCCATCAGAAGTCTAGACACATCTTGAAGCGGTATCACCTGATCAGGGAGATCGTGGATCGCCGGGAAATCGAGGTACGGAAAGTTGCTACTGAGGACAACACTGCAGATCTATTCACAAAGGCCATCTCTCAAACGCAGTTCGAGAGACTATTCGAGATGAAAGGTCTGCGATATGCCAGCACATGGCCTTAGTGCAATTGGGAGACTGTTAGTGTAATATGCCCTAGAGGCCAGTATTGTATGTACTAGTTTGTATATTACATTTTGGAAGCTTGGGATATATACACGGATCTATGAAAGTCTTGCTCGATATAGTAGTATGCTACTTGGTTTATATCTATCTTAATATGTGTATATGTTTCTTTTAACGTATCGCTAATACATATTGATAGAGCCCTTTGGATCTTTTCTTGACTACCAGCGTTGTGATGGCAGTCACACTAGTGGGGGCTAGGTAGTCTACAAGCACATCCTTACACGGGTCCCTAGTCGCAGGATTATCGAGACAGCGCATTGATACTCTAGAGTAGACTAGTGTATACGCTTCTCATCCCAGGAGGGGAGATGGTCTGTCCCACAGCCATCAGTACGTCGTATTGGAGATAGTATGCAGGTGCTCATTGGGTTATGAGTTATACTGGATAGACTCGTGGGGAACTGCTGGTTGGTAATATACCTATCGTCAGGTAGCAGTTCCCAGGTGACATGAGTACAGCTTAGTCTGTCGACTTGATATTGCTACTTCGCCTCAAGTGTGTTCCCACTGTTCTTAGATTACTACCCTACCACGGCTCTTCTGAGTTGTGCAAACAGGTAGTAGTTGGGTGCAGTCCCGAAGCACTTGGAGGCAGTGGCGATTAGATAGGATTCTTCTCTCCCGGTATTGGGGGTTGATGTCGCGTTGTGTTCGGAAAGCCATTACAAAAATTCCCTGACCAGAGCAAGCAAGATTTGCTGGTAGGGATTTCAGTAGTTTCTTAGGGTGTTTTTGGCCGCACTCCGACACAACTTATTGCACTATTAAGGGTCTAACGCTTACCGCCCCCTAGGACCGATATGCGACACTCTTAGACGAACAGACCGGACTGTACGGAGATTGCCACAAACAGGCTCAATAGAGGTACGGATGAGTTTGCTTGTCGATCTTCTTATCGACAGATACCTGGGTAGCCGTTACGTGCAGCTAGTACCGCTGACGCGCTTGTGGTTAAACCCACTGCCAGCATACTGTCGAGTCTTTAGAGTCCAACATAGAGGGTTTCCCATCTTCGGACGAAACGTGTAGAGGTCGTATGGTTTTACGACAGGGTTCGATCACATACGTGTACTTTTGCGTATAAGATGTTCGGGCGGACTATACTAGTGGGCTTTGGTTTAAGCTGGATCCTAGTATATGATTATTGGATTAATTTCGTCTCATAGTATCCGTATTTCTCGGAATACGGATGCGGATATGTATATACGGATGAGAGGGACATTCTTGTAATTTGATCAAGATTGTTTTATGGAGTATGACGCCTCAATAAGGGTTTTTCTTTTTGATTAATTCTTTTGTGAGGTGGAGGAAATGAGAGAAGAAACTTTGTGGTATTTTTGTGAAATGGAATTAAGGTTTCTTTTTTACTTTCTTGGACTCATTTAGCATTTGTTTGACTTAGATATTTGTTAGATATTTGTGAGATATTTTCTTAGGGTTTAAAGTCAAAAACTCTAGCCATTATTCACTTAATCTATTTCACAAAAGAAAACTACATATACTTTTCTCCATCTCATTTCCTCAAGCTTTCTCCTTCTCTTTTAAAACCCTAACCATCTCATGAGTTAAGAATCCTAGGGTTTGTGAGACTACTAGACTCCTAATCACTCTCTACACATTCTAGGCTACTTAGTTTAGCACACAAAGTGACCTAGTTACCTCAAGTTAGAGGTTAAGCTCAAAGTCGGAACTCTCGGGTGGAACTTCTACGATTTTGAGAAGCCGACGAGGAAGCACGGTCCGTTCTCACACCGAGGAGCTCACGAGGTGGAGAAGGACAGCGAGGAGGTGAAGGACAGAAAGAACTTGAGATATAACTTTCTCTCTTAGTAGTTAAACCTTTAAGCTAGTCGGTTAGTTAGGGTTTAGTATCGATCCTGGAGTTTAGTCGATGTTACGAAACTTATAAAAATCGTTTATTGCAAAATCCGCATCTCCGCGACCACGTGGGGTGCGTGGCATCGACTTACATATTGATCGGGTCGGATACTATCCACAGATACTAAATGCATTATCCGCATCCAAAACGATAATAATTAAGAAATAGTCGCAAGATTAGAAAATACCCAAATAAAATATGGTATATATGCACTAGGGTGTTACAAGACCGGTCGGCGATGAAGGGGTCGGTGGCTTTAGAAAGAGTATGGGGAAGAAGAGGCGATTAGCGAGGAGCGGGTCAGCGAGGAGGGATCGAGTTAGGTTTTTTTTTTAATTTTGGGGATGAAGATAGGATAATGATCTGATCTTTGTGGCCTTTTATTTATTTGGGTTATTCCGTCGGGCTTTAACCGACGGAATAACCCAACAGAATTTTTAATATTTATTCCGTATATAATGGGGTTTATTTCATCTGGTTGGAGGTTTATTTCGTTTGCTAGTAGCCGAAGAAATAACCCCCCACGAAATAAATGTCATTTTCTTGTAATGTATCTAACGGATAATGGGTCATCCTGAATACTCTTGTCACCTACCACTTTCTCCCTCAACATCTCAATATGCAGACATGTTTTTTCATTCTCTAAAGAAAGCTTATTTCGGCCATATACAATTGACTTGACGAACTGCCCGTACTCTGAGGTCAAAAAACAAAGTAGAATCATCACATGATCATCATCCTCTATCTTCTCCTCCCGGTTCCGCAAGTCCATCACGATCCAGTTGAGTTCGTCCAGGTGGTCTTTAACGGATATCCCCTCCTTCATCTTTAACATGTGCAATCGTTGCTTGAGTTAGAGGCGATTTGTGTGCGATTTTTTCATGTATAGAGATCCCAGCTTTCTCCATAACCCCGTTGCCGTCGTTTCTTGTTCGACCTCACTAAGAATTTCGTCACTCAAGTGAAGTTGTATAGCACTGAAGGTCTTGTCCTCCATCTCTTCTTTCCTATCATCTATAGTCATCTTCGGAATATTATCTTTTGCAAAAACAATCTTGTGAACCCCCTGCTGCTTAAAAATCGTCGTCGTCTTCAACCTCCAAAGGCTGAAATTGTTCCGCTCATCAAACCTGTCCACCTTGTAATGCGTAGATACCATCTTCCCAAATAATCTGAAAACACCGAATCTGATACTTTAATACCGTTTTTTTATAATTTCTATACACATGATCCTCGAAGGAATCACAAACCACACCAAAAGTCGCAGTGGAAAATCTATCAGAATAGCATGAATCGAAACTATCTGAAAAACAATATACCAAAATTACGTAAGTTATTAGAAACACACACCAAATAACAAAAACACAAGATTTTACCCAAATTCGGCGCAACTGTATCTAATCCTGCAATCCAACGACGAGAACTTCCACTATCAAGAAAGGATAACACGAGAGCGCCATCACCGATCACTGCCCAATACAAAAAATCTCTAACCCCTTTTAATTGTAAAAAAATATTGACAAACCTCTTATAAAACCTTTACACTATTTGGTTTTATATTTATAATCTATGTCAATTTAAAAATAAGACTTAGATTTAAACTAGAATTATAAAGAGATAAGCTTAACATTTAAATTAAGGATTAATTTAAATCTTAATCATCGACTCCTACTCAATCTAACCTTCAAACATTGGCTGATTTAAATAAATATCAACACAAACAACCCAATGGTTCCCAAATCAAGGCTTTTTGCCCTCTCCTTTTTCCTCCCCAAGTCAAAAATGGAAGGCTCGTCACTACTACAAAATTCCTTATTGCGGACGACTGGATGAGTAGAACATGTTCCCATGGGATAATTATCTTAAGGAAGCCAATAATAATTTGGTTATTCAAAAAACGAAAGATGATATAAGAGAAACTAAGAATTATTATAATTTATGATTTGTAGAACTTAGACAATAATGATGTAATAAGATGTTGATTTTATTGAAAAATTTTACAATCATTTATGTTGTTTTAATGCATAACTATTTTAATTTTCATATTTATAGTTTGCGGAAAAAGAATTAGAATCTTACTTGATAATTAATGGATGTTTATGTATAAGTAGAAGTTTTCAAATTTATTAATGCATGAGACAAACTTCACAAAGCGCAGCTCTTCCTTCGGAAAATTAAAAAAGATGGGATTGTAGATAATTGATTTGGACCAACAATTTGTCAATTACTGGTTTTTCATAGCATCTTTCCTCTTTGAAGGCCACCCATGATTTAAAAAAAAATCTACTTTGGAGATTTATGATTATTTATCTGAGTTGGAAATCATTTTTTTTCCACAGTGGCAAGCCCTTAAAAAGATGTAGAAATAAATTTTTCTCTTAAAAGTATAATCATTTTTTAATACAAAGCTGTCTCAATTTTCATTTTCGAAAAACTAAATTTTCTGCCATTTAAACGAAAGAAAAATAAACCAAAGTAGTAAATAGAGAAGAGGTGAGACAAAAGTCCTGTTGGATGAACTTTACAAATCCCATTAATTTAACAATTATTATATATATTATTATATTCATATATAGGGTTTTCTACTTATAGCGCCCCAAAACACAGCAAATTATTTTGTACCCCAAAAACTTGTTATTTATATTTTACCTCCCAAAATTAATAAGATGCATCATTTTACCCCCTTTACGATTTCCGTCAGAAAAAACCCCTTTAAATTTACCTTTAATTTTTCTCCATAAATTTTAGTTTTACCGTTTACCCGAAAATAACAAGTAAAATCGTAGAAGTATTCAATTTCTTCATAATTAGAGAAGGACATTGAAAATACTCCTGAAATGCAGATTTTGAGAAAAGTGCAATAAAAGCTTAAACCCTAATATCAAATTGAAGAAGAAATTCAGTATTTCCAAACAAAAAAAGTGGTTAGGGTATTTTAAAGAAAAACCTGATGTTATGCCGTTAAAAATTAACGAAAATCGTAAAAGGGCGTAAAATGACGTATCTTATTAGTTTTATTGGAGTAAAAGTAAATACTAAGTTTTTGGGGTAGAAAGAAATTTGCTATGTTTTAGAGGGGTTACAAGTAAAAACCCTTATATATATTGTGTGCGCACAGAAAGCTATAAGGTGTCCCCAAAATCAAGCTTTTTTGTCTTTTTCTATGTAAAATTAGAATTACCCCCGTCGATCCTCGGTACTTTCATTTAGCCCCTTGGTTCATATATATAAGCCCAGTTTTGGTTCTGTCTTTTCTATTGAAAATTAGCTGTAGCCACCGTTTTTCCTAAGTAATTCCATTTAGACCCTAGGTTCAAATATTCGAGCTCAATTTTGGCTTCGGAAGATTAGATTTAGCCCCGATTTTTTTTTGGAGATTTCCATTTGCATCCTTGGCTTAAATATTTCCCATTGGTTTTGGTATTGTCAAACTTTCCAATCATCCCTTCTTATTCTTGCATGGTTACGTACAACTAATCACGTGAGTGAATCATGATCTTAAAAAATTACATGTAGCTCCTAATCATAATGATAGCACTTGACTATATATCCAGACTTTCAATTAAAATATTTGATTGTTACCTATATTACGCAATTCTTTCAAGATTGTCGATAACTAAATATAATTTAATGCTTATTAATTAATATGAATAAAAACGATTCTTTTTCTCACTTCTCGCAATTTTTATCGATAGTCAGAAGTGAACCATGATCTCTTTCTTATAAAACTTTCATTTGAATTGATCAAGCTCATTTTTGGCAGTGCGAAAAATTTAGTTCAGATCCCTTTTACTTAAAATTTTCATTTGTACCTTGCTTCAAGTGTTTGTAATTGGTTGCAATTTAAGCGTATTTGGTGTGCTCTTACATGGCAATTTTAAACATAAATATGCAATAATTTCTTACGAATTAAACTCTTATCAAGTACAATTATCATTACATGATATAATATTTGCCTTAAAATAATTTATTGTTGAACTTCTATGTGCGCAGAGTATGCGCAGGTCTATTGCCAGTTTGAAACAAATACCATATACTTTATATATTAGAAACAAATAGCATGAGTTTAGCATTTTTCCAGACAAATACCATTTACTTCATAAATTATAATTAAGTACCATGAACTGAATGTTTTAAGTATAAAATATTGAGGTTTTAGCGAGAATCTTCTCATCTTTTATTCACATTTTTATTGTTTCAAACATGTTTACTTAAAATTCTCCAGACAACTGTTACAATGTCTTGAATCCTAACTCTGAAAAGATTCTCAAACTGGTTCAAAGATTAGGTTAAATTTAAATAGTAGTTGATATAGATAGAATAACATATGTCTCTAATTTAAATATGATTTTAGTTCAATTTAAATTAGAGAATATAGTTTATTAAATAAGGATAAAGAAAATTTACATTGGACTTTAACTAATTAGAAAAAGAGTTATTCTATACAATAATTTTTTAGGTAACAAACCTTAAAGGTTATTTAAGGGATTTGAGAGACTTCAATGCAGCCTTTATATATATCTGTCACGATGTACCTATAATATTTGTGAGAGTTCATGACTGCCATTTGGGATGAGATTTGGAAGGTAGATGTAAACTATATTATCTGAAAATCTAAAAATCTTTAATTTTTTCATATAAGTTAATGAAATCGATCTCTGCTGTTGTCTATGGATTTGTCCGATTTGGGTTTTCCAAATGAAAATATGAGTCTGTGCTTGTTAATTGTTTTCTTTGGTTCTATGCTTTTATTTATATTTTGTTTTCCTCAATCATCCGTAACAACAATCTTGATATTTATGTAAGTGATGCTAATTCAGTTCATGGTATTTATCCGCAACTTGCAAGTTGCTGATAAATGTTTGAAGGGTATTTTACTAAATGGTTCATCAAAACTTGGCTAATTACTAAAAAAACCTGCAATACTTGATAATCACTATTTACTATTCTAAAACCTTTAAATTGTTGCCTTTTACCCCTTCCAAGATTTCCATCCGAAGATAACGTCAATGTTGAGAATTATTTAATACATCCTCAATTACCCTTGATTTCATTCGAAAATCAATATTTTTTCATTTTCAAATCCCTGGCCCTAATTACTCTCGACTTCACTTTCTTTGATTTAGGTTTTCCACTTATCCTTATCTTGCAAATCTGACCATATTCGCATTCCATTAATGCATGGGAAGAGAAAGTTGAGAAAGATGATTATGTTTTCATGGCAATTTGAGTTTTAATAGAGCAAATACATGATCCTAATTTTAATTTAGAGCCGAACTTGGAGATTTTAGATGTAAAAGAAGGGATTAAGGGTTTAAAACTCTAGCCCCAACATCTTTCCATGAGATATCTAACCGAGTGAAAGAAAGATAATCTTTTGGGCAAGTCGGGAGACTTTAGAAATCATTTAGAGTTTTGGGGAAGTAATTAGTAATTATTAAAGTATTGCGAGGTTCAGTAATTAGCCAAGTTTTGAGGCACCATTTAGTTATAAAAAAAACATGTTTATAACCCATGGTGTTTTAACGAAGGAAATCTGGAGTCAAGCTTACAATGAAAAAAGTAGACCGAACAATAATTACCTTGTCAACAGTTCTGGTCATTTTAGCATCTTTTGATAATACTAGTGATGGAGGTCGTGATCTTCTTCAGATGATGTCCTCCGTCGATCCTGCGATGGCGGTCTTGGACGTCTAAGATTTAGTTTGGGAGTTGTTGAGTGTGGATCTCGATGGGTTGATGTTGGATGCCGAGCTACCTGCAAAGAAGTCCCAGGGTGGTTGACCACCGTAGGACCCTCCGACGATCAAGTTAGAGCCGAGGAATAGAAGTAAAGTAGCAGCGTATTGAGATAAATTCCAGATACCTGAGTCATTTGAGAGGGTGGGGTTTATATAACGGTCGCATGGAGCGAGTAGGTTCGAGATATGCACCGTCAGTTACGTCCCTACGTTATCTTCGCTTTTAATGGCGGGATGCGCCCATCAATAGCGGGATGCGCACATTAATGAAGGGATGCGCCAGCATGGGACGCGGATCGTGGGGAGGTGGATATCTCTCCTTGGAGATATACGCGGAGCCGTTGCAGGATGCATGGGATCCGCGTTTTTGGTTGATCAGGGGAGGCCGAGGAAGCTCGGCATGTCACGAGCTCGGAGACAAGCCGAGAGACCGAGGAAGCTCGGCATGTCAGGGGCTCAGTGACAAGCTGGGAGGCTGGAAAAGCTCGGAGACGAGCTGTTGGTAGCTTCCTAGGTGAAGGTGGAATGTATTCAGGGACGTCTCGTGGAAGGCCGTATGCATTCCTAGAGACAAAGTCCCGAGGAATCCTCATAATGCAACTCATTTATTCCACCTCCGTATCCTTCGGGACACGTCATCCGCCACATGTCGTAATCTTGAGGAGATACCACTTGTGAACATCATCATTAGCCCCCCACTCTCGTTCCGACCTATCTTAGGGTCGGGTCGAGAGTGGTCTGCTCGGTTTTCCTTCTGTCCAATTTGGCGCCAAGAATCATAATGCTGATCGCCCGGGAATGGCACGGCGTTTTGTGGTTGCGTCGTTTATCCCTTCACCGGGAATGACCTCTTTAGCAAAACTAGCAGATACTACAAATTCGGTTTGCCTTTTGATTGGCCACGTGTCGGACGTCGGTTGGCAGAAGTGACAGGCTGTCTCTGACTCCTGCACTCGAAAAGACGACCTCAATGGCCGATCGTCACGTGGAGCCCCAACGATTGTTGGGCGCGACGTTTCGTTTTGGTGGGAATCAATCAGGGTTGTTGGTTGCTTTCTTTGTAGTGTATAAATAGGAAGGGAGCATCCTAGAGCCAACACTTTTACCCTAATTCACTCTTGTTGTCAAAGATTGCCCGGCGCTCCGTCCCTTTAGATCGGATAACCCGTGATTTTTCCTCGGCGAGCCCATTCCCTTGAATCAGGTTAGATGTCTTCATCTGAGAAGTTTGTAGAGGTAGTTAGGGTAGAGTCAAACGATGAGGCTCCAGTTGTTGGAGCCGAGTCCAGCGGGTCTTCCTCCCCTCCGGCTCCAGATAGCCGAGAAGGTTCTTCTGCTGCGTCATCTGTGTCAGGCTTGCCCCCTTAGAGCCAGGGTTGCACATGTCGTTCGCCGTTGGGCGGCAACAAGAGCCTCTAAGGTGCGCATCGGGAATGCCCACGATGCACCCTTCGTCTTGAGGATTGTGGACGAGCTTACCAAGATTCGGACTCGATTCCATATTCCCTTCAACTATTCACTTCGTTTAGCTAGAGAGGGTGAGCGGGCGGACCAGGTACAGGGCAAGGAGATTTTCCTATATTTGGAAGTATTCCATGCCGGAATGCGTCTACCCTTCTCAACCGAGGTATGTGGGGTGCTTTGTTACTTCCATCTTGCCCGGGCCAGCTAACGCCGAACTAGTGGAGAATCCTCCTCGTGTTTCTGATCCGGTTGAAACTTGAAAACAACCCCTTCAGTTTGACCTTCCTCGTTTCCTTCCTCTGTTATAAGAATCACCCTGGCTCCAGTAAGGATGAGCCGAGCTGGGTGTATTTTCCCTCAAAGAACATAAGGGTGGGGTGGCCGGGTCGAGTGTGGTAGCCATCCCTTCTTCGATCCATGAATGGAAGGAGAAGTTCGTATTCGTCGGGCCACCCGAGGGCGAGAATTGGCATGTGCCTACACAGTGGCACAGAGCTGACTGCCCGAGGGCAAAATCGTCATCCTTACCCGAGGTAAGGGCGGTGTCTTTGTGGGAGCCGATCCAGCGGCCAACGTCCTGCTTTCTGAGCAGGCTCTGAGCTGGGCTAGGCTCAGCCCTGCGTGCTTTCTGGGTAAGTTAGGGCCGTGGACGATCTATTTAGACTTTGATGAATTTTTTTTGCCCTTTTCAGAGTCACTTTCTTTTATGTATTCTCCATTCTGCATAGCAAATGGACCGATCCATGTTCTTAGCTGCTATGGCCACGAAGGCCCAAAAGAAGACCGGGGGTGGAAGTTCATCCCGACCCGGTGCGAGTTTGGCCCCGAGGCCAACTCCGCCGAGCAAGCCTTCTACCGTGCCCCGATCCCCAGAAGAAAGCCGTAGGGGGAGGCCAGAAGCACGTGCGGGACCTGGCACCCCGAGTGAGGGAGGTGGAGGAGGACGAGCCTGCCGAGGTCCCCCTCAAAAGACATAAAAGGATGGTTTCTCGTTCACCTACCACCGAGATCCCAGTGCAGGAGGGGGATGTCTGCATCGAAGTGCCTTCGGGCTTTCTGTCGCCGACTGCTTGCTCTCAGACATGGAGCGAACGACCGGAGGAAAGATTCCCCGAGGGACCATGAAGGCGAAGGTGGCCGCCATTGCTCAGGAGGCGGTACAGGTCGGTATTCGACTTTCTCCCCCCCCCCCCTTTTGAAATAATTGCTCAAGTATTTTTGTTCTAGGATCGAGCTTCTAACTCGTTCGGTTTTTTCCTCAAGTCCTTCACCACTGCGCCCTCCTTGCCGCCATGGAGTCTGAGGAGATGGCACCGGCCCTGAAGAAGGCGGGCAAATCTTCCTCGCGGGAGGAAGAGCTTCGCCTTCAGCCGCAGCGAGCGAAGGAGAGGTCGGTCGTCCTCGACGCTCGCGTAGTCACCGAGGAGTTCCCGAACTCCAAGTACAAAGAGTCTCACCAACTTCTGAGCAAATCCAACCGGGCTATCCAGGCCCAATTGGAGGAGGCTAGTAAACTCTATAACGCGGAGAAGAAGTCAAGGGACGTCCGAGTGGCGCTCGAGGCGGTGAAGCTCGTCGAGACCCGGGCTGTGAAGACTATAAAGAAGTATAAGGCATCCGACCAGTTCTATACCGACCTTGCCGAATCCTCGGCCATCATTTGGCACCAGGCTCTCGACGCCGTCAAGGTGTTGATACCGAAGTTCGTCGACAGAGAACTTCACGCCCACTACCCTCTCTCCGAGGATACGACGCAGGGGGCTGGTGCTGAGGTAGCTGCCGGGGGCAAATCTATCCCAGAGACCGAAGCTCCGGCCCCAGAGGGCGGCATTGAGCAGAGCTAGATCCTAGTGGAGCCTACGGCCTGAGCTTTCTTCCCTCGGGCGTTTTTGTTTTTCTTTCCAAAATTTTGTAAGCCTCCAGGCATTTTTTAAGGCTGGGGAGCCCAAAGTACCTTATACTTATTTTTTATCATAAATAAAGTGCACATTTCTCTTCATTGTCCAAATGTTTGCTCACTGTACAAGTGCCTTTAGCTCGTATACTTTTGTTTGTATCTTTATTCTGCAAGTATATTTAGCTCGTCAAGAGTCTCATCCCGTGAGTGTTAGGTCACGGGTTGATGTCCGGCCTTTTTATGTGACGATCGCACGTCGAGTGTAAGTCAAGTAACAGCCAAGTGTAGGAAGGCCGATACCCTACCGTTTCCCGGAATCAAGGTGGCGATCGTTCATTTAGCATGAATCGAAAAATAGCTAAGTTATAATAGGTCGGCGTCGACCGATTCTTCCTTGATGAGGGCATTGGATCCATCTTTTCTTAGAGCAGGAACCTACCCCACATGGACGAGCCGAACAGGAGTCTGCTCGGTGGCCTTTTGGTGA
Organism: Agapanthus africanus; assembly: GCA_030015575.1. Lineage (NCBI taxonomy): Eukaryota > Viridiplantae > Streptophyta > Magnoliopsida > Asparagales > Amaryllidaceae > Agapanthus > Agapanthus africanus. The sequence continues at coordinate 117,558,590 of CM057343.1, forward strand.
GGGCTTTAAATCCGTAACGTTGATGGGTAGGAAGCTACCTACTGGGGATGGACCGAGCAGGAAGCTACTCGGCCGCCTCACAAGGAGGGCATTAGATCCTTAGCGTTGTTGGGCAGGAAGCGGCCCGCTAGGGATGGACCGAGCAGGAAGCTGCTCGGTGGCTTCATGAAGAGGGCTTTCAATCCATAGTGTAGTTAGGCAGGAAGCTACCCGCTGTGGATGGACCGAGCAGGAAGCTGCTCAGTGGCCTCATAAGGAGGGTTTTTAATCCTTATTGTTGATGGGTAAGAAACTACCCACTAGGGATGGACCGGGTAGGAAACTTCTTGGTCGCCTCACGAGGAAGAATTTCGATCCACAGCGTAGTTGGGCAGGAAGCTACCCACTACGGATGGAGTGAGCAGGAAGCTGCTCGGTGGCCTTGTAAGGAGGGCTTTTAATCCTTAGCATTGATGGGTAGGAAGCTACTCGTTAGGGATAGACCAGGCAGGAAACTGCTCACTCGCCTTGCGATGAGGACTTTTGATCCATAGTGTATTTGGGCAGGAAGCTACCCACTGCGGATGGATCGAGCAGGAAGCTGCTCGGTGGCCTCATGAGGAGGGCTTTTAATCCTTTGCGTTGATGGGTAGGAAGCTACCCGGTAGGGATGGACCGGGCAGGAAACTGCTCAGTGGCCTCTCTATAAGGGCTTTCGAGACTCCCTTCGGCCCTCATAGGGTGTCGTTCAAACTTCCGTGGGCCTATTTGGCGGAAGTGAGGGCGTCGTTCAACCTTCCGTAGGCCGCATTGGCAAGAGTGAGGGCATCGTTCAGCCTTCAGTGGCCCGCATAAACGGGTGGCAACCGGCATGTCCGACACGTGGCAGTTCTTTATCGGGAAATTGAGATATCCTGTGATTTGCGTCATTGCGTGAGTAAGTTATGGTCGTTGGAAGATTTTGTTGAGGCTATAAATAGCGAAGGCATGTTAGTTTCCTCTCAATCTTGCATTCCCTCGAAGATGTCTGGGCGTATATTCCTCACCAGGGAGATCATCTCTCATGACGACTTGCATCTTTACTGCCTTGATCAATCCAAGCAGACGTACGAGGCGGTAATATACCGCGTGGAGGGCCACTTTGGTTGCCTATTTCCCCAGCAATCTGCCCTCCTCCAAGTGCTTATGTACACGATCTGGAGGATGTCATTGGGTCTGCACAACGCCCTATCTTCGCAGCTGAGGGACGAGGTGCTTGACAAGGTGCACACGCTCTACTACCTCGACCTGATCTCGCAGAGCAGACGGGAGCGATCGATGGGTCTTCTTCTGGAGTGTTTGCAGAAAAGGAAGATCATCGCCTCCTGTCCGGCAGATAGGGGGCCCCGGCGCTTCCATGGCATCTAGGGTCTGCGGGCACCGTTAGAGGGAGCGGGGTGAGGAAGCCCGGGCTTGGCTGCAGGAGATTTCCTCGGAGTACCATCAATAGTGCTTCCTTGACCCCCGCCCTTATATTGTAATTAATGTAAGGCTGGGGAGCCTATAATACCCTTTAATCAATAAAGTTTGTTTTCGGCAGTAGTGTGTTGTCTCTCTTTTTTTCGTATATTCTATGGAAATAACTAAACACCAACAGGAATTATATTATTTCAAAAGAGGGATACATTTTTTTATTTATACAACTTGAGCTTTTCGGCATTGTAAGGTCGGGGAAAGCTATGCCCCATGGCGTCTTGCATGCAGTACGCCCCGCCGGGCAAAACTTCTGTGACGAGGAATGGTCCATCCCACTTCGGGAAGAATTTATGTAGTCTCCCTTGATCCACAAATTCGTTCCTTCGTAAGACTAAATCTCCCATCTTGAAGACCCGATGTTTAACTCGGGCATTGTAGTAGCGAGCGGTTTGTTGTTTGATAGGCGGATGCTCTGATTTGTGCTCGATCATGTTTCTCTAGTAAGAGGTCCAAGTTGCTTCGGAGTGCAGAGGTGTTAGCTTCATCGTCGAAGTGTTCGACCCTGTAACTGGGCAGTTCGATCTCCGCGGGGACCATTGCCTCGGTGTCGTAGCAGAGGCTAAAGGAGGTTTCTCCCGTTGGTGTCTTCTTCGATGTTCATAATGCCTATAGAACTCGTGGCAGTTCCTCGACCCAGCCGCCCTGCCTTCCTTCCTAGCAGGCTCTGAGAACTCGGATGACGCCTCGGTTTGCTGCATCGGCCTTCCCGTTGCATTGAGGATGTGCGACCGCGGCAAACTTCATCAGTATGTGGTAGTCATTGCAGAACTCTTTGACCTTATCATTTTTGACGTTGGTCCCATGATCGGTAACTACACACCTCGGGATCCCAAATAGAGAAATTATGTTGTTCTGCAGGAACTTTATCGTAGAGATGGCATCCGGTTTTCTGATGGTTACTATATTTATCCATTTGGTGAAGTAGTCCACAGCAACAAGGATAAACTTGTGTCCGCCCGTGCGGGCGGGGAGTTGACCGACCATGTCCATCCCTCATTGCGCAAACGGCCAGGGGGAGCTAAATGGCGTTAGTTCGGTGGTGGGAAGACAAGATATGCTTCCAAAGAGTTGGCAGTTCTTGTATCATCTGACCAGCTTCTCGGCGTCCTGGTGTAACTTCGGCCAGTAGTACTCTTGGAGCAGCGTCTTCTGGACTAAGGTGCGGGCTCCTTGATGTGTTCCTCCGACCCCTTCGTGAATTTCTCGTAGGACATAGTCAGCCTCGTGGGGATCGATGCATCGGAGCAAAGGCTGGGTGTATGACTTCTTGTATAGGTTTCCGTTGCTCTAGACGAAATGGCGCGCCTTGGCCCGTAACCGACGAGCCTCTCCTCTGTCTTCGGAGAGTACACCGTTTTTCAGAAACCCCATGAGGGGTTTCCTCCAATCTTGGCCTTCTTCTTGGATCACGTAGACCTGGAGCGTTACCTCTTCTTCTTCCACGCTAGGTCGTAGTAAGACTTCGAAGAGAATGTTTCTTTTATAGGTGGCCAAATAGGAGGAAGCGATCTTGCTCAAAGCGTTGGCCTGGGTGTTTAAGTTCCTGGGGATTTGTTCCACTTGGACTTCATAAAAAAAATTCCGATGCCTTTTTACCTCGGCTAGGTACTTTATCATGAGCGGTTCCCAGGCTTCGAAACGCCCGGTCACTTGGCCGACAACAAGTGCGGAGTTGCTGTGAATTCTGATGGTCTTCAGTCCTACCCCGAAGGCGATTCACAAACCTGCCAACAGGGCCTCGTATTCCACGGCATTGTTCGACGCTCTAAACCCGAGCTTCAGGGAGTATTACATTTCCGCTTAGTCCGGGCCGCGGATGATAAGACCAGCACCGTTCCCCTCCTCGATAGAGGATCCGTCCACGTAAAGCACCCAATCAGAAATGGGGTTGGGCACTTCCTCAACCGAAGGATGTGGTTCGAGGCCCCGTGTCGGCATTCCTTCCTTAGTCGAGATGGTGCATTCGATAACGAAATCCGCCAAGACCTGTGCTTTGATGGTTTGCATAGAGCGGTACTTAATGTCGAACTAGGATAATTCCTGTAAGTCAGCGGCGGCGGCCCGGCCGTCGATCCGACGCCGGAAACACGGAAACAAAAACTTTGCAAAGTACCAAACCGGCACCACCGCGCACTTATACCCCGGATCGGGCTATTAACCTAGCTGCTAGCAAACTAAAATACGGGTAGAGAAGTATACCAAGCGATCCGTGTCCTTCGGTCTTCGTCTCCACTCCGATCTCCTGCGGAAACTCCGTCCGTCACCTCCTCGTCGGAAAAGGGCACCACGTAGCCGGATACTTTTACGGGCTCCCACCTCTGGACCGAGACAACTCGGGCGCGAAGTTGGCTAGCCGACGCGTCCAAGATTTGCTGTAGAATAGTGTAGTAGCCATATCTCTTTGGGGTTATAGAAATTGCCTTGGATGTGGAGGAAAGAGGTTAAGGAAAATTGGTGCTTTCAATTTCCTAGCAAGAAAATGAGATGAAGAATAATGCCACCACTCAAAAATGATCCTCTCATCTCACTCCCAAAAAATGGCCGGCCCCATTTCCAAGTGGAGAATCATGAGAATGAAAATCCAAGAGAAGAGAAGAAAAGATAATGCTAGAAAAAGTCACACCCATTTCACAAAATCAATCTTTTCATTTCCATTCTCATAAAGGCAATGGAATGACCAAAATGGAATCTCATGATGATAAGAACACTCATGATGCCTCACATATGCATGAAAGCCCTTCACAAAATGTTATTTGCAAACTTGCAAATAACCCCCTCCAACGGAAAGTCCGGCCGCGAAAGAACAAAGGAAAACCGGCCGGAACGGAATGCAAACTGGCAACTTCAGAAAACTAATCCCGTAATTAATTACAGGAAAACCCCGCTACTGCAAATACATGCCCGCATTTGTATTCCCACTGAACACAAATGCAAAGAGACAATATCTACACTATCTAATACTAGGATCCGGCTTAAGCCAAAGCCGGCTAGTAAAATCCGTCCGATCACGATCCGTGCAATACCGCACGTATCTGATCGAACCCTGCCAAATCTCCATACGACCTCTACAGTGTTTTTCCCGAAACTTGAGTAACTGTGTGTGGTGGACTCTAAAGACTCGTCAATACTATGGCTGTGGATTTAACCACTAGCACGTCAGAGGTATTAGCCATACGTGACGGGCCACCAGCTATTGACCAAAAGGGACGTTGATGAGCGCACTCATCCTGACACCCTACTGAGCCTGTCAGTGACAATATCCGTACAGTCCGGTCCGTTCGTCTATGAGTGTCGCATGGCGGGCCTAGGGGGTTGGTAAAAGTCAGACCCCCAAAAGCAGTACAAGCCGTGTCGGAGTGTAGCCCAGAACACCCTGAGATACTACTGGAATACCTACCAGCAAATCACCTGCCTTGGCCAAGGACTTTTCATGTTCTGGCTCTCCTAGACACAGCACGACCTCATCCCCAATACCGGGAGAGACGAACCCCTGCAGATCCGCTCACTGCCTCCATGTGGCTCGGGATTGTACCCAACTAAAACCTGTTTGCATGACTCCTTTGAGCCGTGGTAGGGTAGTAATCAAAGCACAGTGGGAACTCACACGAGACAAATGACGATCTCAGGTCGATGAACTAACCTGTACACATGTCACCAGGGAACTGCTATCTGACATCAGGTATAATCCCAACTAGCAGGTTCCCGGCGAGTCATGTCCGGTGTACTCATAACCCAATGAGCACCTGTATACATCTTAGGTGAACCAACAGACACCAGTGGCTTGTGAGACCGGCCACCGCCCCTCGTCGGGGTCTCGACTGTATACACCAGTCTACTCCGGAGTATCGATGCCCTGTCTCGAAACTCCCACGACTAGGGACCTTTTAAGGATGTGCTTATAGACTCCAGCTCTCACGTATATGATCGCCCTCATACTGCTGGTAGTCAAGCAAGAATCCTAGGGGCTCTATCAACGTGCAATAGCGACTCGTAAGGTCACCTAAAGCAGTACATGATGATAAAGATAAACCAGATAGCATACTATCATCTCGAGTAAGACTGTCCTACCGGCATAGGTTCTCCTCAATCATTGCAATCACGTGCCTGTGATCCAATAATTGACTCTGAGGGCACTATATCCAATAGTCTCCCACTTGCACTCAAGGCTAATTATTGCGATATCGCATACTCACAGCCCGTGTGATACCGAACACCCAACTCCTCTACTAGTCAGTTTCACAAAGCTCGTTTGCGAAACTATTGCGTTCGAGGAATAGCCTCAGTGAGTGGATCCGCTGTGATGTTTCTTTCTATGTCTCTCTATATCCCATGTTCGTGGAGAAAGCCATCTCCCGAAATGAGCAATACATGTCTTAGAATGTCTGGATGTCTGATGGGACCTAGCTCATAAATGAACTCCAAATCCAAACTTCTTAGACTGCATCGTCAACTGAACATAATCAGTATCCTGCGCCATCCTTCCCTCAGTATCCGCCTGGACCACGTATCCAAAATACTGCCCCTCGTCAGAGGGAAAACTATAACTCTGACGACCAACCTGTCGTTCATGTCACCTTGGAAGCCTGGAATGATAATCGTCTCCTAAAGGAGGCTGTCGTTATCATATCCCTAGAACATACACTTATGTTCTAAAACTGCTTCCGACTGTTTCCCTAGGATTGGATCAATATCATCTTATTGCATCTACTGCAAGAACAACATCTGGTGTGGTACTTGACATCTCATGATCAACTCAATTGCCAAAGCAAGTGATCTGCCAATCATGCACATCCCTTTCTACTTTAGTCGATAAGACACCTTTAGAGAGGGTGACTCCATCACCTGCAGGTACACTACCTTGCCAGGAGTCGTCCATTCTAAATACTCATAGAATGCTGTCTAAGTACCCAGATTGGGAAACCACCCAAATCTAGACCTAAAACCAAAGATCCAGTAACCAGAATGTCTGATATAATATCCAAGTCCTATGTGGAGAAACCACTGTGTGACAACCAAAGAATAACCGATCGTAGTATAGGAATATCACTTCCTACTCTGTGTATGTCATCCAAATACCAGGACATCACAGCCTACTACCTTCTTAACAGATCCATCCCCTATTCTGATGAAGTCAAACCTATGACTGTCACATCAGAAATAGATGATCTATCTCCGCTATATCTGCTTTAGTCTATAAATAGACATAAGCCGCTTGTCCACTATGCTTCCGCTGCTCCCACTGACTACGACAACCCTCTGGCAAAGTCATATAGACGTACACTTCTAAAGCTAGTTTAGAACGACGCTATACTCATCCTCCTGCCGGGTCTCACAGTCTGGAACAACAACAATGGCATGTCTGGGTAAGCAAGAACCTTCCTGTCACCGTCCTTGAGGCTACCGGAGTACCTCTCGGGTGCCTGAGGTTACCCACCACATCTGCGGAGTGGCCAATGGAATGTCAAACCAGATTGAATCTTTAGGTTCTTTATCAAATCTTCAGTAATCGTTTGCGGTTCTGGAATCACTTCCAGTTCTACCATACTCCCACTACTGTTTTCTGAAAAAAAAATCCATTTTTATTAAAACTGTGGCGAGGCAAGAACAATATCACTATTGATCTTCCAGATGGTAGAAAGTCAACCCTCGTCATAGCCCGGGTCAACCCACAAACAGCCATTACAGAAACGTGCCTTGAGTTGTCCAGAGTCTGGTTTTAAGCATAAGCCGGACAACTCCCCGTATCTTAACAATGTCAAGATATGAACTGTTCTATATCCAATACAGGAACAGAGGCACTGATTTAATTGAACCAGATTCAAATCATGCAGCTGTCTCCAGTGCATGTCAACTGAATGGAGAGAGGCCGATCAGCGTTACTCAACTTAGAAATACTTCCAATTATGAGTAACCTGAAAGAGAAGCCAGTTCTCTTAATCATTACTATTAACAGAATACCATTCACAAGTATCTACATCTTCGATCACCTTGAAGAATCCCGATACTTGCAATACCTGGTTCTCTACTTTATTCACATACCTATAACTTCTCAAAACTCAGACCTTGTGTTTCCACGAAACACCTGCCTAAGAACTAGAGAAGTCATAAGTAAACCGAATATAGTACGAGGACCAACCCCTCTGTCCTAATGGACACTGGACAATATACAATACTCTGCATAAGTCCCCTGAGTCTAGTGACTCATTCACTGTGTGTCGTAGGTTGAAAACTGTACTTATGGTTAAGAAGAATTACACCGCCGTTTAATGCTCCTTACCTAACCATCCACTGATATAGGTAAATGTCATAGACATAATTTCAAAAAGGTATATCTCACTCTATAAAAATAGACGTACAGATATATCAATTTGAAAATGGTGCATAACAACGGATATTCATAACCAAATATTTGCCAACCGGCAAACAACCCAGGCGATTTCCTCAAATATCACTAATTACAACGAATTCCGATATAATGAGGATAATCACCTAATTCCCAATAACTTACTCCCACTCATCATCTGTAAAACCATACAGATGTGAGAATCATACCTGGTAAATAAATACCCTGGAGCAAGTATCTAATTGGGAAATCAGTTTTCTTTTAACAGTACACAGTGAAATTGAAACATTGAAATATTTCGATGGGGTATCCTGGTATTCCTAATAATGCCTCTTCCATTATCCAGATTCACAACTGTAACTGTATAATTCTTTGCCACCTCTCCAAATCCCTTTATATGTCTTTAGTCGTTACCTTCTGCACACCCCTTTTGACCAAATGGTTTTCTTCCTTCCCTACCGTTCGGCACCAGCCTATGGTTTGGAAGAAGACTATCCAATAAGCATAATGGGTGTACTGTCCTAATCCTAGAAGCACTCGCAATGCGAGAGAAGGTGAAGATAAAAGACAACCGAATGAACTTAATTCCTATTTCTCCTGAACCAGGATCCATCCCCGAACTGGAACAAGTTCCTTTCGAGTTCGTATATAACCATACGATGGATTATCCAATAAACTTGGGATCTTCGTAGTGATACGGAGTGTCCTGGAGAAATACAAAGGTGATTTAGGATTGGCGAATAAATACTTGGTTTGGTCGTGAATAGCAGTCGCAATTTACTTTACCCTCTTACTAATCCCTTTCTTTGTCTTTACTTAATACCTTCTGTACATCGTTTAGGCTAATTGGTTTTCTTCATTCCCTACCGGTCGGCACCTGCCTATGGTTTGGAAGAAGACTGTCCAATTTGCGTAATAGGTGCACTATCTCCTAAACCAAGGAGTACTCGCAACCTGAGAGAAGGTAAAAGGAAAAGACAACTGAATAGTCCTATTCGTTTTCTCCAGAACCGGAAACCATCCTCGAATTCCTTCGAGTTCGTATATAACCATACGATGGTTTTGTCCAATGGAAGTGGACGTTCGTAGTGATACGGAGTGTCCTGGAGAAAAGGGTAAAAGTATGAGTGGCAATGAGGTTTGCAACTCTGACAATCCAAAAGCCAGTGTTTAAAAAGGTTCGGTCAACTTGGTCACTGAGTCATAGTCTAGGGTCGGGTCAATGGTCGCTGCCAAAGAGAGAGAGAAAAGAAACACTCAGCGTGCACTCTAACCTAGATCAGAATGGTTATCACTTTATCTAATCTGGAAACCTCCCACTGTAACGTCAAATTCTTCCCCAAACCTGAAAGAAGAATTAGCCGGGATCACCCGAGGAGTAAACCAACTCATCAGTGGGAATCGGGATCCAACTATCATCGCATGATAACGTGACGGAATCCACTCACGTTATCACACTCCAGAAGGTATGCGCATGCCTGGCAAGTTTCAGTTTCTTTAGAAACTCCCGATGTGGATTTTTGCCCCATGCTCTTATGACCTTGACTTTGGCCAACATATCATAAGTCACATGTCAAGTTCTACCCGTCATTCTCCAGGTTAATTTGAACCCACCCGTACATACCCTTGACTTTGGCCAAAATAGTAGTACGACTGTCCCAAACCAACGCATCTATCTATGCTGAATATAAATACCCAACAGCTACCAAACATTGTGCCTTGACTTTGGCCAACATACACAGCTTGAATACTATTGACTATCCATATGAAACGACGGAGGGCTACGAATGGTTTCTGGCGAAAACCTTTAACGTAATGAACTTGATATCGTTGAAGGAACTGATAGCTTTATAAAAATATAGTAACGAAAACCTTTGCTAAAGAGGTCACTCCTGGTGAAGAGATCTCGGCTCTTTCCCCGTAGAATGAGGTGCAGGATATTCCAACTAAATACCACGATGCAAAGCAAAAGTAATCGGCTATAGTGAAGTTATTGCCCTGACGCAAACTTCTGTCCAGGGGGTCACTCCCGGTGAAGGGATCTCGGCCCTTTCCTCGTCGACTGAGGAACAGGATATTCCAACTGAATACCACTGTGCAAAACAAAAGAGAACGCCCTTGCAATAACAGCTTTTTGAAAAGTGTTCCAACAACATCAGAATAGGTTTGTTTATCTTGCATTGATCCGAATCAACGCAGTCCCATCAATTGATCACACCACAAAGAACGAAAATAATGACGTACGTATATGCCATCCGCATTCGCCACTGGGTCCCGTCATCACCCGTTAGGTTAGCTAACTAACGACAGAGCAGGGACTGGACTAGCGCGGATGCAAAATATATACAACATCTACTAGTATATATATAATATATAATTTTCGCTCAAGACGTGATAAAAAATGCAACATCACAGAAATGTACAGCATCACAGAACAATACAGATATCTGGGATCCCCGAGTTTCATAGAGCCGCTACTGAAACCCGACGTTCCCCTGGTCATGTGGATAGCCTGTGCAATGAAATCCTAGATCCCTACGGGCACGGTAAGTTACCCGCCAAAACCTGAAGCGAGGCAGCCCCCTTCAGCAACGTGAATGGACCACCCAGCACTTCAGGGAATCCAGTAACTTGGGCACCCCTCCTTGGATCAACCTGTACCCCCTACGAGTGCGGCGAATAGCCCGCCAATTCTAGAGTGAAGCCCCCTCCGTCTCAAAACCATGAGATGCGGGCTTGTTGCCCTCTAGAATCCGGCTATCCGTGCACCCCTCCGCGGGGTAATCCTAGTACAGAAAGTAAAATATACATACAATGGGTACATCGACCGCAACCTGGTCGTGCCCCAAAAGAATAATACAAACAGGCAGTGACGGCAGTCCACATGTCGGACGCTCGCCCCGCAATATCAAATGTACATTTAAAACAAAACTGTACTAACATTGCATCCAGGCTATCCCCCCCGACCAATCCGCAACATCACAGCACAACATAGAACATCAACGTGAATGTCACGTTCGCAAATCCGTCTAACCGGGCTATAGCAGTTAGACAGGATTTACCGATCAAGTGGCATTCACGGTCGCAGATATAATGTAAATACTGTGAACTAGCATGTTTAAAATATCCGATCGAACAAATTTACCAAAGCGGGCCCCAAGCAGTACTGTAGCACTTACAGAAAATCGGGGCCCAAAAATAATATCCCAAAACCCCTATTTCCTACTCAGAAGCAATCTGCAAAATTTTGGTCAAGTGATCAAAAAAAAACGCGGCGGAACCGCGGCCCAAGCATGGGTTTGGCCGCGGTTCCACAGCGTTATGGTGAGATCACGCGACCAAATTTTCACAGATTGCTTAGATTTCCATGCACAGTATTCTGAAACAACATGAAAAATTTTTGGAGCTAAAAAAAATTCGACAGAAACCAGTGCACTGAAAATACGGTTTTTGCGATTTTTGTTCGATCGGGTTTTAAACATACTAGAGCAGGCTAGGCATGGTTAATGGCGTGGCTCTGATACCAATGTAAGTCCGTGGCGGCGCCCCGGCCGTCGATCCGATACTGGAAATGCGGAAACAAAAACTTTGCAAACTAGCAAACCGGCACCACCACGCACTTATACCCCGGATCGGACCATTAACCTAGCTGCTAGCAAACTAAAATACGGGTAGAGAAGTATACCAAGCGATCCGTGTCCTTCGGTCTTCGTCTCCACTCCGATCTCCTGCGAAAACTCCGTCCGTCACCTCCTCGTCGGAAAAGGGCACCACATAGCCGGATACTTTTACGGGCTCCCACCTCTGGACCGAGGCAACTCGGGCGCGAAGTTGGCTAGCCGACGCGTCCAAGATTTGCTGTAGAATAGTGTAGTAGCCATGTCTCTTTGGGGTTATAGAAATTGCCTTGGATGTGGAGGAAAGAGGTTAAGGAAAATTTGTGCTTTCAATTTCCTAGCAAGAAAATGAGATGAAGAATAATGCCACCACTCAAAAATGATCCTCTCATCTCACTCCCAAAAAAATGGCCGGCCCCATTTCCAAGTGGAGAATCATGAGAATGAAAATCCAAGAGAAGAGAAGAAAAGATAATGCTAGAAAAAGTCACACCCATTTCACAAAATCAATCTTTTCATTTCCATTCTCATAAAGGCTATGGAATGACCAAAATGGAATCTCATGATGATACGAACACTCATGATGCCTCACATATGCATGAAAGCCCTCCACAAAATGTTATTTGCAAACTTGCAAATAACCCCCTCCAACGGAAAGTCCGGCCGCGAAAGAACAAAGGAAAACCGGCCGGAACGGAATGCAAACTGGCAACTTCAGAAAACTAATCCCGTAATTAATTACAGGAAAACCCCGCTACTGCAAATACATGCCCGCATTTGTATTCCCACTGAACACAAATGCAAAGAGACAATATCTACACTATCTAATACTAGGATCCGGCTTAAGCCAAAGCCGGCTAGTAAAATCCGTCCGATCACGATCCGTGCAATACCGCACGTATCTGATCGAACCCTGCCATATCTCCATACGACCTCTACAGTGTTTTGCCCGAAACTTGAGTAACTGTGTGTGGTGGACTCTAAAGACTCGTCAATACTATGGCTGTGGATTTAACCACTAGCACGTCAGAGGTATTAGCCATACGTGACGGGCCACCAGCTATTGACCAAAAGGGACGTTGATGAGCGCACTCATCCTGACACCCTACTGAGCCTGTCAGTGACAATATCCGTACAGTCCGGTCCGTTCGTCTATGAGTGTCGCATGGCGGGCCTAGGGGGTTGGTAAAAGTCAGACCCCCAAAAGCAGTACAAGCCGTGTCGGAGTGTAGCCCAGAACACCCTGAGATACTACTGGAATACCTACCAGCAAATCTCCTGCCTTGGCCAAGGACTTTTCATGTTCTGGCTCTCCTAGACACAGCACGACCTCATCCCCAATACCGGGAGAGACGAACCCCTGCAGATCCGCTCACTGCCTCCATGTGGCTCAGGACTGTACCCAACTAAAACCTGTTTGCACGACTCCTTTGAACCGTGGTAGAGTAGTAATCAAAGCACAGTGGGAACTCACACGAGACAAATGACGATCTCAGGTCGATGAACTAGCCTGTACACATGTCACCAGGGAACTGCTATCTAACATCAGGTATAATCCCAACTAGCAGGTTCCCGGCGAGTCCTGTCCGGTGTACTCATAACCCAATGAGCATCTGTATACATCTTAGGTGAACCAACAGACACCACTGGACTGTGAGACCGGCCACCGCCCCTCGTCGGGGTCTCGACTGTATACACTAGTCTACTCCGGAGTATCGATGCCCTGTCTCGAAACTCCCATGACTAGGGACCTTTTAAGGATGTGCTTATAGTCTCCAGCTCTCACGTATATGATCGCCCTCATACTGCTGGTAGTTAAGCAAGAATCCTAGGGGCTCTATCAACGTGCAATAGCGACTCGTAAGGTCACCTAAAGCAGTACACGATGATAAAGATAAACCAGATAGCATACTATCATCTCGAGTAAGACTGTCCTACCGGCATAGGTTCTCCTCAATCATTGCAATCACGTGCCTGTGATCCAATAATTGACTCTGAGGGCACTATATCCAACAATTCCCACCCCCATTTCACCAGATGCCCTAATGATTCAGGGAAAGCAAGGATAGCACCTATAGGTAGCTTAGTGAGGACAAGGATTGTGTGCGCCTGGAAATAGTGTCGTGGTTTCCTTGAGGCGGCGACAAGTGCCAAGACTATCTTTTTTATGGCCGGGTATCTTGTTTCCGCGTCCTTGAAGACATGGCTCACGTAGTAGAACGATTTCTGTATACCTTCGGATTCCCTGACGCGCACCGAGCCTGTAGCTTGATCGGAGACCGCAAGGTATAGTAATAGCTCGTCAGCCTCGAATGGTCGGGTGAGTAGTGGTGGAGTTTCTAAGTGCACCTTAAGTTGTTCGAAGGTGTTCTGATACTCCTCTGACCATTCAAACTTAGGGATTTTTCTCAAGGCCTTGAAGAACGGAAGGCACTTCTCTCTGGATCTTAACATAAAGCGACTCAGAGTGACTACCCTCCCTGTGAGATGCATGATCTCTACGTTGCTCCTCGGTGTGGCCATGTTGAGAATGGCGCTGATCTTTTCTGGGTTCGCTTCAATTCCTCGGTAGGTAACCATAAACCCGAGGAATTTACCGTTGGTGACCCCGAATGCGCACTTAGCTGGTTTCAGTTTCATTTTGTAATTGCGCAGGATGTCAAATGTTTCGCCGAGATCTTTGGTGTGCCCGTCCGAAGAGGATGATTTTACGATCATGTCATCGACGTAGACCTCCATGTTCTTCCTGATCTGTGGTTGGAACAGTTTGTTGACGAGGCATTGATATGTAGCCCCAGCATTCTTAAGACCGAAGGGCATCACTTTGTAGCAGTATACCCCTCATCCGTGGTGAACACGGTAAGTTCTTCATCTGCCGGGTTCATCCGGATCTGATTATAACCGGAGAAAGCATCCATGAAGCTTAGTAATTTATGGCCGGCCGAGCTATCCACTAGCTAGTCTATCCGAGGGAGGGGATAGTTGTCTTTAGGGCAGGCCTTGTTCAGATCCGTGAAGTCGACGCACATGCGCCACTTCCCATTCGCCATTTTGACTATGACCATGTTTGCCAACCAATCCGGGTAATCAAGATTTCTAATGAAGTTGGCTGCGAGCAATCAATCCACTTCATCTTCTATTTCCTTTTGGTTGGCCGGCGCAAAGCTTCTCCTCTTTTGTCGGACGGGCTTTGCTTTTGGATCGACCTTAAGCTTGTGTGAGATCACTTTGGGGTCGATCCCGGGCATATCCGTGGGGGTCCAAGCGAACACGTCCGAGTTATCTCGGAGGAAACGTATTAGTTCCTTATGGTGGTCCTCTGTTAAGAGAGAGCCGATTGGGACGGTCCGGTCGTCGACCCCTTCGACGAGGGGGACTTCCGTCAATGCTTCCACTGGGGATCCTCGGACTTCCTTTTGGTCATCGCGTGTATCCAAAGACCCCTGAAAATCACACACGTCTTCAAAATCGTTGCCCGGCTCTTTGGCGGGTGACATGGAGGTGAGACAAACCTTAGCGGTTTGCTGGTTCCGTAGGCCCGGCCTATACCCCTTTGATCCAAAGGGAATTTGATCACGATGTGGTAAATCGAGATTTGAGCCCGGAGGGCGTTTAATGTTGGATGACCCAGGAGAATGTTGTAAGATGAAGGGACCTTAGAAACGATGAATTTCATCAGTATGGCCCTCGTATGGCCTGCTTCTCCAATGTTGAGGAGGAGGGTGACCACTTCTTCGGCCGGGATGGAGTGGTTGGTAAATCCAGAGAGAACGTGGGAGGTCGGCTGAAGGTCGAATGGTCCTAGCCCCATACGCTGGAAACAGTCATAGAAGAGGATGTCTGCCGAGCTCCCAGAATCGACCAATATTCTCTATACCTCGTAACGGTAGACCCGGGCCGTTATCACGAGAGGGTCGTTGTGAGGCACGAATACACCGTAGAGATCTTCATCGGTAAAGATGATGGGCTCGTCCTTCCTGCACTTCTTCTGGGGTGGATCGCATACACCTTCGACCGGGAGGAGGCGGTGGTTTCCGCCAGCTTCCCGAACAGGATCCGAGGTAACGACCATGATTTGCCCGATCATTAACTCCCCGGGAGGGGCTGGTTCTCTTGCTCCCATTCTACCTGCCGCTTTTCCCGCAAGTACTTCGCCAGGTGGCCGGAGCGGATCAACTCCTCGATGCAGTCACGGAGTTGTTTACAGTTTTCGGTTGCGTGGCCCTGCGACCTGTGGAAGGCGCGGTACGGGTCTCAGAGATGCTTGCCCGCCCTTTGGGTCACTGGCGGGAGTTTGAAGAAACTCTTGACCTTAGCCTCCTCCAGCAACTCGGTCTGGAAGATGCTAATAGGATTGTACTCCTGGAACTTTAGGGAGTAAGGTTTTTGTCGGTTGACTCTCTTTTTCTCTTCTCTGACCCGCTTCTTTTGGTCGGTTTGGTCGCCTCTGGGCAAATTTGAGTCCACCTCGGACTCGAGTTGGATCTCCCGCTCGGTCCAGGCTTTTACCTCAGCCATGGTCATAGGTTGCGCTAATGCAAAAGAGTAGAGCCACTCTTTGTGCCTAAGACCAGACCTCAGCGCGGTGATGACCGTTTCATCGCGGTGCCCGGAGACCTCGAGGAGTGCGTTGTAGAAGCAGGTGACATATCCTTTGAAGGATTCTTTATCTTCGCTCTTGATGGTGAACCGGTAGTCGACCGTCCTCTTCTGCCGTCGATACCCGACGAAGTAACCGAGGAATTGGGAGGCCAGTTCATCGAAGGTCGAAATGGAGCGTGGCATAAGTCCTCAGAACCAGTCCCGTCTAGCTGGGATGAGGGTGGTAGGGAAAGCTTGGCATTGAGCCGCATCGGAGTTATCCTTGAAGCTCATGCCCGCCGTAAATGCGTTTAGGTAGTCCTTCGGGTCGGTTTTCCCGTCGAAAAGGGCCACTTTTGGCGGCTTGTTCCTAGATGAGACATGCTCGGCTAGCAACTCTTCCGTAAAGGGCTTCGTCAGCGAATCGGCGGAGTATCGGGCACCTTCGCCAGACGCATGGCCATCCCGGCGTATGCCCTCGATTTTCTTCTTGAGGACCTCGAGTCGGTAGTAGTAACCCGAGAATTCTGCACAGTCGGAGTGGTGGCTACCCCCACTCCAGGTCTGCGCCAGGATGCGGCTTCGATTTTGCTCTATCAGGTGCCTCAAATCCTCGGGCGAGGCTCTTCTCGAGTGGTCCCTACGCTCGTCGTTCGCACGATCCCGGCAAGAGTGGGGGTGTCGGTCATACCTGGAAGCAGGCAAGCTGATCGAAACCTCCTCATGAGGGGAGAACGCGTGACGGGCATTGGAGCGACGGCCCAGCCTTCCCTGGGACAGCGGCGTGGAACTGTCTAGCTCCCAGTGGGTCATGGAATCAATCACCACGTATGGGTTAAGGTGGCCGGAGTTAGCCCGCCGGCGCTCGGTGGCGCTGTGATAAGGGTGAGGGAGATTGAGGGCTTGAGTGTGCCCGTCCGTCCTTCGGCGGACGACATTATCCAGTGGAGGGGGAGTCGCGGTCTGGTGGGTAGGGCCCACCTCTTGAACGTGGACGAGGGAATCCACCAATGATGTGAGCCTGTCTATCCGGACGGACAAGGCGTGGATGGCATTAGGAGGGGGAAGCGAGCCGCTCCTGCCTCCGTTGTGGCGTCTCGTATTCGGATCGTTGCGGTCGTCGCTCGCCATTGGATCGTGGGCGGAAGATCAACTTTTATGGTGGAACAAAAAAAGTCTTTCGTTCCCACAGACAGTGCCAACTGAAGGAGGTCATGATCTCCTTCTGATGTTGTCCTCCGTCGATCCTGCGATGGCGGTCTTGTACGGCTAAGATTTAGTTAGGGAGTTGTTGAGTGTGGATCTCAATGGGTTGGTGTTGGATGCCGAGCTACCTGCAAAGAAGTCCCAGGGTGGGTGACCACCGTAGGACCCTCTGACGATCAAGTTAGAGCCAAGGAATAGGAGCAGAGTAGCGGCGTATTGAGATAAGTTCCCTATACCTGAGTCGTTTGAGAGGGGGGTTTATATAGGGGTCGCATGGAACGAGTAGGTGCAAGATATCCGCCGTCAGTTATGTCCCTGCATTATATTCGCCTTTAATGGTGGGATGCGCCCATCAATAGCGGGATACGCCCATTAATGGAAGGATGAGCCGGCGTGGGACACGGATCTTGGGGAGGCGAATATCTCGTCCTGGCGATATATGCGGAGCCGTTACGAGATGCATGGGATCCGCGCTTTTAGTTGATCGGGGGAGGTCGAGGAAGCTCGGCATGTCACGAGCTCGGAGACGAGCCGGGAGGCCGAGGAAGCCCGGCATGTCAGGGGCTCGGAGACGAGCCGGGAGGCTGGAAAAGCTCGGAGACGAGCTGTTGATAGTTTTCTAGGTGAAGGTGGAATGTATTCAGGGAGCTCTCCTGGAAGGCCGGATACATTCCTCTGGACGAAGTCCCGAGGAATTCTCTTAATGCAACTCATTTATTTCACCTCCATAGCTTTCGGGACACGTCATCCGCCACGTGTCATAATCTTGAGGAGATACCACTTGTGAGCATCATCAACTAGACACATATAAAAAGATTCTCCCTCAGTTTCAATTTAAAGGTAAGAATTATAACTTCTCTTTGTACTAAACGGTGAGACCGATGCGATGCAGTAGGTTTTTAGAATAATCTATAAAAATAAATAAATAATAACTCATATAAATAGCTATGTCGGTTACCATAACGGTAAAAGTTCATGGTATTTATGTAATAAACAAAGTCCATGGTATTAATCTGAAATCATTTCATAGTATTTGTTCGTAATACAGAAAATCCATTGTATTTATCTGAAATTTATTGGAAGTTTATTCTATTTATTTGTAATAAACAAAATCCATAAAATTCATATACAAAAAATGAAATCTCATTGTATTTATTTGTAGTAAACAAAGTCCATAATATTTATCTAAAAATGGCGAAAATCATAATATTGATTTACAATAAACAAAGTCCATGATATTTATATGGAAAACGATAAAAGATCGTGGTGTTTATTTATATTAAATAAAACTCATGGCATTAATCTAGAAAATGACGGAAGTCATGGTATTGATTCGTAATAAATAAAGTCAATGATATATATCTAGAAAATAGTGAAAGGCATGATATTTATTTGCAATAAATAAAATCCATGGTATTTATATGCAAAAAAAGTCGAAAGCCTATGGTATTTTAGCGAACATCTAGCAGTGAAGTCCATGTTTTTTCTTTGTAAACAATGAAGTTCACGGTATTTTACGTTTAAAATGCCTGAAAGCTCGTGGTATTTTAGTGCAAACCTAAAAGTTTAGTTTTAAGCTGATGGTATGTCACGACCCGAAATGGCACATGACTGGCACTTGAATCATATGAAGTCTATAGGACCCCATCTAATTCAAGTAAGCCAAAATCCCAGAAATCTAAACTATTTAAAAGAAGAAGTGAAGAAAAACTTGTTTTAAAGCGAGTGGTTTTAATACAAAGTGGCATTAAACATTTTTAAAGCAACATCATATTTTCCCGAAATTTCGGCAGAATCTCCTTTGTAAATACTGACCCCAAACGGGTACAAACATGTATAATATACAATGAATAAAGACATCCCCAAGCGGGAGCTAGCTCTTCGCCAATTGGCGGATACAACCACGCAAGCAATATAATATACAACGCCGAAGGGCGAGAATCAAAACTCTGAAAGAAAGCCAATATCCTCAAGAAAACAATAATAATACAAGCATGACTTTAAGGTCGAAAGAATATACACCGGTTTTCTAAGTTTAACAATAATAAAAGTCTGGTTGATGGAGTTTTACTAGATACAACTGAATATAAATAAGGTACAATGGTGGTCACGATGCAAGTGAACCCACCTACCAAAGCAATCACCCGGAAGGAAGCAGTGTGCCAGCAAAGCCGCCAAGGAAACCTATACGGCAAACCTGCAAGAAACTGTAGCACAACGGGGGTGAGTTGCCAACTCGTGAGTAGAAAATATCGCCGAGCAGAAATCACATGACTCAATCCTAGGTCATACGATAATAATATCCTCAAAATAATATAGCCTG
Source organism: Agapanthus africanus (assembly GCA_030015575.1). NCBI lineage: Eukaryota > Viridiplantae > Streptophyta > Magnoliopsida > Asparagales > Amaryllidaceae > Agapanthus > Agapanthus africanus. Next base: position 117,578,154 of record CM057343.1, read on the forward strand.
AAACATATAATAATGACAAAAGTAAACATCTATACAAAAGTGTAATACCAAGTGCTCGTGTCAGTGCCTCATGTAACAACATATCATATATATGATGTAAGAATGCATTGCTAATGGAAACAGAATACATTATGAATGAGACAATTGTTTTCTTTATTTAAAGAGATTCCTGTATGTATATAAATCGAATATCATCAATGAAATCAACAGAGAAATCAGTGTCAAGTATCGACACAAAACATGAATCTCAATATCTCAGGCTTAGGCTATCCGGACTGGCATGTATCATCAAATTTCAATATCTCAGACTCCGGCTATCCGGACTGGCCTGTATCATCAAATATCAAGACCACGTTGGTATCTTCCGGATATCCGGCACGTCACAATAACCATTCGGTAGTGCTCCCCTGCCGGACTCAACGCCATCATCTACGACCATCTTGCCCCTGGGTATCGCACCGGGTCCACCATGCACCCACAGACGGTTCATCCTCCTCCTCGAATCGGGTCTATGATATTGCTCAAGAGCCGAGAAAACTCATGGTGGATGTTCACACCATAATATTGCATTATTATATTCCCCATTCTTATTCTTTTTATAAATAAACAGGTACTTTTGACGCATGTCTGCTACATGTTACAGGTTACAGGTTCTTGGACAGGAAACAGTGAAAACGATGAAAAGACGACGTAAAAGTAAGACTTTGACCGACAAACAGAGAATCTTGATCAAGCCTACATAAGGAACAGTTCACAAAGCAAGATTCAAGACATCGACTCAAAGAGAACGGTTAAAAGTCCGCTACAATGTTCACTGGAGATCTGGAGAAGATATAGAAGACAACTTAATAAAAGAACCAAGTAAACAAGAAGCCCAATGAACCTTGAAGCAGCCCAGGAAAATTCATGAGGTGATCTCACCAATGCGCCGCGGAACCGCGGCCCAAGCCTGCTATTGCCACGGTTCCGCGGCCGTCTAGTGCCCGTGCTGCGTAAAAAATTTACAGTAATTCGGGTTCTGTGCTGAAAATATTTTCTAGGGCTACTTTTGTAATTGTAGACATGCGGATCAAAATGTAACCTAGGGTTTCTATTTCCTATAAATAGAACTCTAATCATTGTAAACTTTATGCCTCCTTTTAATAAAAATTCAGAAATTCTTTTGGAGAGCATCGGTGTTTCTTTTCCATTCAGAAATTCAGATCTGACAACTCTGCATGGATAATTGGAGGGATGCATCTGTAAGTAGATTTAATTTCTCGCCCTAGTTTAGATTTCAATTCTTTGCCCTAGGTAGATTTAATTTCAAGCCCTAGGAACTTGTTTAGGGTTTAGCTTTGGGGAAGGATTTTGAGAGATGAGATCTCTCATCCCTTTCTTACCCACCAAATATTTACAATAGGACTCCATGCATACGCGCGCACACTGCGCCCTACGGCATCTTACCCCTCGAGGTAACGATGAGACCGTAGTGTAAAAGCCCGGTTGCGCGCGTTTTCCATGGAGGTTAGGGTAAGGATCTCTAAAGGAAGGACAAGAACCTAGAGGAAGGAACACCTTCCCGAATGGATCTAATCCCCTTTATTGATAATTACCATAACTCCTCACAGATCTTCATTCGGGTATAGAAAGCGTTGAGATTTAATTGCATTTCCAAACCATCCCTAAACATAACCCTAGCAAGAATAGATCTAGATAATTGCCCTAGGTTAATTAGATTTTTAGATTTAATAATCAACCGAACACCCTTCGGAATTAACTCGTAAGAACGAATCGGAAATTCACCAAATCCCTGTGGATCGACCCGTACTCACCGGCTAGCTTCATGCGACGCCGTTCTTGATTGCGGTAAATATTTTTGATCTATCTTTTAGAAAGCGCAAGCATGCTAAATCACCAAATCAAATGGCGCCGTTACCGGGGATGGCGTAGAACTTTCCTTTTTGCAATTTCGGGTTAATCAAAATTTAAAAAAAAAATCATAAAAATCAAAAAAATCAAAAAAATATAAAAATAAATATAATCTGTTATTTTTGGAAGGGATACTTTGTTGTTTAAATTTTTTCAGGATATACAAATTCGGACCTGGAAATTTCCAAAAAGCGAAACGAAAAACGGGATATCGGAACAGAAGATATTTTAAACAACAGAACACTGGATATTTTTTGGAGCAGTGAACCGCCCAAAGTGCTGCGCTTCCACGGCCAAAACCCACCTTAGGCCGCGGAACCGCGGCCGCCTTGTCGATTCAGAACGTGAAAATTTTTCTGGGGATCCATGCCGTCAAGAAGACCGCGGAAACGTGGTGGTACCCCACTTAAACCGCGGAAACGCGGCAGTGTCGTGGCATTATCTGGTGAAAATTTTTCTGTAAGCCCCTCTGTTTCTTCTCTATACATTTAGATATATCTTTTCTGAAATATTCCTGCAGAATTTTGTGCACCTTAAAAATATTCTCCCTTCCAAATAACAATCTTGTGCAGGATTTGTGGGCCCTCGCTTAAAATAGAAATTGATTGCATGTAATCTTTTCTGTTGCATATCTTTTCTCGAAAATCTTTTTGCAATAAATCAAATAATGATAAAAAGAAAAATGGAGAATTTTTATTAGAAAACTTGCAAAATTTTTGCCGCAAATAAATCCTTGCACCACCACCAACAAACTTTCTTTTTTTTCCCCTTTCTTCTAATATGGGTACCTCACATAATAAATCACTTGCCGAACTTTGGTATCCCAAACCTAATTTTGCGTCGTATGTCAATTTTTTTGGTCAATTTAAAGACGATCTCTCCTTGCCAAAAATATCTTTGAAAGATCAAATAGAGGCGTTTAGGAGAAACAGTTTGACTTTTCAACCCACTTTGTGTCAACCAAGTCAACTTTTACCATTTCCATATGTTGATACTTCTTTTTCAAGTCCTTCTGTCACTCCTAAGCCGATGTCCATTGCTGAGCATATTGCTCAATCTCGCAGTCGATCTTTCACCCCTCTCCACTTGTTTACCCCAATCAGAGCAAAACTCTGTTCAAATTCCAAGGCGGGAGAAGAAGCAACGCTTCATCTTCCCCCAATCGGAAATAAAGCTTTGCTTTGAAAATTTAAACTTTAATTTCGAAGTAACGCTTCAGATCTCGTGCGCTGCGCGCAACGCGCCACGTGTCAGAAGTTGACACGGCAGCACAACGCCCGAGACAGTCTGTTCAATCAGAGCAAGGCTCTTTAAAAAAGCAAAAGCAACGCTCAACTGCGCAAGTGCACCTGCGCAAACGCACCGCTGCGCGACATGTGTCTGCGCAGCTGCGCAAACACTGTTGCGCAAGTGCGCACCGCTGCGCGACACATGTATGCGCAGTTGCGCAAGCACAGTTGCGCAAGCACTGTTGCGCAAGTGCACACCGCTGCGCGACACGTGTCTGCGCAGTTGCGCAAGCACTGTTGCGCAAGCCTTCCATTGCGCGACACGTGTCATTCATTGGGGAGTTGCGCAGAAACAGAATGAAAAATTTAATGAAATCTTTTCTGTTCTTTCCAAAACCAAAAGATTTTCTTCTGCCTTTGGATCAAAGATCCAGCGGTGGGAAAATTCCCAAAATCACTCAGAAAAGATCTTGTTAACAAATTCAACAAATTTATGAGCACTATAAATAGGACCCCAGACCTCATTCGATAGGCATCAACATGAAGAATCAACATCTTGCTAAAAAAAAAGAGAAGAGAACTCTTGAAGTATAAAAAAAAGGTAAAAACCTTTTAAAGAAGAGAAAATTCTCTTATGAACAAGATCATAGATCTTTAACGATAAATAAATAAATAAAAATAGTGCCTTGCACTTGTTTTATGAACCATCGGTTCTTGAACCTAAAAGGTTATTAAATTAATAGTGCTTTGCACTTTCATGAACCTTTGGTTCTCCAAAAAAAAAAAACAAGAAAAAACTTTCTTTTAGAAAAAACTTTCTTTTCTTTCTTAGATCTAAATCAAATAGTGCTTTGCACTTGTTTTATGAACCATCGGTTCTTGAATCTAAAAGATTCTCAAATTAACAGTGTTTTGCACAAATGCAATACATTAATTAAAGGGCTAGGCCCAAATCAAAATGACCTGACAGGCCAAAATAAATTGCAAGGCAATAAAAGGGCAGAGCCCAAATAAATTGATGCTCTGCATCATTTATAAAGGGCAGAGCCCAAAACAAATTGATGCCCTGCATCTTTTCTGGGCAAAGCCCAAATAAAAATAAAAACAAATGCAAATAAAATATTGGACATTTTTAACTGGACTTAGCCCAATTGTGGCCATAAGTCCTTAAATTAAATTGACTGAGCAAAATGGCTCTCCTAAATCAATTTACATCCGGTTCGAGGGTACATCTCCGAACTCCTTTGACATCCATCGTTGTAATTCCTCAACGACGTCAAAGAGGTGACGGGTCCCAACGACCACACATCAATATTGGACCGAGATGTCCTTAAACTAATATCGGACCGAGACGTCCCTAAACTAATGTCGGACCGAGACGTCCCTAAACTAACATTGGACCACCACGTCCCTAAACTGGAATACGGACCACCACGTCCCTAAACTGGCACAATAGAGCCCAAATGCTCTTTCGTTGGACCTAAATGGTTCCGTTAAGTTGACCTTAGTCTCAAACTGGACTAACGTATCCTTAACAAACGTTTGAGTCGATCTTAGCCTCAAAAATGGCTAACGTATCCTCCAAACAGACTTTAGTCCCAAATTGGACTATGAATCTCCCAAACTGGAACAATAGAGCCCAAACGCTCTTTTTTCGGATCTAAACGATCACGTTAAGTTGATCTTAGTCTCAAACAGGACTAACGTATCCTTAATGAACGTTTAAGTTGATCTTAGCCGCAACGCGACTAACGTATCCTTAAACTAAAAACACCAAACCCAAATCTAAGTAAATACGGATTTGGACTAATCCACGCCCTACGGGCGACGGCATTACTCAGTCTCCGTATACAATCCACGGGCAACCACAAACAAAACAAACACATACGACACGAAGTGAAATTCTGGAGAAGGAGAAAGTTGTTACCGCGATGCGGTAGCGTAATTAACTGCAGAGGCTTGCGCCTGCAGGGAAGAGCGTCCCCACAATCAAAAACCCCTCACCCTAAGGGGGAATCTGACGAAGTCTACTACATCGGCCGCATCCGTCTAAACCTCCGATACACGGTGCCATAAATCAACTTGGCATCTTCGGAGAGGTAGACGGATAAAACCAAATAGCATCTGCCCCGAATCCCAGTGTCAGGACATCGCGGTCCTGTGCGCCGCCTTTCGGAGGGGAACAGATTCTGGCACGCCCGGTGGGACCTTTTCCACTTTCCACTCCACACTTCGTGTGTCGTGTTCGCGAACGAATCGCGGTTTGCTGTGATTGCCTGTGGATTCAAGGTACTAAGATTTGGTGTCTTGCTTTATGCAGAAAATAAAAGATCGATGGCTTCGAATTGCATCGCCTGCAGCAACAACTCTCGCTCCGTCCGTACCGGATGAGTGACTTATGGGCCCCAAGCGGCCTCCCTTTTCAAAATACCGGTGGACAGGTGGCTCAAGCCACCACTGGACTATTTTTTGGGACCATGCTCCCATCAATGAGCTTCAACGCCCCAATGACATTGCAAGAAGCTCCAAAGAAGTCGGTCTTCGATCGACTCACCACTGCCGCGACCCCTCTCAACGGGTCGTCCAACTCCACTGCTTCAGTTTTTAACGGACAAGGCCAGAGCTCTAACAGGCTCATGAAGAAGCCTGCCATACCAGAAGGCGTTATCCCGAAACGGATAGCCATCCCAGCTCCCGTTCTTAGCGAAGTCACCAAGGTTGCTTCCCGTGTTCGGAAGCCCGCTTCTGACAGGTTGGCCGTCCCTGTTCAACGGACGTCGATCTTTAAAAGGCTGATACCAGCATATTCTGACCAACACAGGGGGCATGAGGAGGTCACCCCTATATCTGAAACAATTCCATCAGCACGACATGCTCGACGTCGCTACTGGCGCCGAGTTAGGAAGGCTGGGGGCAACTCCCCCTCTGGACTTACTTGTCCAACTCCGATGGTGAGGATCGATACTGCTGTTCCAATCGGGAACAGCTTTGAATTGCTGAATACGGTGCGCAGAAACTCTCCTACTGCGATGTTGAAACGAACTCCTTCACCTGTGGAGAATACTCCAGAGAAGAAGTTAGAGCAGCCCCCTCAACGGCTGTCCTCTAAAATTTACAAAGTCTGGCGGCGGGTCCAAGAGTCAGTCATCGATCAAGACTGCCTCCGACGACAGAAAAAGATGAAGGCTCGGCAGGGGAAGGATTACTCTGTCAAACCACAAAAAGCAAAAGCTACTTGGGTGCCCACTACAACGGCTCCCTTAACTCCAATCACTCAAAAAAGGAGGCCACAAAAAGCCCCTGTGAACATGGCGAAGCATAAAAGCGCTGAACACAAACGCCCCAAATCTGGGGGTATGGTGGTGCACACTGTTTATATGGCTTCTGGAAAGGAGGAAAGCCGCACTTCTACGGGCCACCGACCGCTCACCCGATCCGTGACGAAAGCCCAGGAGCAACAACAAAAGCTTCAGGAAATGATGACTACAATGGCTGCACTCACTGAGCCAAAAGAAAGCTCTGAAACATCCTTGGATGAGCGTCAAGAACAAGAAACGGACGCTGACTTTTTACGCAGAGTCCTCGAAAAGAGGGACAAAGAAGCTGCAGAGCAAGCGGCTAACATAAAACAGATGGCGCTCCTCTTCAAAGATATGGTAGGGATGATGTTACAGCCGGACCCTCCTGCTGAAGATCCTCCGATCGTCCTTGAAGACGACAGGGGAGAAACGTCAAATCCTCTGCCGGCTCTATCAACAGCCAAGGAGGAGGCAATCTCCAAAGTTGACCTAGACGAATATATAGCCCAGCAGATCCGGGTTCATCAGGCGAATGAAGCGGCTGGGCAAATTGTTAGAACCGGACGACCGTATCCGAGCTGGTATGACCAAATCAGTTACCCGCCAGGATATACGATCCCTAAATTCTACGTATATAAAGGGACAGGGAATCCGCATCAGCATGTCGCTCAATTCAGGGCCTTATGCGGCAATACTGGAGGCGATGACAAATTGTTGCTACGTCAATTTGTCGGCAGCTTAGCAGAAATAGCCTTTGAATGGTATTCGGAGCTGCCTAACGACTCTATCAACACATTTGCAGAGATGGAGCTGCTGTTTACACAAAGATTCGCGAGTGCTAGTGAACGCACTCCGATAACAGCACTAATAAATGCTAGGATAAGGCCAAGCGAAACGTGGGTTCAATACGCAACACGATGGCGGAACCTATGGTCGAAATGCGAACAACGCATAGAAGAGGCACCTGCAGTAGGCATGTTTGTGGGCACTCTCGATCCGCAGGCGACCATCTCACAATTCATGATGTTCTTTAGGCCGACCACCTTCCAGGCCTTGATTGACAAATTAGCCCAAATGGACCAGATGGGCCATAGACCGTCTCCTCCAAGACCCGATCCCCGAAATGAGAAAGGAAAAGCGATCATCGTCGCCAACGCTCAGCAACAGTCGAGCAACTCAAAGCCGGTCGCTCGCCAAAACAACGTGCGTCCACGCCCATCCCTCGAAGAGAGGCTAGGACGTCATTACTCGTTTCCTCAGAATAAAACGAGAAGACTGTTCGAGCTGGCAGTGCGCAACAGACTCATTAATCTGCCGAATCCAAAACGTCCGTTGCAGCCAGGCGATCTTAATAATCCCAATTATTGCCCTTACCACCAAACGGTAAGTCAGCCGATTGAGGATTGTTTCGTCGTTAAGGGATGGATCGAGGATCAGTACCTACAAGGCAAGTTCGCGTTGTCTGAAAGCTGGAAGGTAAACCCACCACAGCCACACTCTCCAAAGAAGACGGACACGCCGGGGGCAGCTTGTTCTTTAGTCAAGGATGAAAACGATGGAGAAAACTTATCGGATGAATCCGAAGACTACGTAGCGACTTGTCATGTGATTTCTCATTCACTGACGGATGATGAGGAGGCTCCTTGCGTTGAGAAATCAATGGCGAACCCTGAGCCAGAGATTCTACAGCCATCAGACGAGTTGATCGATGTCTTCCTAAATGAAATTCGTTTGAAAGCAAAAGCCAATCAAGAGCGTGAAATGGCCATACTGGAAAAAGCCAAGGCATTCCCGTCAAATCAAAAGCCATCCACTGCGGATAAAAACAAATTCAAGACGAGGAAAAGGTTCGCCAAAGCTCTGTCAGTAGGAATGAAGTTACCGCCCTCTGAAGAAAATACTCTCGCTGAGGCAGAGATGCACTCTAACTTCTGTTTATATCATCAGAAGATCATACATCCTACCGAAGACTGCGAATTCTTTAACTGTTGGTGGCAAGGGTATGTCGCTCAAAAGCGACACTTCGACAGGACAAAGTGTGAAGCTTGTGGACATCGGAAAAATGCGATAGATGAGCGCAAAAGAGCCACCGCCGACTGTCATATAGCCGACTTCAAGGGATCACAAATTATCACCTTTGGAAGCGACTCTGACGAAGAAGCTAGCCCCAACTCTTCCCTCGGGGAATCTATTTCAAAAATAAAGGAATTAAGAAGCTGCGAGAACGTTCAGCCATACAATCGCATGCTACTCGGAAAGAATCCCGGCCCTGCAAACAACGGAGCGAACAAGAAGAACAAAGGAAAAGGAAAAACGGCCCTCGTCGCCAGCGCTCAACAACAATCAGGTGACCCTAGACCGGTTGCTCGCCAAAGCAACAAGCGGCAATCCCTCCAAGAAAAGTTGAAACGTCCTTACTCGTTTCCGCAAGATAAAACAAGGGGACTGTTCGAGCTGGCAGTGTGCAACAGACTCATCAATCTGCCGGCTCCAAAACGTCCGTTGCGGCCAGACGATGTTAATAATCCTAACCATTGCCCTTACCACCAAACAGTAGGTCACCTGATCGAGGACTGCTACGTCTTCAAAAACTGGGTTGAAGACCAATACCAACAGGGCAAGTTTGCGCTGTCTGAGAACTGGAAGGTGAGTCCGCCACAACCGCACGCTCCGAAGAAGATGGATACGCCGGGGGCATCATGTTCATTCATGGAGAAGAACTCATAGACCGAAAAGTCAATAAACTAGATATTCGCCTCAAATACGGCGACAACGGACCGAAACGTCCTTAAACTAACAACGGACCGAGATGTCCTTAAACTAATGATGGACCGCAATGTCCTAAAACTTGCAAATGACCGAAATGTTTTTAAACTACTACCGCAGCATTCTCAGGCTGACGAGAATAAAAAAAAAAACGGTATGTCCATAAGCAAAATGGGCACGGATGAAAACCCGAAAGGGCTCCGTGAGTAAAAACAGCAGGACTACCGGCGAGTGTTCGTGAAAACCCGAAAGGGCGCGACCTCGTTAATAAATAAAAAATAAAAAAAAATAAAAAAATAAAAAAAAAAGGAGAAGAAGAAAATAAAGAAAAAAAAAACGGTATGTCCATAAGCAAAATGGGCACGGATGAAAACCCGAAAGGGCTCCGTGAGTAAAAACAGCAGGACTACCGGCGAGTGTTCGTGAAAACCCGAAAGGGCACAACCTCGTAAAAAAAAATAAAAATAAAAATAAAAATAAAAAGAATAAAAAAAACGGTATGTCCATAAGCAAAATGGGCACGGATGAAAACCCGAAAGGGCTCCGTGAGTAAAAACAGCAGGGCTACCGGCGAGTGTTTGTGAAAACCTGAAAGGGCGCAACCTCGTTAAGAAACACTTATAGGGTCCTCTCGACCCTATAAGGAGAAACCACCTGCGTGAGATCCTTACGACTCACAAAGGACCAACACACTTAGGGATCCCCACGATTCCTAAGGAGAAAATACACTTGCGAGATCCTCACGACTCGTAAGGAGAACTCTCTTATGGGACCCCCACGGCTCATAAGATTTGAAAGTCTTAAGTTACAGAGACCTAAACCTGTGCTTAAGCAACCCCAACAACTTTCGACATTGCCCTACAAGTAGTCCTATATTGGCCCTTGTATACAATCCACGGGCGCGAATAAACATTTCCCTAACCAAGTCCCATCCGTGACTGGGGATATGTCCATACGGTGAACAACCCTTGTGAGTCCTCTCGACTCATAAGGAGATAACACTCTTGTAAGATCCTTACGACTTATAAGAGAACATACACTTAGGAATCCTCACGATTCCTAAAAAGAAAACGCACCTGCGAGATCCTCACGACTCGTAGGGAGAAATACCTTTGTGAGACCCTTACGGCTCATGAAGTCAAAAGCCTTAGTCGACAGAATCCTAACCCTGTTTACTAAGCCATCCTTTGTTCGATATCGACAAAGGCAAATGATGATTCGCTCCTGGCAATATTCCAGTTGTAGCGATGCTGATGCCTAAATCGGTATCAAATTTCAAGTTCTTTCATGGCAGATGATGATTCGCTCCTGGCAATATCCCAGTTGTAGCGATGCTGATGCCTAAATCGGTATCAAATTCCAAGTCCTTTCACGGCAAAAGATGATTCGCTCCTGGCAATATTCCAGTCGCAGCGATACTGATGCCAAGATTGGTATCAGACCACAAATTCCCTACTCGCAAAAAAAAATAAAATAAAATAAAAAAATAAAAAAATAAAAAAAAAATCAGCGATCCAAAAAAAGAAAAAAAAATGCATACGAAATAGCCGAAATGATGGGGCAACTTGCAAACAGGATCAGCAAGTAAAAATGTATGTATACAAAACAGCCGAAACGATTGGGCAACTCGCAATAAAAAGCAGCGAGTAAAAACATAATAAATAGCCGAAATGATTTGGCAACTCGCAATAAAAAGCAGCGAGTAAAAATAAAGTAAACAGCCGAAATGATTGGGCACCGCGAAAAATAGCCGAAATGATTGGGCAATCGCGATTTTCGCGATATAAAAAGCTGAAATGATAGAATATCGCGGAAAGAATAAAAAAAAATGAAAAAATGAAACTTTTTGCCCTACAGGTGAAATCATATCGATCCCTGTATACAATCCAGGGGCACAGATAAAAAGGGAATAATACCTTCCCAACAGGCTCCACCAGAAAGCGAAGCCAAATCTCGACGGTTCATAGATAACCTAGAGACCATCTCGACATTTGTCGCAATATTACAGACACGATGTCAACAAATGAAGCAAAGGAAGGTCCCTAACTTCAGGGTCTCGACGTCAATATCGACAACTTAAAGATCACCAACGGCGTTTCTCCTCACTCCAGCTAGATGCAGACATGACGTCAACAAAAGACCTCACGGTCGAAACAAAGCGGAGTAACGGCAAAATCCCAACTCCACCTTAGCATTCGTCTCGTTACAACAGACGCAATGTCAACGAAGGCATTCCTTCGCAGCCCAGCGGGGTGTACATGCAAAGTTAACAAAAGACCCCATGGTCGAAACAAAGCGGAGTAACGGCAAAATCCCAACTCCACCTTGACGTTCGTCTCGATACAGTAGACGAAATGTCAACCTCAGCGTTCTTCCTCCAGCAGGGATTCAGACATGACAAAGCAAATGAAGCGAAGGCCACATTCCTAGCTTCAACGTCTTTACGGTAACTCACATTAAACCGGAAAGACAATCGGAGATCATCTCGCATCAGCACAGAGTGATCACCACCTTGACGTTCGTCTCGATACAGCAGACGAGATGTCACCCCAACGTTCGTCTCGACACAGCAGACGCAACGTCATCAAACAAACGGAGCCACGGCAAAATCCCTAGTTCCCACCATGACATTCGTCTCGATACAGAGGACGCAATGCCAGCAAACGAAGCAAAGGCCAAATTCCTAGCTTCAGGGTCTTGACGGCAACTCATGTAAAACCTGAAAGACTATCGGGGATCATCCCACACCAGCGCGGAGTGGTTATGACTCATCGGGGCTCTCCAAAATGAGCCTAACCTCAAGTAAAAAGCGGCATGGCAAATTCCTAGCGCTTGCTCTTCCGACGGTCAAATTGCCAAGGAGGATTGCTTGAAGACGTCTTGTCCAGCCCCCGAAGGGATCAGAAACACGGCAGTCGCGGGGCTACTCGAACAGCACGATTGCCTATCGAGGACTATATCAGCTTATGCGACGGTACGATGGCCAAAACCCTAAGTACCACCAACCTTAACGGGCTTCTGTCGTAAAGAGCAGAGGTTAAATGCGACGTTAAGATGTTCTTGTGAGAAACGTTCGGTTCGTCTCGACTTGTGAAAAATTGTCGAAGCGGCTCGACTCGTGAGATAAAGTCTTAGACAGCAAGGATTGAAAAGCTTGCTTTTTGAGCAATGGGGCCCTGCAAGTCAATCCAAACTGGTCTCTTGCATACTATTCACGGGTCTCACTCTCCGAAGTCGAATTTTGACCAGGAGGGAAACAACCACTTACGAATCCTCTCGATTCGTAAGAGGGGAAGATTCTCTTGTAGGATCCTTGTGACTTACAAGAGAAAACCACACTTAGGAATCCTCACGATTCCTAAGGAGAAAAACCCGCCTACGAGATCCTCTCGATCCGTAGGGAGAAAAGTCTCTATGAGACCCTCACGGCTCATAGAGTTGAAAAGTATTAGGCAGCAGATCTGAACCTGCGGCCTAAGCCCTCGCTATCTCGTGAAGAAATCAAGAAGCTTACTCTACTACTTGCTAATTGTGACGACATGCTGAAAAAGAGGAAAAGCAACAGAAAAAGCATCTGATTTACACTTGATCGAGCATCTGAGACACATTCAGTCATGTGAAAGATTCAGAGCAAAAGATAAGACAGGATAAGAAAGACAAAAATTTTCATTAATATCGCCCAAAGTTCTTACAATCATAAAAGCGATAAATTAAAAATGTTATTACAACGGAATAACCTCGAACCCAGGGCATGGATTGAGGAACTCGAAAGTTACCCTATCTATGACTTTCCAGGCCTTGCGGACCATCCTGGTATGCTTCCTTTCATGAGCACAAGCGTCAGGGTCCCCCCTGATATCTTCCACCCTCCGATAAGCGGCGAGTATGGCGGACTGTTGAAAGACCTCGTGCAGGAGATCGATAAGGTTGTCTCGTCGTCTCTTTGAGATAAAATTCAACAGGTACACCGAGTGCACCTTGTCCTCGGCAGCATCCAACGCCCTAAGCGGTACGCCGGAACAGAAGAGGGGGAGCGCCTCCCAGATGGCTCCCACTATAAGCTTGAGGAGAGAGGAACGCCGAGGAAGCAGTGGACCATTGTACGCGTCGAAGCGACTCATTATTTCGGCACACTCCCCGTTTGTGAACTCCCGATTTTGAGTGCGGCCAAGTCGGCGGATGTCTCCATAAGAGATGATCTCGTTGAGAGCATACATGCGGGCGTTCATTGTTCCTGTGAAAGAAGATCAACCGAATTATTAGAAAGACCGATTAAGTAAAACGATATAATGCGCTGAGGAATAAAATGTCATCTTCAAACTCTAAGATCAATGAAACACTCTTAAGAGAGTTCTTTTAGATCAAAGGGACCTATGTTTTGCCGAAGATGCAAGTTTCTGTTCATGGGTTGAGAAACCCTGAGACAAATTCCTGAGAGCAAAGCTCTATTTGGTGGAACCCCAAAAGGATTTTCCTTTAGATCAAAGATCTATAAGAGCAAGGCTCTGTTAATTAAATTTAATTTAAATCAATTTAATTTAATTAATTTTACCTGGAGTGATTCTAAAACTAGAACTCTGAAGTTCTCACAAGAGCAAGGCTCTGTAAGTTCTTAAGCAAGAGCAAGGCTCTAAAATTCAAATTCTTGAAAATGGTAAAAGAATTACTAAGGACCAAGGATCCTATTTATAGGCATCAATCTCCTCTTCAACTGCCAAAAGATGCCGCGACGGTTCGGATTCTGCCACCGTTGCGCTTGCGTTTGGAGGCCACGTAAGCGCAGCGGTGGGGGGGCATTTGTTTACCCCAATCAGAGCAAAGCTCTGTTCAAATTCCAAGGCGGGAGAAGAAGCAACGCTTCATCTTCCCCCAATCGGAAATAAAGCTTTGCTTTGAAAATTTAAACTTTAATTTCGAAGCAACGCTTCAGATCTTGTGCGCTGCGCGCAACGCGCCACGTGTCAGAAGTTGACACGGCAGCACAACGCCCGAGACAGTCTGTTCAATCAGAGCAAGGCTCTTTAAAAAAGCAAAAGCAACGCTCAACTGCGCAAAGTGCACCGCTGCGCGACACGTGTCTGCGCAGCTGCGCAAGCACTGTTGCGCAAGTGCGCACCGCTGCGCGACACGTGTCTGCGAAGCTGCGCAAGCACAGTTGCACAAGTGCACAACTTGCGCAAGCACAGTTGCGCAAGCACAGTTACTCACCGGCTAGCTTCATGCGACGCCGTTCTTGATTGCGGTAAATATTTTTGATCTATCTCTTAGAAAGCGCAAGCACGCTAAATCACCAAATCAGTGGACACCTCTCAAATCATATCAGGAGAAAACCGCAATTTTCTATCTTCAAAATGATAATAAGTTTATAAAATCTTTGCGGTTTCTCCAAATCCATAAATCTCATGGAAATCCAAAATCCCAATCTCAAGAGTAAATAACAGTAAATTACCAGCATAAAACTCCATATTATTGCATGACAAATGAATATATGAATGCATCTGATATTAAGCAAAGAATGCAATAATTAAACTAGCATAATAAGGCAATAACATAATGAAACTATCAACTAGCAAGTTATGTCAATGAAGTAATACTTCTAAAGTGTACATGTCATGGCAATTACCGATGATGATGTGTGTGAGCCGGAAAGCGAGTGTTCGTAGAGCATACGCATCATCAGTAATGGTGCCGGTGTCCTAACAACAGGTTTCATAATAACTAACGAAAATACATATAAGCATGCGATACGATGCGAACAGCAAGAATAAATGGCAAATGAATAGTAAATGCAACAATAAAAAAATATACATTCTTATATACGAGTCATACAGTTTTTGGTATCTGAAATCGCACGAATCGTGGTGTTTAGAAAATAGGGGCTACGATGTTTTTAAGAAAATGTATGTCCTTTGAAATATCCGTAGTATCCCTTGGTCTATCTTAAAATACTCACGATTCATTAGTTTTGGAAATAAGTATGGCTCGCCTAGATCTAATCTCTACTAAGTAAACTACAGGACTAAACTAATTGACTAATCGAAAGGGTAAGGAAAACCACCTAAGTCTGAGTCGATATTTATATCTAGTAGTGGGTGATCCCGCCTCAATTGTATCACGTATGATACAATATATAATATGACATTCTCGAGTCAAGAGTGCGGATCTATCATCATAATTATATCTCGTACGGTAAATCCATCGTATAGCATCCCAAATCTGGGTATGGGTCGAATATCACATTTATCTCAACATTCATCTGGTATCCTTACCATCATATCCTAAATTAGGGGTACTGAACTAAAGTCTAGTACATTCCGATACCACCAACATATATATATGCGTGTGTATGAAAACACATCGCCTAAAGATCCGCTATAATATCATGTCGTATCTCATAATACAAACCAAGTCAGATCACCGATCTCGTGGCATCATGCCCAATCACATCGACTCATCTCCAAGTACCATATACTATCCTCATCATCCATGTATATGTATACACACACACACACACATATATATATACATACTCACATACATATATTTATATCCCCATATATGCATTAAAAAGTAAAATGTATGTGCGTGTGTGTGTGTGTACCTTATTCTAGGGTTTCGCAACTAAGACTAGCTAACGACACTATCATCCAATTACACTAAAATTTAACCCATGATCTCCTAAAACCATCTTAATAATCATTAGTCTCACAACACACACACACACACACACACATATACGAATACGAAACTGCGGGGGTGCTATACGCCATCCATCCGACTTTCCCCATAGATATATATCTACTCACCTTGATCCTTACTTGCCGAAGTCGATACCGCCTTGCTCTTGCTAGTTGTCCGAAGTCCACGCGGAGGTACCTATACATATCACACATAGTATCGTAAACCGAAATCGCGGATGAAAACCAAAACGGCACACGAAACACACATAGGTTAGAACCTATAGTCTACGCATGCAAAAGAATCAAATAACCCTCAACATCGACGTGCAAACACCAATTGATCGAGATAAAACACAAAATACAAGTTCAAATCATAAACAACAATGAAACCGAAACAGCATCTTAGAAAACTTACTCCAGATTTTACCCTAGGTTGAATTAGCCAATTTTGCATATAGGGTAGGTCTAATTTACAGATAAAGGGACCACAGACCAAGCACGAGCCTAATCCAAAGCACCTAGGCCGCAATTTGCGGCCAAAGGGGTTAAATTTGCGGCCAAGTGAAAGGGTTAGGGTCTCGGGTCTTGGATATAGGTTGCAGGTTTCCTGCATACCTCTCAGTAATTGCTACTTAACTTATATAGCCCCTGAGTGATAGAAGATCTCAAAACAACCTCACAAATCCAACACAAATCCGATATCGGGGGTTTCTAAGTTCATGACTTGGGGTTCTTGTCTCTGATTTAGTCCAAAATACTAGCACTACAGAGGTTTGAGCCAAGCTTAACCCTTAATTACACCTTCACAACTCAAGAATTCCTCAAAAGCCTAACTTGGAATTTTCAAAGTTCACTAAATATCAATAAAACACTTCTAAACTTAAATAGGTGCTAAAGTAATTGAATAACTATACTAATGGTTAAGGAATTACCTCTTTTGCCAACTCAAGAAAATTCTTGAATTGCCCCAAATCTCCAAAATCCAATTTTTCTTGATCCATCATGCTTGTAGTGAGCTTATGCATGAAATTTGTGAAGGAAATGAAGTGTTTTGATGTGGAAATGGAGGTGTTGTGAGGTGGTGTAAGTAGTGGAGGGAGGAGGGCAGCCATGGAGTTGAAGAGAAGAAGAAAAATGACGAAGATAATGAAGAGGGAAAAGAAATGGCCAAGGTCAAATGACCTCTCACCTCTCTCTCTCTTCTCTCTCATGCCCATACCCTTTTGTTTATTCTTTTTCCTTTTCTTTTTCTTTTCTTTTCTAATCTTTTCTTTATCTTTTCAACTCAATAAAAACAAAGCAATGCAAGAAATAAAAGAAAACGTCATGGTAGAAAAATGTAAAAATGTGTATTATGACATAGTGCATGTCATGAAGCCTAATCAAGATTAGTGAAAATTAATCAAGTTTAGAAATAAACTTGTATATAATAAATTATATAATAATTCATAAAATGTCTAAATCTCACAATTTCATTAAAAATCAACATTCAAACTAATTTTCCAATATTTATCCAATCTATTGGTATAAAATTATACCACATCATTAAAACTAATTTCCACACATTAAAATATTCATAATATTTATTATTTAATTATATAAATTCCCAAAAATAATATTTTATTTTTCTGAAATGTTATAGTCTTTCCCCCTTAAATAAATTCGATCCCCGAATTTAAATTTAAACCCTTTAAATATTAAAACATTTCAGTAAAATGATCAAGTCGTCGGGGCTCCGAAATCATGCATACATAAAACATATCGTAGCGCAATGTATGCGCATGAAAAATAGTGTATAACTCAAAAATCAAACTCCGTCAAGCATCATGCAATCATTGGAGTCACGGTGAAGATACAATGTCAAAATCCAATACGAAAACCAACATGATATACTCAAGACTAATATGTACACAGTATGCACCGTTGTAAACTCGTCAAAATATCTGAAAGAAATGCATGCCAAATCTTTTTCAAACCGCTGCGCGATGCGCGTATCACAGCACAAATAGCGGACGTTTATTGTAAGAGAATACTATATATATATATATATATATATATATATCATTTGTTTAACATACATGTCCCGCCGTTTTAAAAATAATTTAGAAGGGTTTCCTTATAAAAAAAATTCTGTGTCATCTCGGACATGTAGGTAAATACTGAGACTACAGCTCCTTTTTGGAAATTCCTTCAATAACTATCAATGCATGCAAAAATATATTCAGGTATTGTACTCGGACTAGTCCTGCTCAGCTACTATACCAACAGTAAATATCATAAACACACTGCTCCAAAAGAAATCAATCCCAACATGTGTATAAGAATGCCACGTGCGTCTGGTGCGCACGGAAATAGAAATCAATGAATGTGCCATACATGTACACAGAAACAAAATCTAAGTGCAACGGGTGTGCACGAAACACCTGGCAAGGCAACGGGTGTGCCTAACAGCAATATCAGGTGCATCTGATATGCATGAAGAATCCCGATTTAGTGCATCTGGTGTGCACCAAAATCGCATCAAGCGTGTCAAGTATGCGCAAAAATCAAGTGCATAAGGTGCACGAAAACAATAATATTATAATCGAAATCAACGGTATACAACAAACCTCAATCCAAATCAGGTATACCTTGGTATATAATCTCGCTACCATATGCATCAGCGTGCACAAAATCGAATCAAAATACTAAAAGTGCATGAAAACTATGCCGAAAGCACAAGTCAAATCACATGCATACCATAGGCATGAAATCCAAATCAACATCTCGAATGACATCAAATCGAAGTCAAATGCAACTGTGGTGCATAAAATCTCAATCATGCAAATAAATCGCCCAAATTACCGAAATCCAAAATAACAGACACATATATTCGAATCACCAAATCGCAAATCGTAACCACTGTCGTCGATATGTCCTTCCTTCGAAATCGAGAAGGTGTCGGTGCAGCCAAACCTAGCAGAGCAAGATATCTCCTTACCTCCTGTTCATGATCTTGTGCCTGGTGCCCTTAGGCTCTCGTCTCTCACTATTACTATGAATTGCCAGTTACATAACTCTTTGGTTCAACGGCTCAATATTGAAATGATGACGGAAACAGTTCCGCTCTGGCACATCCTCTAAAGATCTCTGGCCAACTATCATGGTCGCTCATAACATATCTCATCAATGATGCCGAACTCTGGCCTACTGGGTGTGCGTAATACGTCCGATCCTGGGTCCAAGTCTCCTCGTGAAGTATCCCATCATATAATATTCGGATGATGTCGAATTTTTCGATAGATTCATCAAAGTTCCATAATTTCCCGAGAGCTCAACACTCGTGCACAGTTTAATAATATCCAGTAAATGCCACAGTACCTATGGACCAGCCGTAGAAGGGCAAACCCAAGCATCACTAATGGCACCGCGGAACTGCCGCCAACCCTAAGCTTCAAAAGCGTTCCCATGGTCATTATGTCGAGTTAGGGTTTTATTCTTCTAGAGGGTCCAAAGAATTACTTGCATATTTTTCCAAATACTTTAAAGTTGGAAAAAATGGGTTTCTGATATTCGTTCGTTTCTGTCAACTCTCAACATACCTGCATGAAGTCTTCTCTAGCTGGAATTAATCAATTTGATGACCTCGCATCGGGGTATGCAACTAACCACATGTCCTAGTCGTTCTTCCATGGGTGACTAGCGATCTTCTATCATATCTCTAATTGCAACTCATGCTGCAATAGCTTCAAACATCTGGAGCGATATCTTGTCAGTCGCCGCAACAACTAGCTCATTCGTCCGCACGCTAAACAGTGCCCCAATCATCAAGAATAATAGTGCATTGACGGTCATCAGATTCTGGCTAGCCTCTAGCAGTAGCCCAATCCTCTGGTGCTGATCTGCACGTCCGAGAAATTTTAGTAAAAGCAATCCATCAAACGCTCATGGCGCGAAAACACAGTAAAACGACACATCTATGCAATCGTGTTTCGCCGGAATTACGCCGTGGTCAGTCCTCGTCCATGAAAAGCTCGTGCTGACCGCAACTCTAGCCGCAGCTCTCCATGTCCGTGCAACCGTGGTAACAAAACTATAAACTGATATTGATGAGGATGGATCATATGAACGAATAGAATATTGTGCAAGGAAATGTACATCCTAAGGATTCTTAAGCGGAGTAGCGTATCGTAAGCATACCGCGGAACATACACACGGTACGTCACTCTACTTAAATCACCTACTCTATCAACCAAGGTCAACCTATGCGACGAAATTTTGGGTCAATACCCCTTCGACCAAGTCTAAGTTCCATAAGGTCAATCCTAGATTCCGAATATATATACGCCCTAGACTCCACATAGTCAAACTTAGATTCGAACCAAGGTTAAATCTAGCGCTCTGATACCAACTTTGTCACGACCCGAAATGGCACGTGACTAGCACTTGAATCATATGAAGTTTATAGGACCCCATCTAATTCAAGTAAGCCAAAATCCCAGAAATCTAAACCATTTAAAAGAAGAAGTGAAGGAAAACTTGTTTTAAAGCGAGTGGTTTTAATACAAAGTGGCATTAAACATTTTTAAAGCAACATCATATTTTCCCGAAAATTTCGGCAGAATCTCCTTTGTAAATACTGACCCCAAACGGGTACAAACATGAATAATATACAATGAATAAAGGCATCCCCAAGCGGGAGCTAGCTCTTCGCCAATTGGCGGATACAACCACGCAAGCAATATAATATACAACGCCGAAGGGCGTGAATCAAAACTCAGAAAGAAAACCAATATCCTCAAGAAAACCATAATAATACAAGCATGACTCTAAGGTCGAAAGAATATACACTAGTTTTCTAAGTCTAACAATAATACAAGTCTGGTTGATGGAGTTTTACTAGATACAACTGAATATAAATAAGGTACAATGGTGGTCACGATGCAAATGAACCCACCTACCAAAGTAATCACTCGGAAGGAAGCAGTGTGCCAGCAAAGCCGCCAAGAAAACCTGTACGGCAAACCTGTAAGAAACTGTGGCACAACGGGGATGGGTTGCCAACTCATGAGTAGAAAATATCGCCGAGCAAAAATCGCATGTATGACTCAATCCTAGGTCATACGATAATAATATCCTCAAAATAATATAGCCTGAAGCATATAATAATGGCGAAGGTAAACATCTATACAAAAGTGTAATACCAAGTGCTCGTGTCAGTGTCTCAGGTAACAACATATCATATATATGATTTATGAATGCATGAAAACAGAATACATTTAAATGAGAAAACTGTTTTCTTATCTCAGTAAGATTTCTGTATAAAAATCGAAGTATCATAAATGAAATCAACAGAGAATCATTGTCAAGTATCGACACAAAATATATATCCCAATATCTCAATATCTCAGGCTCCGGCAATCCGGACTGGCCTGTATCATCAAATCTCACTATCTCAGCCTCCGGCTATCCGGACTGGCCTGTATCATCCAATCTCAAGACCACGTCGGTATCCTCCGGATATCTGGAGCGTCACAATAACCGGTCGGTAGTGCTCTCCTGCCAGGCTCAACGCCATCATCTGCGACCATCTTGCCCCAGGGTACCGCACCGGGTCCACCATGCACCCATAGACGGTTCATCCTCCTCCTCCAATCGGGTGTATGATACTGCTCAAGCGCCAAGAAAACTCATGGTGGACACCTCTCAAATCATATCAGGAGAAAACCGCAATTTTCTAGCTTCAAAATGATAATAAATTTATAAAATCTTTGCGGTTTCTCCAAATCCATAAATCTCATGAAAATCCGAAATCCCAATCTCAAGAGTAAATAACAGTAAATTACCAGCATAAAACTCCATAATATTGCATGACAAATGAATATATGAATGCATCTGATATCAAGCAAGGAATGCAATAATTAAACTAGCATAATAAGGAAATAACATAATGAAACTATCAACTAGCAAGTTATGTCAATGAAGTAATACTTCTAAAGTGTACGTGTCATGGCAATTACCGATGATGATGTGTGTGAGCCGGCAAGCGAGTGTACGTGGAGCATACGCATCATCGGTAATGGTGTCGGTGTCCTAACAAAGGTTTCATAATAACTAACGAAAATACCTATAAGCATGCAATGCGATACGAACAGCAAGAATAAATGGGAAATGAATAGTAAATGCAACAATAAAAAAATATACATTCCTATATACGAGTCATACAGTTTTTGGTATCTGAAATCGCACGAATCATAGTGTTTAGAAAATAAGGGCTACGGTGTTTTTTAGAAAATGTACGTCCTTTGAAATATCAGTAGTATCCCTTGGTCTGTCTTAAAATATTCACGATTCGTTAGTTTTGAAAATAAGTATGACTCGCCTAGATCTAACCACTACTAAGCAAACTACAGGACTAAACTAACAGACTAATCGAAAGGGTAAGGAAAACCACCTAAGTCTGAGTCGATATTTATATCTAGTAGTCGGTGATCCCGCCTCAATAGTATCACGTACAATACAATATATAATATGACATTCTCGAGTCAAGAGTGTGGATCTATCATCATAATTATATCTCGTACGGTAAATTTATCGTACGGCATCCCAAATCTGGATACGGGTCGAATATCACATTTATCTCAATATTCATCTGGTATCGTTATCATCATATCCTAAATTAGGGGTACTGATCTAAAGTCTAGTACATTCCGATACCATCAACATATATATATATGCGTGTGTATGAAAACACATCGCCTAAAGATCCGCTATAATATCATGACGTATCTCATAATATGAACCAAGTCACATCACCGATCTCGTGGCATCATACCCAATCACATCGACTCATCTCCAAGTACCATATATTATCCTCATCATTCATGTATATATATATATATATATATATATATATATACATACATATATATATATATATACATATCCCATATACGCACAAGAAAGTAAAATGTATGCGTGTGTGTATGTGTGTGTACCTTATTCTAGGGTTTCGTGACTAAAATTAACTGACAACACTATTATCCAATTACACTAAAATTTAACCCATGATCTCCTAAAACCTTCTTAATAATCATTAGTCTCACAATACACATATTTATATATATATATATATACACACACGTATTCGTATACTACACTACGAAACTGCGGGGGTGCTATACGCCATCCACCCGACTTCCCCCGTAGATATATATCTACTCACCTTGATCCTTACTTGCCGAAGTCAATGCCGCCTTGCTCTTGTTAGTCGTCCGAAGTCCACACAGAGGTACCTACACATATCACACATTGTATCATAAACCGAAATCGTGGATGAAAACCAAAACGGCACACGAAACACACATAGGTTAGAACCTATGGTCTACGCATGCAAAAGAATCAAATAACTCTCGACATCGACGTGCAACACCAATTGATCGAGATAAAACACAAGTTCAAATCATAAACAACAACGAAACCGAAACAGTATCTTAGAAAACTTACTCCAAATTTTACCCTCGGTTGAATTAGTCAATTTTGCATTTAGGGTAGGTCTCATTTACAGATAAAGGGACCACAAACCAAGCACGAGCCTAATCCAAAGCACCCAGGCCACAATTTACGACCAAAGGGGTTAAATTTGCGGCCAAGTGAAAGGGTTAGGGTCTCGAGTCTTGGTTATAGGTTGCAGGTTGCCTGCAAACCTCTCAGTAATTGCTACTTTACTTATATAGCCCCCGGGTGATAGCAGATCTCGAAACAACCTCACAAATCCATCACAAATCCGATATCGGGGGTTTCTAAGATCATGACTTGGGGTTCTTGTCTCTGATTTAGTCCAAAATACTCGCACTACAGGGGGTTTGAGCCAAGCTTAACCGTCAATTACACCTTCACAACTCAAGAATTCCTCAAAACCCCAATTTGGAATTTTCAAAGTTCACTAAACATCACTAAAATACTTCTAAACTTAAATAGGTGCTAAAGTAATTGAATAACTATACTAATGGTTAAGGAATTATCTCATTTGGCAACTCAAGAAAATTCTTGAGTTGCCCCAAGTCTCCAAAATCCAATTTTTCTTGGTCCATCATGCTGGTAGTGTGCTTGTGCATGAAATTTGTGAAGGAAATAAAGTGTTTTGATGTGGAAATGGAGATGTTGTGAGGTGGTGTAAGTGGTGGAGGGAGGAGGGCAGCCATGGAGTTGAAGAGAAGAAGAAAAATGATGAAGATAATGAAGAGGGAAAAGAAATGGCCAAGGTCAAATGGCCCCTCAGGTCTCTCTTTCTCTTCTCTTTCATGCCCATACCCTTTTGTTTATTCTCTTTCCTTTCCTTTTCTTTTCTTTTCTAATCTTTTCTTTATCTTTTCAACTCAATGAAAACAAATCCATGCAAGAAATAAAAGAAAAAGGCATGGTAGAAAAATGTAACAATGTATATTATGACATGGCGCATGTCATGAAGTCTAATCAAGATTAGTGAAAATTAATCAAGTTTAGAAATAAACTTGTATATAATAAATTATATAATAATTTATAAAATGTCTAAATCTCACAATTTCATTAAAAATCAACATTCAAGGTAATTTTCCAATATTTATCCAATCTATTGGTATAAAATTATACCACATCATTGAAACTAATTTCCACACATTAAAATATTAATAATATTTATTATTTAATTATATAAATTTTCAAAAATAATATTTTATTTTTCTGAAATGTTACATGGTATAATTGTAAATAAAGAGAAGTTTTGGACAGATTGCACAATTGTAAACAATGTGAAGTTCTTCCAAAATGAGGAATTTACAGTTTTATCCATACTACTTCACAAAAATAACAAAATTGCTAACTTATTGATTTTTCTCATAAACATAAGCTAATATAAAGTGGGGAGGGAAGACGGGGTAAAAAATTTCCATTTTGATACCACTTTGAATGATTGGAATTTGGAAGTGAGTAATTAAAAAGTTTTCTCTGTCAAAAAATTGTAGTTTTATTTTTTTAACTCACCATCGGTCGGTTGTATAAGCTTAATT
Organism: Agapanthus africanus; assembly: GCA_030015575.1. Classification (NCBI taxonomy): domain Eukaryota; kingdom Viridiplantae; phylum Streptophyta; class Magnoliopsida; order Asparagales; family Amaryllidaceae; genus Agapanthus; species Agapanthus africanus. Next base: position 117,603,065 of record CM057343.1, read on the forward strand.
TCTCGGCAAGTTATAACAATTTTGTATATCTCATTTATTCTTAGCATAAATGAGATATAAAAAACTGTTCTAACTAACATAAAATTAAGTTTATAGGTCATATAATAAAAATATAGAAGAGCGTTGAATATAGATTGAGAAAAAGAACGTCTACATCTAAAAATCAAGTTGGGTTTTAAGCGAGGAAGATCTATTATGAAAGCGATACATTTATTAAGAAGATTAATACAGAAATAAATAGAAAAAGAAAGATCAAGTTTTCATCAACTTAGAAAATATTTATGATACGGTCCCTTGAAAAATACCATGGTGGGTTTTAGAAAATGAAACGGGTGTCTCATAAATATATTGACGTAATTAAAATTATGGATGGTGAAGTAATTACAAGAATAAGAACAATTGGAGCAGAGACAAAGTCATTTCCTATTATAATAGGTTTACACCAAGGATTGTATTGCATTAGTTATGAATGAACTTATTACATATATTCAGGATGAGGTGTTTGCTTACTGATGATATCATTTTAGTTGATAACTCCAATGAAGCGATAATTACTAAAATAGAATAATAGAGAGATGCATTAGAATCTAAAGAATTTAGAATTAGTAGATAAATACCGAAGATATGGAATGCAGTTTCAGTAAAACGATACAAAAAAATAAGTGTTCGGTATAAATTGATAGCCATAAAAAATTTAAACCATATTCATTATTTAGGATATACAATTAATTATGATGGGAAAATTAAGTAGAATGTAACTTATAAGATTAAAGTGGAGTGATTGAAATAAAGAAGTATGCTATGTGATCCTAGAGTTACTTTAAAATTAAAAGGGAAATTTTACAAAAGACGATAGATCCCGCACTTTTTCAAAGATCATTTGTGTTGGGCAATTAAGAAAAATTATGTACAAAAATATGTGTGGCTGAAATGAGATTATTAAGACTAATAAGTAGTACTACACTAAAACATAAAATAAGAAATTAGAATATTGGTAACAGGATAGATGTAACTCATATAGAGAATAAAATGCAAGAGAACCGATTAGGATGGTTTGAATATGTGTAACAGATACAAATCAATAATCCGGTTAGGTAAAATGACAAAATTATAATCCATAGCGCAGCTAAGGACAAGGGTAAATCCAAATGATCAAGGATAGAGGCAATTAAGAAAGAAATGTTAATTATTAATTTGATCTAGGAGATGGTCTTTAACAGAATAGAATATGGAACAAAAGGATTCATATAGCCGACTCCAAAAATTTAGAATGAAGGCTTGTTGTTATTGTTTTTGACAGTCATCAACCAAGATTATTATTTATATATTTATTTTGTTTCAATGTCTAGTTTTGATATTGAACATTCTTCTTAATATTGTAAAAAGACAAGCAATTCGAATCAAGAATTACATAGGTGCTAAATGAACATTTAAAAATGAAAAGGGATTGGAGTAGCTTATGGGAAACACCCGGAAACGAGGCCCGGGATCTCATTTTTTTAAAAACATTTAAAAATGAGGAGGTGGGATAATTTACCAACATGTAGCATGTGCTCGAGCCGTCTTCCGATGTCGGGTCCGACATTACCTGTACTGGATCCGATCCCGATGAACTGAATCCCCGCACGCTCCGATTTTAATATTGGCCACTCGACAAACACATCAGGGCCTAGAGTGCACTCGTGTATTAAAATATACCCAAGGCAATGAGTAACCATGAAGGAATAAATAAATTTAGTAAGCAGCTTGGCAGAAGCCACTACCACATAGGGCTGCCACTTCTATGGTTGAGGTTCCCATTTTTTTTTTCCTTTTTCCTTTTTCCTTTTTCCTCTCTTTTTGATAATTGTTCCTAATTTTTATATGCCGACGCATGGCACAATGGAAATGATTAACCTTGTAATTGACGTCTAATATAGGTATTTTGCAAGGCAGACTACACCAATTCCTTTTATTTTACTTTCCTTTTCCTTGAATTTGATGTTTGTGAATTTACGACGCAATAAGTATAGGTTGCCCCCGCCCCGCCCCCGCACCCCACACACACACCAGCTCTATGGGTTCCATATTTATACAGCTGAGTTAGTGAATGGCTGAAAAATAAAATGGAGAGTGCAAGCTCCAAAATTTTGTATCTCTACGCAATTCTAGTAAAATAACTAACTTCTTCCCTCTAGTAAAATAACTAACTCAATTGCTTATGTGGAATTTATCAAATAGATAAAGAAAATTTGTCCAAAATCATTAGGCTAAATTCCAAAAAGCACCAAAAGGTTTCACTAATTTGACAAAAAAACTATCAAAGGTCCTAAAATTACGAGAAACTACAATGACTAGCGCGGCCCAATCAGCATAGTCAGAGCCACGACGCCGCTACGCTTAGCAACATGCCGCATCATTATAAAAAATAAACTAAATCCCAAAATTACCACTCTACAAGAATTACCCGATCTCTATTTCTTCTGGTGAAGGAATAAAGTATCATCCGACGAAATAGATTTATTCCGTCGGGAAGCATCCGACGGAATAAATGTCGACGTAATAGATTTATTTCGTCGGGTTTGAAAGTTATTTCGTCGGGTTGTTTATTTCGTCGTGCTCTGGCTGACGAAATAAGTTGGCTTTTCTTAGAACTTTGTAATTTCATTCATTTTGAGAAAATTTCGGCAGCATTTTCCCATTATTCTTCGAGTATACTGCATTAGAGGGGTTAATAACCATGTCAATGCTATATATCAGCATTGAAATGGCCATACCTTCTATATTTATACATGGAGAACTAGCGAAAATATGCCAATGAAACTAATCTCGAAACGAATGAAAATACAAATGTAAAGGATATATGCGTTATATATTCTTAACTTGTCCACACTTAAAAAATCTATCAGTTATAATACGAATAGTTTTCTCGCCGCATAAACTACATGATGGTTGTCAGAAGTAAATGATTAACGCTTAATGTTGACAACCATCACGTAGTTTTATGTCCGCATGAAAATCGTAACACATATAAATAATAGACGGGGTCTAAAACGCGTTGTATATTTTGAATGTGAGATTCTCGATGAGAACATGTAAATTTTATATTATCATCGAGTTTCGTACGCTTGGTATATAATATTAATTTTCATATTATTTTGGGGTTTAAGGTTCAATTATAAGGTTTTTGAGAGTTTTTAATTCAAAATTTTGGATTTTTTTGGATTTACAATAATTTGAAGTTTTTAATTTCTTTAGGGTTCAATTACAAGATTTTTTAGGGTTGAATTTTGGGGTTTAGGATTTAGTTTTCCTCTTTTGGTGTCAAATTAGAGTTCTCTCGTTTCACCTGTAATTAGAGTTCTCACATTTCACCTCTATCATGAAATATTACCACATGATCAACAATTTTTATCCCACAATCGGCAATTTTTTCCACATAATCAAAAATTCCATAAACCTAACATTTAATTTTTCCCGCATAATCAACAATAAGTAAAGAAATTTTTCCCTACATTTTCAATTTTTCCATAAACCTTAACATTCAATTTGTTCCACATCTTCAATTTTTCCACATCGAGAGAGATCAAGAAAGACAGAGAGAGGGGGAGAGAAGAAATCGACAAGGGGGCTTATCTTCGAAAATGAGTAGAAGAGGCCAGAGACACTACGTGGATGACAACGACTGCTAGGGTTTTAGGGAGGCGTTGGTAGAGACGATGGTGGAGGCGGTTGAGACGATGGTTGAAACGATGGTGATGGCGACGGTGGAGGCGGTGATGGCGACGGTGGCGATGGTGAAGACGATGAGTGGGATTAGGGGATTTTAGGAAGGGAGTTAGAAAAAAATCAGAGGGGGGGGGGGGTTTGATGACTGCGATTTGGGGAGATTTGTTATTTCGTCATCCAAAATCCAATTCCTCGACTGGGCCCCCTTTGTTTTAAAACTAGTCTATTCTATCTGAAAATAGCCGATGGAATAGATGCCCCCGACAAAATAGCCCATATTTTCCTGTAGCATTCTACATACTCTCATCCTAAACCTATCCCTAGGCTCCATCCATCTCCACCGCCGGCGCCATCCTCCTTCACCGACGGTGCCGTACACCTTTCTCGTTGCCACACCGTCCCCTTGTTGTCGTGGTCCTCATCTGTCCCATCTCTTTCCTTCTTTCTCTAACTTTAACCTAAACCCTAATCTCTCGGTGTTGTTGCCGCTGCGCCGCCACCATTATCCTTCTATTCATCTTCTCCTTTCTTTCTCTCTAACCCCTAACCTAATCCAAATCCTTTCCCTCCTTGTCACTTCCGCAATCCTTACCAATGCCTCCTTCATCCTCATCTCCATCTCTTTCTATCTTTCTCTCTAACCTCAACCTAACCTAAACGTTAACCCCTCGTCACTTCCATAATTTTTGTTAGGATTTCTACCGTCCTGGCCATCGACCGCGGCCGTTGCGGAACGAAAAATTTTGGGGTTTAAAAACTTGACACTAGAAACAACTACCTAGAATCGAAACCAAATATGAAACTAGCAAACTACAAAGATATTATCTACTGTGATAGAGTTATTTTACCAAAATAACTGTGTCTTTCAGTCTTCCACCCTCTTCCTTAGCTTCTTGAGGTCTCCTTGATCGAGCTTGACCGCCGGTTTTTCTCCGTCGAAGATGATCCACTTTAGAGATATAGTTCATGGCTCTAGCCCTACACTAAAAATCTAGTGGAGCAATTAGGGACTTTAGATTGCTAATCTAGAGTGTATAGGGATGTAGTGAGTTGTTCTTGGTGTATATTTATCTCACTTCCACCCTTGATTCTCAACACATGAGATGGTAGGGTGGAAGATCAAGAAGAAGAAGGATGAGCTCAAGAAAGGCTAGTGATGAGAGATGAGCAAAAATGGTGAGAGTTATTTTTTCTTATAAAAAAAAAACCAAGTGTTCATCCAAATGAGAGTATGGTTTTATATAACACCATTTTCCAAATAAAATATTGCAACCATACTTGAATAGTTTGCACAAATGAATTAATAATTCATTTGTCAAGACTATTCAAGCATGGTTCTCACCATTCTCACCTCACTACCTTTACATCTCATTTCCATTTAAATTAATAAATGGATAAACCAAAATGAGGTGTCCACCTTCTAAAATGTTTTCCGTATAAATACGGAATACACTCAACTGTATATACATATCCGTATTTATATCAAAATACGAATACCCAAAGAGATAGAAAAACACAAAGAACATAATACTAGGATATACATATCGAATTATTACGTAAATTATTAAATCAATACCTGATTTAATAATCCGGCTCAATGCTTAGCCGGCTAGTATTATCAACTGTCCGATCGAAAATCCGGGTAACTAGTATAATCTTTTAATTGGAACCCTGCACGTATCAAAATACAGCTACTACATCATTTCGCCTGAACCAGGTAAACGCTCTGTATGGGACTCTAAAAACTCGACAGTACGTCGGCAGTAAGTTACTGGATAAATCCATAAGCACAAGCACGTCAGCCGCACTAGCTTTACGTAACGGCTACCCGGGTACCTGTCGAAAAGGAAGGCCAACAAGCAAACTCATCCAGATCCCTACTGAGCCTATCTGTGACAATCTTCGTACAGTTCGGTCTCTTCGTCTAAGAGTATCGCATATCAGGTCTAGGGTGGTGGATAAAGTCTAGCCCCTAATAATACGATATTTCGTGTCAGTGTGAAGCCTATCAAACTACTGATCCAATTCAGTAATTCTCGTCCAGCTTGGCCAAGGATTTCTGGTGATGGCCATTCATGCACAGCACAATATCAACCCCCAATACTGGAAGAGACGAATCCCCGACAATCTGCTCACTGTCTCCATATGGCTCGGGACTGTACCCAACTAAAACCTGTTTGCACGACTCTTTTGAGCCGTGGTAGGGTAGCATTCAAAGCACAGTGGGAACTCACATGAGAAAAATGACGATCTCGGTCGAAGGACTAACCTATACTCATGTCACCTGAGAACTGCTATCTGAAAATAAGTATAATACCATCTAGCATGTTCCCGGAGATTCCGTCCAGTGTACTCACCCCCAGTGAGCACCTGTATACGATCTTGGGTGCGAAAGACCAATGGTTGTGGGACCAACCATCGCCCCTCGTCGAGGTCTAGAAATGTATACACCAGTCTACTCCGGAATATCGATACCCGGTATCGATACTCCCATGATTCGAGACATTTAAGGATATGCTTATGGACTACCCAGCCCCTACATGTATGATCGCCATCATAACTCTGGTAGTCAAGCAAGAATCCTATGGGCTCTATCAACATGTAATAGTGATCTGTAATACCACATAATGCATGTACATGATGATAAAGACAAACCAAATAGCATACTATCATCTCGAGTAAGACTATTCTACCCGTATATGTCCTCTCTCAATCATTGCAATCGCGTGCCTATGATTACAATAATTTACTTGAGGGCACTATATCTAACAATCTCCCACTTGCACTTAAGGATAATTATTGCGGTGTCGCATACTCACAACCCGTGTGATACCGAACACCCAACTTCTCTACTAATCAGTCTCGCAAAGCACGTTTGTGAAACTATCGCGTTCAAGAAATAGCCTCAATGAGTAGATCCACTCCAATGTTTCTATCATTATCTCTCTATATCTCATCTTCACGGAGAAAGACTATCTCCCGAAATGAGCGATACATATCTAAGAATTTGTCTGGATATCTGATGGGACCCAGTTAACAAATGAACTCCAAATCCAACAAACTTCTTAGACCGTATCTTCCACTTAATTTAATCAGTATCCTGAGCCATGCCATCCTCAGTATGCGCTTGGACCACCTGTCAAACATACTGCTCCTCAAAAGAAGGAAACTTATTATTTCTGACAGCCACTCTATCATCCAGGTCATCTTGGAAGCCTGAAATGATAACCGCCTCTTGAAGGAGGCTGCCGTTACCATATACCAAGAACATCCTCTTATGTTCTTAACTGCTTTCCAATGTTTCTCCAGGATTGGATTAATATATATACTTATTACATCCAGTGCAAAAGCAATATCTGGTGCAGTACTTGACATTTTATAATTGACTCAATTGCCTAAGCAAGTGATATATCAATCATGCAAATCACTCTCCTCATCAGTCTAGAAGACATCTCTTTAGAGAGGGTGACTCTATCATCTTCGGGTATACCACCACGCCAGGAGTCGTCCATTCTAAAACACTTTAGAATAGTGTCAAAATACCCAAATTAGGACACTTCCCAAATCTAGATCTAAAACCGTAGATCTAGTGACCAGAATCCCTGATATTTTATCCAGATCTTATGTGGAGAAATACCTTGTGACAGCCACAGTATAACCGATCGTAGTATAGGAATTTCACTTCTTATAAGGAGTACGTCATCCAAATACCAAGACATGATGCCCTACTACCTTTTTACCAGGTTCATCTATTGTTCTGATGAAGTTAAACTCTATGACTGTCATATCAAAAATAGACGATATGTCTCCGCTATACTTGCTTTAGTCCATAAATAGACATAAGCTACTGGCCTACCATGCTTTTGCTGCTCCCACTGACTACAGCAACCCTCTGTCATGGTCATATACCTGTGCACTTCTAAAGTTAATTTAGAACGACGTTATATTCATCCACCAGTCAGATCTCATAGTCGGGGACAGCAGTAGTGGCAGTATCTCTCGACGGAATTTAGAACGACGTTATATTCAAAACCTCCTTGTCACCGTCTTTGAGGAAACCGAAATATCTCTCTAGTGGCTGAGATTACTTATTAAATATGTAGAGTGGCTAATGGATTGTCGAATCTAATTGAATTTTTAGATTCTACTAAATTTTCAGTAATCGTTTGTGGTTCTGAAATCACTTCCAGTTCTACCATACTCCCACTTGTGTTTTCTGAAAAGAATTCATTTTACTAAAGAGGTGGCGAGTCAAGAACAATATAACTGTTGATCCTCCAAATAGTAGAATGTTAACTCTCGTCAAAGCCCGGGATAACCCACAAACTGCCATTACTGAAATGTGCCTTGAGTTTATCCAAATTCTGGTTTTAAGAATAAGCCGGACTACTCCTTATACCTTAACAGCGTTAAGATATGAATCCATTTTATATCCAATATAGAAATAAAGGCACTAACTTAATTTGAACCAGATTCAAAAAACATGCAATTGTTTGTAGTGCATATCGACTAAATGGAAGAAGGCCAAGCAGCATTACTCATCAAGGAGCGTACTCACGGATGAGTAACCTAAGAGTGAAGCAAGTTTCTCAAATATATTATTTACGACGGAATACCTAGCATAAATATCTATATTTTCGATCACTTCAAAGAATCCTGATACTTGTAACGTATGGTTCTCTACTTTATTCTTATACCCAATAACTTCTCAAAATTTGGACCTATATTTCAACGAAATACTTGTCTAAAACAAGAGAAGTCATAAGTAAACGGAATACAGTACGAGTACCAACCCCTTTGTTCTAATGGACATCGGACAACATACAATACTTTGTATAAGTCCACTGAGTTTAATAACTCAAACCATGTGCGTCGTAGGTTGAAAACTGTGTTATGGTTAAAAAGAATTTCACCGTTGTTGAATGCACGTTACCTAACCATCAACTGATATAGGTAAACGTCATAAATATAATTTCAAAAAGTTATATCTCACTTTATAAAATAAACGTACAGATATATCAGTTTGAAATTGATGCATAACAATGAATATTCAAAACCAAATATTTGTCGTTACGCAAAACCCAGGTAATTTCTTCAAATATCACCAATTACAAAGAATTCTGATATATTGAGGATCTAATCACCCAATTCCCAATATTCTACTCCCACTCAGCATCTGTAATGCCATACAGATGTGAGAATAATGTCTGGTAAATGCATACCATAGAGTCATAATTTAATTGGGAAAGTAGTTTTCAATTAACATCGCACGGTAAGACTGAAACATGAAAATGTTTCGAGGGGTAGCCGGGTATTCCTAGTCATGCCTCTTCCACCATCCAGATTCATGACAGTAGTCGCAATTTTTCTTTGCCCTCACTCCAATCCTTTTATATGTCTTTACTTCTTACCTTCTGTACACCATACTTAGGCTAATTAGTTTTCTTCCTTCCCTACCTTTTGACACATGCTGAAGGTTTGGATGAAGACTATCTAATAAGCGTAATTGGTGTACTCTCCTAATACTAGGAGCCTTCGCAACCCGAAAGAAGGTAAAGAGAAAAGACAACCGAATAATTCTATTCAATTTCTCAAGAACTAGAATCCATCCTTGAACAGAAATAAGTTTCTTCGAGTTCGTATGTAACTATACGATGGCATACCCAAGCAATATGGATTTTCGTAGTGATACAGAGTGTTTTGGAGAAATGAAAAGGGGAAGTAGGAGTGGCAGGGATATATGCGACTTCGTCGTGAATGATAGTAGTCGCAATTTCCTTTGCCTTCACTCTAACCCCCTTTATATGTCTTTACATCTTACCTTTAGTACACCATACTTAGGCTAATTGGTTTTCTTCCATCCCTACCTTTCGGCACCTGCCTATGGTTTGGAAGAAGGTTATCCAATAAGCGTAATAGGTCTACACTCCTAATACTAAGAGCCCTCGCAACCTAAGAGAAGGTAAAGAGAAAAAACAACCGAATAATTTATTCAATTTCTCCATAACCGGAAACCATCCTCGAACTGAAATAAGTTTCTTCAAGTTCGTATGTAACTATACGATGACATACACAAGCAATATGGATCTTCGCAGTGATACGGAGTGTTCTGGATAAATGCAAAGGGGGTGTAGAAGTAGCAGGGATATATGCGACTTTTTCGTGAACCATGACAATCCAAAAGACAAAGTGCTTAAGAAGGTTCAGTTGACTTGGTTTATGAGTTTTAGTTTAAGGTCGGGTCATGGTCGCTGCAAAAGAGAGAGAGAGAAAAGAAACACTCAGCGTGCACTCTAACCAAGATTATATTGGTTAATCACTTTATCTAATTAGGATGGCTCCCACTGTTTTCTCGAATTCTTCTTCAAACTCTAAAAGAAGAATTAGTCAGGATTAATCGCACCCTCCAAGTTCGCTTATCTTCCGGTCGGGACAGTGTTGGTACTTCGGAAGGAGGTTCCCCGTGTTTTCGCACGGACTTAATTAAATAACCTCATTTTTCCATAGGCGTAGCCTCGTTAATACTTTTCTAGACATCTACTTGATTAGCTAATTGCAAAGTGAAAAATCTCCCGAAAAGTAGCGGATACTCACAGTAGGATCAGAACCCAACTATCATTGTGTGATAATTTTGAAAGAAGCCTACCAAAAATACCACACTCCAGAAGGTATGCAACACTAGAAAGTTTCCTGTACATTTGAAACTCTCGATATGGTTTTTGCCCCGAGAGCTTATAACCTTGACAAAGGTCAAAATATCATAAGTCGCAAGTTAAGTTCAATCCGTTATTATCCAGATTAATCTAAATCTATTCGTACAAGCCCTTGGCGAAGGTCAAAACAGCTGTACACCTGTCCTAAATTAATGCATCTATCTATATTACAGATAAGCATCCACTAGCTACCAAACATTATGCCTTGGAGAAAGTCAAAACACATAGCATGAATACTCGTAGATACCTATTTGAAATGACGGAGGGTTACGACTGGTTTTTGACGAAAAACCTTTAACGTAATGAACTTGATATCTATGAAGGAACCAAATAGCTTTGAAAAGGAGTGGTTTAGGCTCCGATTTTAAAAACTAGTCATTTTGAAGAAAACCGAGTAATCTACAGTATCATAAACTTTTTCTCAAGAGGTCACTCCCCGTGAAGGGATTTAGGCTCTTGCCTCCTAGAATAAGGTGCAGGATATTCCTGAATGAACACCACTATGCAAAGCAAAATAATACAACTATAGTTTTTCAAAATTTGTTCCAACAACATCTTTTAGATTTATTTTTCTTTGCATTAATAAAAATTAATGCGGTCCCATCAATTAATTCCTATCATACCAGAAAAGATCGAAAATACAATGTACGTATATGCCATCCGCATTCGCCACGGGGCCCCGTCGTGCACCGTTGGGTTACTTAACTAACGGCAGAGCGGAGGCTGGACTAGCGCGGGTGAAAAACATATACATCTACTGGTATATAAATATATATAACATTCTTTCCAGACCTGATATAAGCAACAACACAAAAAAGCGATAAGCAATACAGAATAACAGATAATGTAGGAGCCCCGAGTTTCATTTGAGTCGCAAATGAGACCCAACGTTCCCCGGTCGTGTGGATAGCCTGTGCAATGTAAAACCAAAACCCCTACGAGTGCGGCAAGTTACCCGTCAATCTCAGAAGTGAGGCAACCCCAATCATCAAAGTGAATGGGCTACCCATCACTTCACGGAATCCGGTAAGATGAGCACCCCTCCGTGGGGCATCCTATAACCCCTACGAGTCAGGTGAATAGCCCGCCAATTCTATAGTGAGATCCCCTCCGTCTCAACGCCATGAGATGCGGGTCCGTTGCCCTCTAGAACCCGGCTACTCGAGCACTCCACCGCGGGGTAATCCTAGTATAGAAAAGAAAAACATATATACAAAGGTGACATCGAGCTCAACCCGGTCGTGCCCCAATAAAAGAATATACAAACTGACGGAAATGGCAGTCCACAAGTCGGACGCTCGCCCCGCAATAATGAATATACAAATGAGTCTAAACTGTACAATTACCATTGCACTAAGGCTATCCATCATGACAATCCGAACATACCATCACATATATCAAAATCACAGCAATATAAGTAAGTATGTGCAACCCCGTCTAAATGACATATAGCAAATAGATGACATTTGAAAAACACATACACCACATCACAGATATAAACGATGCAAAATTTCACGTTTTGAAACTTTCCAAGTTACCCTCATAGCAAAGACAACACTAAGTGAAATCTGGGGAAATCAAATAAGACTAAAAACACCAATTTACAAAACCCAAGACACTGGATGAAAACAGGGCCCATAGGTGAATAGTAAAAAGGCAAGATCGGGAAATTTTGGGTTTTGGCCGGCCAAATTTGAGTGGATTCACCTCGTTTTTATCGTGTGTTATATACATGTCTAGACTAAGTCTTTGCACTTGTTTAAAAAAAATTTAGACCAAAAAAATTTCAGAACAGAGAATGGGTTTTGAAATCGTAATTTTTCGGTTTTGAAACTAATGCATCGTATACTACTAATTTCTAATGTTTGGATGGCTATGACACCATGTTGGAGTTCCTAGCGCCCTGGCCATCGACCGCGGCCGTTGTAGAACGAAAATTTTTGGGGTTTAAAAACTTGGCGCTAGAAACAACTACCTAGAATCGAAACCAAACATGAAACTAGCAAGCTATAAAAATGTTATCTACTGTGATAGAGTTGTTTTACCGAAACACCCGTGTCCTTCAGTCTTTCACCCTATTCCTTAGCTCCTTGAGGTCTCCTTGATCGAGCTTGATCGCCGGTCTTCCTCTGTCGAAGATGATCCACCCGAGACATGTAGTTCATGGCTCTAGCTCCACACTAAAAATCTAGTGGAGCAACTAGGAATTCTAGATTGCTAATCTAGAGTAATTAGGGATGTAGTGAGTTGTTCTTAGTGTATATCTATCTCTCTTTCATCCTTGATTCTCAACATATGAGATGGTAGGGTGGAAGATCGAGGAGGAGGAGGAGGAGCTCAAGAAAGGCTAGTGAGGAGAGATAAGCAAAAATGGTAAGAGTTCTTTTTTCTTATCAAAAACAACCAAATCTTCATCCAAATGAGAGTATGGTTTTGTATAAAACCATTTTCCAAATAAAATAATACAACCATACTTGAATAGTTTGCACAAATGAATTAATAATTCATTTGTCAATACTATTCAAGCATGGTTCTCACCATTCTCACCTCACTACCTTTACACCTCATTTCCATTTAAATTTGTCATGACCCGAAAGTGTGGAACGTGACTGGCACTTAAATTACGCAACGTCTAGAGGCATAATGTAATCTAAGTAAGACAAAGCTCATAAGATCTAAACCGTTTAAATAAATAGAGTAAAAAAATACTTATTTTAAAAAGGTGGTTTTAACAAAATAAAGTCACATTAAACATTTTAAAACATCAAGTTTTCCCGAAAATTTCGGCAGAGTTTCCTTTGTAAAAATTGGCCCCAAATGGATACAACACATGAATATACATAAGTAGTGAATAAAGAAATCCCCAAGCGGGAGCTAGCTCTTCGCCGAACGGTGGAACACAACCATGTGCAAGATATATCATCATAATATGAAATCAACATATAAAAGCAAGAAAATAAGAAAGAACCACGTCGGCTCACTTGAGCTCGACACCAAAGAACAAAATACAGATCTCACAAACTCGCAATCTAAGTCACATATACATATGGTCGATGGAGTGTACTAGATACAAAATAAATATATATGGTGGGAACAAAATAATATCCTCCCAAAAACCCACATATGCACAAAATCTCAAGTCGATGCAAAGGGAGCAGAAGAAGTATGCACGCCGCTACAATGCTGACGGGTCGGACCTGCAAGATACTGTGGCACAACAGGGGTGAGTTGCCAACTCATGAGTAGTAAGTAACATCTGATAAGGCTATCATAAGCATGCACGCAAACGCGTCGCAACCTGTGTATAACACAATGATACCATGCACTAATATGAATGTAACATGAATGAATGATCAAGTATGAAATCTGGTTATATATCTGATATGAGAAAAATCTGTGCTCTTATCTTGGTAAAACTTTTGTATCAAAAAACTGGGGTATCATCAAATGAAATCGACATAAAACCGTGCCAATATCGACACAAAATACATACATACATACATACATACATACATATATATATATATATATATCGATAGCCGTCTCTCAGATTGGCCCTCAAATCTGTCAAATCACACGACTCCGGTCGGTATCTTTCGGATGACCACCGGGTCAATAATAACCGGTAGGTGATGTTCCCCTGCCGGGCGCAACGCCTACTCAATACGTCCATCTTTCCCCGGGGTACCTCACCTGGTCCACCATGCACCCGCAGACGGTGCGGCCCCCTTCTCGAATCGGATATAAGTACATACGTGTCTCAAGAACCGAGAAAAACACATGGTGGACGCCACACACATCATATCACGAGAAAACCGCAATTTTCTATTTTTAAATGATAATAAGTTTATGAAATTCCTTTACGGTGTTCCCAAAATCCAGAAATCTCATGAATACGGAAATATCCAAGAAAATCACAATATAGAAATATGTGGATAACTATGAATGCCCATGATATCAACATGATGCAATGCGATGTATGACTAGAAGACTATATATGAATGATTTCAATAAAGCATATGACTAGAAACTACATATCATACATGATGCAAATGCACAGATAGCGATTATTAAGCAAGTTCTAAGGTGTATCGTGACATAGCAATTACCAATGACATATGTGTTTACATAAAATTGTGCGTGTGCGGCATAAACCATTGGTAATAGTGCAAGTGTCCTAACTTATAATATCAATGTATATGAAGATGCAAAAGTGACATGAGCATGATATGCGCATATGAAACACAAGAACTATAACTAAATCCTATCTATCGGGCGCTTAACGCCATCCATGTGATTTCCCCGTAGATGTGTACATCTACTCATCGGAAACGTCTCGCCTAGTCGAATCCAATCACCGCCTTGCCCTTTCTTTCTGCGTCCGACGTCTCCGCGATCGATCCTATAACCACACAAATAATATATAAATAAGGCTAGGCAATTAAATAGATGCGGACGCATAACGATACGAAGCAACCAACGCGTACTAGCTAGACGTGCTTGCACTTGGTGCACAAAACGTGCGCGCGACATCGCCACAAACCACAACTAGGGTTTGCTATGCGAAGCAAACACCAAACTGAGAATCTACTCGTACTAATCGTGCATTCACATCACACTAAAATTTAGGAAAAATATGTCGTAGATCATCATAACCTCAAACTTAACTAAAATCTATTTCTATTAAAAACCTAGTATGCAACATTAAACCATTTTAGTGCAAAACTAGATGGATTAGCAAGCCTAGTAGCCATTAATCACACATGATATCCTAATCAAGCCATGCAACACTTAATTAAATCAAATCTCTTATAAACACACACTAATCATGAAATTAATTGCATGAACTCTTAATTAAGATAATTAAAAGCCATATTAGCAAAGTAATCAACTAGATTATATTTGATGAAGCCATTAGATGTTAACTACAATTAGCTAACTTAATTAAGTGATAAAAACCTTAACTTTAACCCAAACCCTTCTCTTTAAAACTCTATTTTGCAATTAAAACTATATTAACACCTAATTAAAATTAGATTAAAGCAAATAATTAACAAAGTAACAATTGGATTATGTTTTATACCTCAAAGATTTTGGAAAATCTAACTTGCTAGCTTTGGCCACCCAAAACGCAAACTTGCTTCAAGATCCAAGCTTAGTTTAGGCAAAGCAAATCTTGTGATTATTTAGCTAGAAATTAGAGTTGAATTTATGGATTTTTGAGTGAGTTTTTGTGGGGTTTTACAATGTAAGAAGAAGAAGAAATGGAGGGGGGCTGCTGCCTTCATCTGGCCGAGCCTTGGAATGGGGGGGGTGTGAAGGTTGTTAGGTCCACGTTACCTCTCCCGGTACTTTCGGGGTTGCGGAAACGGTAAAATAAAATTTTTTCTAAACTTTGTAACATGGACCGTAAAAGCCGGATCTTTGCTAAACAATACACTAGCATCCTAACATGAGATGTATCTACTCGGTTAGGGGTTATACCTCAACTTGAACTCCTTCTCTTCTTGTTGTTCTTCTTCTTTGTTGTTCTTCACTTCTTGTTGCTCTTCTCTTTGCTTGCTCTTCACTTCTTGTTGCTCTTCTCTTTGCTTGCTCAATGGTTGATCCGGACTTTGGTCACCTCCGCGGCCTCCTTGAGTCGAAGACTATCCACCCGAGAGATGTACACCGAGCTCCACCTCAAGCCGAGGTAACTAAGGCAAGGAGATTGCTAATCTAGAAGCCCTAGGATGTGTAGAGGAGATGTATGGATGTGTTTGTCAAGTGAAAACCTTTTTCTCTCAACACATGAGATCAAAGGAGAAATCAAGAGGAGGAAGAAGAAGGAGGAAGGTTAGCAACCATGGAGCTTCTCATTTCAAGAGAGAGAATGAGAATAATATTATGATACAAAAGAAAAGAACCATGGTTGCAAATAATGCAAAACAACATCATTACTAATCCCATCAAGATAAAGTTGATGGCTACTTTTGAAATGACCATTATCATAATCCAAAAGAAAAAGGAAAAGAAAAGAAAAGTGTGGAACCCTCTTGAAAGTCAATGGTCAACCCGGTCAACCGGTCAACAAAGTCAAGAGAGGTCAACGGGGTCAAATGGTCAATGCAATTAGCCATCATAAGATTATCACTAATAGGATTAGTAAATGAAGTTCGCGGCTCATAATGGTTTTGACCAAACGAACTGTCAAAACCCTAATGAGTCCGCCTCAAAATGGTTTTGACCGAATCAACTGCCAAAACCCTAATGAGGCACCTCCTCCTTTATCACTCCGAAAAACTGTGCATACACACCTGCATCCGTATTCCGTAGAATGCGGATGCACAGAAGACAAAACAAATCCATCCGTGCAATACTAGGATCCGGCTTAAACCAAAGCCCACTAGTACTGCCTGCCCGAACACCATACGCACACAAGTGTACGTAAGTGATCGGAGCCCTGCCGTAAAACCATACGGCCTCTACACGTTTCGCTCAGTGCAGGGAAACTCTCTGTGTGGGACTCTAAAGACTCGACACTACGCTGGCAGTGGGTTTAACCACAGACCGCAAGCGGCACTAGCTGTACGTAACGGTCCCCAGGTAGATGTCGATAAGAAGGCCGATGAGGTAAACCCATCCGAACTCCTACTGAGCCTGTATGTGACAATCTCCGTACAGTCCGGTCTGTTCGTCTGATACATCGCATGGCGGGCCTAGGGGGCGGTAAACGTCAGTCCCCTAATAGCGGTACAAGTCGTGTCGGAGTGAAGCCCAATACACTCTGAGATAACACTGGAAACCTACCAGTATATCTCGCTTGCCCTGGCCAGGGACTACTCGTGTAATGGCTCTCCTAGACACAGCGCGATGTCAACCCCCAATACCGGGAGAGACGAATCCTGTCTAACCGTCACTGCCTCCAAGTGCTTCGGGACTGCTCCCAACTACTACCTGTTTGCACGACTCCGTAGAGCCGTGGTAGGGTGGCAATCAAAGAACAGTGGGAACACACTCGAGGCGAAGTGACAGTGTCAAGTCAGCGGGCTAAGCTGTACTCATGTCACCTGGGAACTGATAACTGACGATAGGTATAATACCAACCATCAGTTCCCGACGAGTCTTGTCCAGTGTACTCGTAACCCAACGAGCACCCGCATACTATCTCAAGTACGACGTACCGACGGCTGTGGGACAGATTGTCTCCCGTGCTGGGATGAGAAGCGCATACGCTAGTCTACTCCGGAGTATCGATGCCCTATCTCGATACTCCCACGACTAGGGACGTGTATAAGGATGTGCTTGTAGATTACCCAACCCCCACGAGTGTGATCGCCATCACAACGCCGGTAATCAAGCAAAGATCTTAAGGGCTCTACTAATGCGTATAGGTGATATAATAAATAAACACACATGTACACATTAAAGCAGAGACAAACCAAGTAGCATACTACTATATTGAGCAAGATTGTCTGTACAACTGTGAATATCCCAAGCTTCCATCAAGTAATATACATACTAGTATGATACAGTAATGGCCTCTAGGGCATATACACTAACAATCTCCCACTTGCACTAAGGCCATGTACTGGCGTATCGAAGACCTATCATCTCGATCAGCCGCTCGAACTGAGTCTGGGGTAAAGCCTTCGTGAATGGGTCCGCAGTGTTGTCCTTTGTGTCCACTCTCCGCACCTCGATCTCCTGTCGATCAATGATCTCCCTGATCAGGTGATACCGCCTTAAGATGTGCCTGGATTTCTGATGGGACCTTGGTTCCTTCACTAAAGCTATAGACCCATTGTTATCGCAATACAAAGGTATTGGGTCAACAATGGATGGAACCACCTGAAGTTCACTAATGAACTTCTTCATCCAGACCGCCTCTTTTGCGGCATCGCTTGCAGCAATGTATTCAGCCTCCATCGTCGAGTCTGCGACGGTATCCTGCTTGGAACTCCTCCAACATACCGCCCCTCCGTTGAGGGTAAACACAAAACCCGAGACAGACTTGCTGTCATCTTTGTCTCTCTGGAAGCTTGAATCGGTAAAGGACTCGACCCTGAGGTTTCCATTACCGTAAACCAGGAACATCTCCTTAGTCCTTCTCAGGTACTTGAGAATGTTCTTCACTGCTGTCCAGTGGTCCTCCCCTGGGTCTGACTGATACCGGCTTACCGCGCTCAACGCGTAAGCTACATCTGGTCTTGTACATAGCATCGCATACATTATAGATCCTACCGCCGAAGCGTAGGGTATAGTGCTCATGCGAACCCTCTCCTCGTCAGTCTTAGGAGACATCTTCTTGGAGAGGGTAATTCCGTGCAATGCGGGTATGTTACCGCGCTTGGAACCCTCCATACTAAATCTCTTTAGTACGGTCTCTATGTACCTGGACTGCGAAAGTCCCAATAGTCTCTTGGATCTATCTCTATAGATCTTGATCCCCAGAATGTACGAGGCATCACCCAGGTCCTTCATGGAGAACCTTTGTGACAAAAATAGCTTGACCGATTGTAGCATAGGAATGTCATTTCCTATCAAAAGAATGTCGTCCACGTACAAGACTAGGAATACGACAGTTCGTCCTACAATCTTCTTATATACACAGGGTTCATCTTCGTTCTTGATGAAATCAAATTCCTTGATTGCCTCATCAAAACAGATGTTCCAGCTCCGCGATGCCTGCTTTAATCCATAAATGGATTTAAGCAACATGCACACCTTTCCGCTGCTCCCACTGTCTACGAAACCTTCTGGTTGATCCATGTAAACGCACTCTTCCAAACAACCGTTTAGGAAAGCCGTTTTAACATCCATCTGCCAGATTTCATAGTCATGGAAGGCAGCAATGGCAAGTAGGATCCGAATGGATTTGAGCATAGCCACCGGAGAAAAAGTTTCATCATAGTCCAAACCAGGTCTTTGACGAAAACCTTTTGCAACGAGTCTAGCTTTATAGGTTTCCACCTGCCCATCTACACCAAGTTTCCTTTTGTAGATCCATTTGCATCCAACGGGTTTTACCCCAGCTGGAGCAATATCCAAGGTCCACACTTTATTGGCGTACATGGACTCCATTTCGGATTGCATTGCTTCCTGCCACTTATCAGAGTCCCTACTGATAATGGCCTGCCTGAAACTGGTAGGGTCATCTTCTTCCAAGATGCAATCCTCTCGATCCCCGTCTATGAGAAAACCGTAGTATCTCTCGGGCGGATGAGAAATCCTACCAGATCTGCGGAGTGGCTGAGGTTCGTCTGGGGTTATAGAATCTAGCGGTTCTTCCAAATTTTCAGCTACATTTTGTGGTCGCTGAATTTCTTCCAGTTCTACCGAACTCCCACTAGTTTCTTTTGCAAGAAACTCCCTTTCTAAGAAGGTGGCGTGGCGAGATACAAACACCTTATGTTCCTCAGTGTGGTAGAACAGATATCCCAGTGAGTTTTTAGGATATCCCACAAATTTACACAGAACTGATCGTGCCTCTAGCTTGTCCGGTTTCTGTGTTTTCACATAGGCCGGACAACCCCATATCTTAATAAACTTCAGACATGGTTTCTTACTGCTCCATATTTCATACGGAGTTTTAGGCACAGATTTGGACGGAACTTGATTCAAAAGGTATGCCGCTGTCTGAAGCGCATGTCCCCAGAATGAAAGAGGTAACTCAGCACTACTCATCATGGAGCGAACCATATCCAATAGGGTACGATTCCTCCGCTCCGATACACCGTTGTGCTGTGGTGTATAAGGAGGAGTAAGCTGAGAGAGAATACCATTCTCTTTTAAGTAATCTAGGAATTCCGTGCTTAAGTACTCCCCTCCCCTGTCAGACCGGAGGATCTTGATACTTTTGCCTGTCTGGTTCTCTACTTCGTTTCTGAATTCCTTGAATTTCTCAAAAGCTTCAGATTTGTGTTTCATCAGATACACATATCCGAACCTAGAGAGATCGTCAGTGAATGTGATGAAGTACGAGAACCCACCCCTTGCATGTATAGACATCGGACCACATACATCACTATGTACGAGTCCCAAGAGCTCTGCTGCTCTTTCTCCATGTCCGGTGAACGAAGATTTGGTCATCTTCCCTTTGAGACAAGACTGACAAGTTTCATAAGATGAAAACTCGAACGCATCCAAGAGTCCATCTTTATGCAACTTACTCAGTCTTTTCTCTCCGACATGACCAAGTCTACAATGCCACAAGTAGGATTCATTTGTATCTGAATTCTTCCTCTTGCGTGTGTTTTGTATATTGAGAACTGTATTCTGATTTATAACGTAGATACCATTACACAGTGTACCCTCTGCAACCAGTACCTTATGAAGGTAAATGTTCATGATATTCTTTTCAAGAACAAAGTTATATCCATCTTTATCGAGTAAAGAAACTGATATGATGTTGCAAACCATGGAGGGCACATAGTAGCAATCGTTCAAAATCATAGTCTTGCCATTTGGCAATACTAGGTGATATTCACCGACGGCTGCCATATTAACTTGTGCTCCGTTCGCTACTCTGAGCGACATATCACCCGGTGCAACTTTCCTACTTTTTCTCAGTCCCTGTAATAAATTACAGATATGAGATCCTGATCCGGTATCAAGTACCCAGGAGGTAGGGCTGACCGTAAAACAGTTCTCAATTACAAGAACACCTGAAGTAGATGCAAAACCATGCTTCTTCTTCGACTGGGTATCCTGGAAATCCATACAATCCCCTTTCCCATTCTCATACTCATGACTGTTATCACAAGTTAGAGCTGAACCAACTTTCCCCAGTCCCGAATAAGAATTCGGATCGGTCAAGCGATACATTTTATTATCTTGATTAGGGCGTGAAAATGTTGCTTCCTAGAGAGAGAGAAAAGAAACACTCAGCGTATGCTCTTGCAAGATTAAATTGGTTTATTAATTTATCTAACCAGGATGTCTCCCACTGTTTACTCAAATTCTTCTTAAAATCTTTTAAAAGAAGAACTAGTCAGGATTTTAATTCACATCACAATACTTGCTTAACTTTTCAGCCAGGCTAGTGTCGGTACTTCGAGGGAGGTTTTCCAACGCTTTCGCGAAGTTCCTTAATTCAAGAACCTCTTTTCCCTGGGGGCGTAGCCCCGCTAACACCTTTCTAGACACCTACTAGGTTTATAGCATTGATCGTTTAGTGAAATAATCTCCCAAGAGTAATCCAACTCATCAGTGGGATCGGGATCCAACTATCATTGTGTGATGACCTAGATGGAATCCACTCTAGTCACCACACTCCAGAAGGTATGCTAAATCTGCAAGTTTCAGTACTTTTGAAACTCCCGATGTGGTTTTTGCCCCTAGGACCCAAGTGACCTTGACGAATAATCAACAAATCAAAAGGTCCTAGTCAAGTTCAACCCGTCGTTATCCAGGATTGCATTAGACCCGCCCGCATGATCCTTGACGAATAATCAACAAAATCATGCGACCGTCCTAACCAATCGCATCTATCAGTGCAACAGAAAATTATACTCAGCTACCGTTCACTGTGTCTTGACGAATAATCAACAAACGCAGCACGAATACTAAGTATTAATTATCCGAAACGACGGAGGGCTACGGCTGGGTTTTTGGCGAAAAAACCCGTTAACGTAATGAACTTGATATCGTTGAAGGAACCTGGTAATCTTTTTGAAAATATAGTGGCGAAAACTTTTGCTAAAGAGGTCACTCCCTGTGAAGGGATCTCGGCTCTTTCCTCGTCGAATGAGGTGCAGGATATTCCAAACTGAATACCTCGATGCAAAGCAAGAATAATCGACTATAGTGAAGTTATTACCCTGACGCAAACTTTTGTCCAAGGGGTCACTCCCGATGAAGGGATCTCGGCCCTTGCCTCGTCGACTGAGGTGCTGGCCATTCACGACCGAATACCGCGATGCAAAACAAAAATGAACGTCCTTGCAATAACAGCTTTTTGAAAAATTGTTCCAACAACGTCTTTTAGGTTTATTTTCTTGCATTAGTTCTTTTAATGCGTCCCATCATTTAAATCCTACCATTGCAGAAAACAACCAAAATATGACGTACCCTTATGCCATTCGCATTCGCCACTGGGCCCCGTCATCACCCGTTAGGTTACTTAACTAACGACAGAGCGGGGGTTGGGCTAGCGCGGCTGTAAAACATAAGCAACGCCTAAATAGTTATTATATATAGATATACTGCAACGATAGCCAATCCAGATCACAGATGAACACTTTGGATATACTAGGAACCCGCGATTCGTTCGAGCCTGCAACGAAAAGCGGATTACACGGTCGCGATGAATAGCCAAAACCCCACCCAAGACCCTTACGGGTGCGGCAAACTACCCGCCAAGTACCCGAAACGAAGCAACCTCCCTCAACGCCATGAGTAGGCCACTCGGCACTTCGAGATACCCGGTAGTTTGTGCACCCCCTCCATGGGTCTATCCTAGAAGCAAAAACAGTAAAAAGAATTATACAATGACGGCTACAATCCCGACCCAGTTGTGCGGCCATACAAATAATATTACATCAATTTACAAATTTATTACATGAATGAAAGAAAAAGAAACTCTCATCTCACATCCATCCCGGCTATTCATCCACGACAATCCAACGAGTTCATATACACAAACCATCATCAACACAGATCACAGATGTGTATAACCCCCACTAATCGGCGTATAGTGATTAGTAGACGTTCAATACACATATAACATTACAGAGATAACCATTAGCCAAAGTCTACAGAACATCGACCAAAAATACGGATTTATGAGCCCCAAAAACAAATTTTGCTTTCTGGAAAACCTGGGCAGAAAAGTCATATTGTAAAAATCCCAAAATACCCATCTAAGAAAACTGCAAGAAGGAGATCCCCAAACGGAGCCAAACAGGCCGCGGTTCCGCGGCATAAGCAAGCTTATGCCGCGGAAGCGCGGCGGTTTAGTCGAGTTGGGCGATCAAATTTTTGCAATTTTCTAACAAAACCCTGAGCCGATTTTTAGTGTATAAATTTTTTATTTTGGAACAGTTCTAAAAATCGGCAGAAACTGAATTTTTTCGGGGTAATTTTGCGGGTTTTCGTCCGGTCGATATTCTTAATACTTTGCTAACATGCTAGGGTGTGTTTAGTTAGGCTCTGATACCACTGTTAGGTCCACGTTACCTCTCCTGGTACTTTCGGGGTTGCGGAAATGGTAAAACAAAATTTTTTCTAAACTTTGTAACATGGACCGTAAAAGCCGGATCTTTGCTAAACAATACACTAGCATCCTAACATGAGATGTATCTACTCGGTTAGGGGTTATACCTCAACTTGAACTCCTTCTCTTCTTGTTGTTCTTCTTCTTTGTTGTTCTTCACTTCTTGTTGCTCTTCTCTTTGCTTGCTCTTCACTTCTTGTTGCTCTTCTCTTTGCTTGCTCAATGGTTGATCCGGAC
Organism: Agapanthus africanus; assembly: GCA_030015575.1. Taxonomy (NCBI): domain Eukaryota; kingdom Viridiplantae; phylum Streptophyta; class Magnoliopsida; order Asparagales; family Amaryllidaceae; genus Agapanthus; species Agapanthus africanus. The sequence goes on from CM057343.1 coordinate 117,626,918, forward strand.
TTTGGTCACCTCCGCGGCCTCCTTGAGTCGAAGACGATCCACCCGAGAGATGTACACCGAGCTCCACCTCAAGCCGAGGTAACTAGGGCAAGGAGATTGCTAATCTAGAAGCCCTAGGATGTGTAGAGGAGATGTATGGATGTGTTTGTCAAGTGAAAACCTTTTTCTGAGCCATGGAGCTTTTCATTTCAAGAGAGAGAATGAGAATAATATTATGATACAAAAGAAAAGAACCATGGTTGCAAATAATGCAAAACAACATCATTACTAATCCCATCAAGATAAAGTTGATGGCTACTTTTGAAATGACCATTATCATAATCCAAAAGAAAAAGGAAAAGAAAAGAAAAATGTGGAACCCTCTTGAAAGTCAATGGTCAACCCGGTCAACCGGTCAACAAAGTCAAGAGAGGTCAACGGGGTCAAATGGTCAATGCAATTAGCCATCATAAGATTATCACTAATAGGATTAGTAAATGAAGTTCGCGGCTCATAATGGTTTTGACCAAACGAACTGTCAAAACCCTAATGAGTCCGCCTCAAAATGGTTTTGACCGAATCAACTGCCAAAACCCTAATGAGGCACCTCCTCCTTTATCACTCCGAAAAACTGTGCATACACACCTGCATCCGTATTCCGTAGAATGCGGATGCACAGAAGACAAAACAAATCCATCCGTGCAATACTAGGATCCGGCTTAAACCAAAGCCCACTAGTACTGCCTGCCCGAACACCATACGCACACAAGTGTACGTAAGTGATCGGAGCCCTGCCGTAAAACCATACGGCCTCTACACGTTTCGCTCAGTGCAGGGAAACTCTCTGTGTGGGACTCTAAAGACTCGACACTACGCTGGCAGTGGGTTTAACCACAGACCGCAAGCGGCACTAGCTGTACGTAACGGTCCCCAGGTAGATGTCGATAAGAAGGCCGATGAGGTAAACCCATCCGAACTCCTACTGAGCCTGTATGTGACAATCTCCGTACAGTCCGGTCTGTTCGTCTGATACATCGCATGGCGGGCCTAAGGGGGCGGTAAACGTCAGTCCCCTAATAGCGGTACAAGTCGTGTCGGAGTGAAGCCCAATACACCCTGAGATAACACTGGAAACCTACCAGTATATCTCACTTGCCCTGGCCAGGGACTACTCGTGTAATGGCTCTCCTAGACACAGCGCGATGTCAACCCCCAATACCGGGAGAGACGAATCCTGTCTAACCGTCACTGCCTCCAAGTGCTTCGGGACTGCTCCCAACTACTACCTGTTTGCACGACTCGGTAGAGCCGTGGTAGGGTGGCAATCAAAGAACAGTGGGAACACACTCGAGGCGAAGTGACAGTGTCAAGTCAGCGGACTAAGCTGTACTCATGTCACCTGGGAACTGATAACTGACGATAGGTATAATACCAACCATCAGTTCCCGACGAGTCCTGTCCAGTGTACTCGTAACCCAACGAGCACCCGCATACTATCTCAAGTACGACGTACCGACGGCTGTGGGACAGATCGTCTCCCGTGCTGGGATGAGAAGCGCATACGCTAGTCTACTCCGGAGTATCGATGCCCTATCTCGATACTCCCACGACTAGGGACGTGTATAAGGATGTGCTTGTAGATTACCCAGCCTCCACGAGTGTGATCGCCATCACAACGCCGGTAATCAAGCAAAGATCCTAAGGGTTCTACTAATGCGTATAGGTGATATAATAAATAAACACACATGTACACATTAAAGCAGAGACAAACCAAGTAGCATACTACTATATTGAGCAAGATTGTCTGTACAACTGTGAATATCCCAAGCTTCCATCAAGTAATATACATACTAGTATGATACAGTAATGGCCTCTAGGGCATATACACTAACAAGGTGAGTAGGTACAAGTCAAAGCACACACATCATACCTCATATAATATACACCATGCCTCTTTATTCTATTCTTTTCATTTTCTTTTATTTTATGTTTAAGTTTTATATAAACCTAGAACCATGGTCAAACATTGTTAAAGCAACATGTTACATTTTGTTTAGTTGTGTCATGATGCACAAAAATGTATTAACCCATATTAATTTGTAATTAACACTAATTTAGTGTGTAAGTGCAAGATTAAAATAATAATTAAAAATAATTAATTAAGGAAAATATTTAAGTAAACTAGCAATTAAATAAGTAACTCTTTAAACACTCACGCGAGCAATTACATAACTAAAATAGGTATAATTGTGTTTATGTGGAAAAATAATTATAACTAGGTTTTACGGAAAGCACATGTTGTATTACTAATTATCAAACAATTAACCTAGACGATTTTTAAAACGTTACAATTAATAAACGGATAAACCAAAATAAGGGGTCCACCTTCTAGAATGTTTTCTATATAAATACGGAATACACTCAACTGTATGTGCATACCCGTATTCGTATCAAAATACGAATATCCAAAGAGATAGAATAACACAAAGAACATAATACTAGAATATACATATCGAAATATATATACGTAAATTATTAAATCAATACCTGATTTAATAATCCGGCTCAATCTTAAGCCGGCTAATATTATCAACCGTCCGATCGAAAGTCCGGGTAACTAGTACAATCATTCGATCGGAACTCTGCATGTATCAAAATACGACTACTACATCATTTCGCCTGAACCAGGAAAACCCTCTGTGTGGGACTCTAAAGACTTGACAGTACGCCGGCAGTGAGTTACTGGATAAATCCATAAGCACAAGCATGTCAGCGGCACTAGCTGTACGTAACGGCTACCCGGGTATCTGTCGAAAAGGAAGACCGATGAGCAAACTCATCCGGATCCCTACTGAGCCTATCTGTGATAATCCTTGTATAGTCCGGTCTCTTCGTCTAAGAGTATCGCATATCGGGTCTAGGGTGGTGGATAAAGTCAGACCCCTAATAACACGATATTTCGTGTCAGTGTGAAACCCATTACTCACTAAGAAACTACTGATCCAAATTAGTAATTCTCGTCTACATTGGCCAAGGATTTCTGGCGATGGTCACCCGTGCACAGCGCGACATCAAACCCCAATACCAGGAGAGACGAATCCCCGACGATCCGCTCACTGCCTCTATGTGGCTCGGGACTGTACCCAACTAAAATTTGTTTGCACGACTCCTTTGAGCCGTGGTAGGGTAGTAATTAAAGCACAGTGGGAACTCACACGAGATAAATGACGATCTCAGGTCGAAAGACTAACCTGTACTCATGTTACTTAAGAGCTGCTATCTGACAATAAGTATTATACCATCTAGCATGTTCCTGGCGAGTCTATCCAGTGTACTCACCCCCAGTGAGTACCTATATACGATCTTAGGTGCGAAAGACCAATGGCTGTGGGACCAACCATCACCCCTCGTCGAGGTCTAGAAACGTATACACCAGTCTACTCCGGAATATCGATGCCCAGTCTCGATACTCCCACGACTAGGGACATTTAAGGATGTGCTTATGGACTACCCAGCCCCCACATGTATGATCGCCATCATAACGCTGGTAGTAAAGAAAGAATCCTATGGGCTCTATCAACATATAATAGTGATATGTAATACTATATAATGCATGTACATGAAGATAAAGACAAACTAGATAGTATACTATCATCTCGAGTATGACTGTTCTACCCGTATAGGTCCTCTCTCAATCATCACAATCGCGTGCCTGCTGATCGGCACACGGTTTTCGCGTGCCGTATTTAGTTCTAAAGTTAACCGCAATAAAAAACAGCGTCGCGTGTAGTTAGCCGCGATGAGTACGGGTCGTCCGCAGGGAGATGATGCGTTTTACATTCTTGTTATCACGAGTTAATGCAAGGGTCGGAATGGTTCGTTTCTAACCTAAGTGTTGTATATGCAAAGTATAAGTTTGTTAGGAATAGAGGTAGGTTATTGTAAGTTAGGGAAGTCTGTACTCAATCATTTGTGCCGAGCTTGACTATTGAAGCTAGAGCAATCGGCAACAACGTGGCTTAGGGTGCTTAAGCACAGTATTGGTGAAATCCGGCTTATTGACCCTTGTTCGTCCGTTCTTGTCTCTTGACTTTAGCCTCCGGCCAAACCGAACGCAATCGGTCACAGTTAGGGATCACCGATACCTTGGTAGAGTAGGATGCCTAACAGAGCGCTTGCGTAAGGTTTGGGCGGAGTTCAATTGGAAAATATTGGGCAAAGGAAATGAGCAAATGGAATTTCTAATTTACAATATCGTTCTCTTTCCTAACAACACCATTATTCACAAACCATTAAAACAACAAAAAGAAAGAGCAAATGAAATGATAAAAAGGAATAACACAACATTACAATTAAGTAAATGGAAAGAAATAAATTGCAAGTAACTAAAAGAGATAGAAAAGGAATACTAAGAACCCAAGTGCAAAATGAAAGTTTTATTAACTTCAAGTGATGATACAAACCATGAGTTCAATAACCAAAACTTAAACTTTCAAGCTCAATGAAGAGTTTGCAAGATTAAGAGAAGGCCAAGAACTCAAGGTGAACTAGCTACTATGTACAAAGCTTCAAAATGAAAACAAGAAGTAAACTATAGCTCAAAAGTGTATCCAAGTCTTCTCCTTTTCCTTGCTCACTGATCTGGCATTTATATGCACAAAATAAGATTAAACAAATAATATAGTAAGGATGATATGACAACAAGAGATAGACAGAAGAAAAATGGAGCACTTTGGTCATGATGAGACCGGTGGCGCCGGAATTTTGGGACTTTTCGCCGGTTGAATTCTTGGCAATTAGGCTCGTGTTTGTTCTGTGATGTTGTGTGCTCTCCATAATCCCACTGGTGCTATTTGATTTGTCTATATGAACCTGGTTTGCGTTCAGGGATATGAAGGGAAACTTGTAGCTTTATATTACATCATAACCTTTTGCATTTATCATTCATGTCCTCCATATGTGCCCATTTGCACCATGGCAGCCACCACCTAGGTCCAAGTCATCAAAGAGCTAGTGCACACTTGCTATGTGTTGGACTAAAATTATGTACACTTTATTTGTTGTAAAAGAACTCTTTAAATATAGATCGGTTTGCAATTCCGGTTGCAGTGTCGGCTCACAAATGTCATATTCGTGTATTTGAGTGTATTTCCAGTGTTTTATCACGAATACCTGTAATCTGTATTTATTGAGTAGACACGGCTTAATAGTACCGATACTATACAAAATTGATAATGAGTGAGTGGTATTGAAATGCAATTTTCTGTGATGAACAAATACCCCTAAACTTATCTTTTGCTCGTCCCGAGAAAAAATAAAATCCTAACCCCACTTTCGCAGGGAAAACGATTGCACTGAGCTCATGCAACAAGCTGTTAAACCTCTAGGTGTCCTTAGTAGAAGGAGTGTTGTCTCCTGAGAGTTTTCAGCGGATTACACCCACAAAATCCCGTTAAGCTAGTTTCACAAGTTAACGTCGATTCTACTCCTACAGGTTAGTATCTAGGTTAGAAATTCTATCATCCTAAATTAGAAATATTCAACCCTTATGTTTCACGCCTCCTATTTATTCAACCTCAGATCCTATACGTTTTTACAGTTTAGAAAGATCTCGATTTCTCTTGAGTTTTCATTCTTAAGTGCGGTCTCCAATCAGGGATTTTTATTATCTTTACGGAAAACATAAGTCTTATTCTTTATTCCTATCTTTCCTCAAAATATCGATTGTATACCCCTACGTGTGTGTAAAATTTCACCCTTACACTTAAGAATTAAATTCAAACTATAGTACTCTTGCCCTAATGCCTAATACAACTTCTTTTCGTTAATGATGGACGGTTTTGCTCACACACCTTTCATGCGACTATTAATACTTCTTGAGGCACTAACATCCGATTACTAAATGTGTGAGTTTAAACCGTAAATAGCAGTTTTCAAGTCTTGACTTTATTTATTTTTTCTTTTTTTCTCTTTATTTTTCTTTTTCAAGACCGGATATATTTTTCATTGATGCTCATTTGGTGATCAGTTTTAAATACTGTTTTTTCTTTCATATTAGGTTTTCAGGCAAGAGTATTTCTAGGTATCCTCTACTATCCTAAATTTCAAGGTGCGTGTATGTGCAGTTTGTAGGGTATACACTTTCTAAATTTGGACTAAAGAATAAAAACTATTTTTCAGACTTATCCTTCAGTAAAACTTTCAATACTTTCCCTTCATCTCGACTTAACTCAAGAACTGAACTCAAGATTACCTACTTCTAAAAAAAACTGCAAGGACGTATAATTACTAAAGTTAAACAGAAAGAGGGTTATTTTTAGGGTTTTCAATTCCTAAGCCTAAGATTTAGTTATTTCTAACGTATCAACTAAACTTTCGGTATAAAAATCTAAGTTACCCTATTAGCTAAGTTGACGACAAAGTTTTTATATTTTTGTAAAAATTTTCGATTTTTATGGGTTTTTAAATAAGTATGCAAATGCAAAATATACATATGAATGCGAAGGTAGAAAGCTTACCGAGCACACCCCCAAACTTAAACATGACAGTGCCCTTACTGTCAGGCTACACCATGAGGATCAAAATTGTCGGCGCTTCCCTATTTTTTTTTTACTTTATTTTTTTTATACAGAACTAAAAGCAAACCAAAAATATATACACAAAAAGACCCTCCCCAAACTTAAGTGAAACAGTGTTACCACTGTTTAAGCGTTAATGTTCAAGGTTAGGGGAGGGAACAGTTTCAATCTATACAAGGCCTTACACAGGCCAAAAGTTAGCACCGACCATTCAAAAATTCTATCGCTATAATGTGCAGGTTGGTGAAAGAATGAAAAGAGGAAAGGAATGGAGAATACACGAGACCATATGAGAATCGAAGCGGGATACGGTCTCGGTGGAGGAGAAGAATGGCGGAGGGGAAAAAGAAATGGAATACGAAATTGAGTGTGGAAATGGAGTGAATAAATTAGTACAATTTGTAATGACCGATGTGTAAAAAGCGATTGTACTAATCTATTAACCCATCGAGAAATGGGGTTAAACCTCTCAAGATTCGTGAGAATACATGGGTAGACCGAACTTGGTAAACCAGACATGGGAAATGAAAGTGATACGGTGTCTTGCGAAGTAGGAACGATGGAAAGAATGGAGGGAAGTGATCGAGGAACGGGATCTGTTAAACGTTCAGGAGGGTGTACACAGTCAATAAAAGGGACCGGATGGATTGGAAAATCTGACTCATCAAGTAAATCTGGTTCATCCTAAAAAATTTCCTCAAAATTCTCCTAAAAAATTAACTCATCCATGCATTTATCATCATCAAAATTTAGACGCATATGGGGTTCAGAAAAAACTGTTGATGACTCGGGATGATGTCCACACGGAAGTGAAAGGACATGATGAATTGGAGAGAAAAACTATCTCATCTAAAGCTGTGGGTTCATCATCCAAAATATTCCCAGCGTTGATATTCTCAATCAAGTGAAAATCAAATTTCTCAGGCACCTCATCAAAAGCATGGATTTTAATCAATCGTGGTTCTAGGATGGAGGTGTAGAGGTCAAAGAGATTAGGTGTGGTTTCACTTGACAGGGTCCCTTCACAATCGGGTAAATTAAACACTACAAGGTCGCACAACTCATGAAACGTTCTATCTGCAATTTGTGATTTATTTAGGACACTCGATAAACTTTCGAAACCAGAGTTGTGGAATTCAATTTGTAATGGGTAGTTTTGATTTGGAAGGGTGTACCGCTCACTCTCACTACTCAAATTTTCAATTTGTCCTATCGCCTCATCATACATTGGAAATTCGGAGCTAGTTGGAAACTAGCTACTGGTTCGTTAGGTTGTATGAGGGCGGCCATGGACGCATTCAAATCCATCATTTGTTGGTATGATGCTGCCCAAAATTCTTCCAATGACTGTTCTTGTTGGCTATAGTGCCCTCAAGGCAATTATCATTGTCGCAGACTTGTGATTATGATGATTGAGGCAGGACCTATACCGATGAAACAGTCTTACTCAAGATGATAGTATGCTATCTGGTTTGTTTTTATCATCATATACATGTTGATAGAGCCCATAGGATTCCTGCTTGACTGCCAGCATTGTGATGGCGATCACATATGTGGGAGATGAGGGTCTATAAGCACATCCTTAAAATGTCCCTAGTCGTAGGAGTATCGAGACCGGGCATCGATATTCCAATGTAGACTGGTGTATACTGATCGAGACCCCGACGAGGGGCGGTGGCCAGGTCTCACAAGACATTGGTGTTAGTTTGTTCACCTAAGATAGTATACAGGTGCTCATTGGGTTATGAGTACACTGGACGTACTCGCCGGGAACCTGCTAGTTGGTATTATGCCTATTGTCAGATAGCAGTTCCCTGGTGACATGTGTACAGGTTAGTCTGTCGACCTGAGATCGTCATTTGTCTCGTGTGAGTTCCCACTGTGCTTTGATTACTACCCTACCACAGCTCAAAGGAGTCGTGCAAACAGGTTTTAGTTGGGTATAGTCCCGAGCCACATGGAGGCAGTGATCGGATCGTCGGGGATTCGTCTCTCCCGGTATTGGGGGTTGATGTCGTGTTGTGTACGGATGGCCATCACCATAAATCCGTGGCCACGGTGGACGAGAATTATCGATCCAGGATCGATAGTTTCTCAGGTGGCGATGGGTTTCATACCGACACTAAATATCGCGTTGTTGGGGGTCTGACTTTATCCACCCCCCTAGACTCGATATGCGATACTCTTACACGAACAGACCGGACTGTGCGGATATTGTCACTGACAGGCTCAGTAGGGGTTCAGGATGAGTTTGCTCGTCGGCCTTCCTTTCGCTCAATACCTGAGTAGCCGTTACGTACAGCTAGTGCCGCTGACGTGCTTATGATTAAACCCACTGCCAGCGTATTGACGAGTCTTTAGAGTCCCACACAGAGGGTTTTCACGGCTCAGGCGATATGGTGTATATGGGGTAGGTTGATACATACATATGTCCAATTAAATATGCGCACTTGCTGCACAGACTTTAATCGGACGGTTGATAATACTAGCGGCTTAGGATTAAGCCGGATTATTAAATCGGGTTTTGATTTAATAATTTAATATATGTATTTGTATATACGTATTCTAGTATTATTGTTCACTATTCGTTTTCTCTCTCGGCTATTCGTATTTTGGTACGAATACGCGTATATGTATTTTGATGCATGTACCGGGAAGTATTCCGTATTTTGTACGGAATAGCTTCTAGAAAAAGATGCCACCTCATTTATACGATTTTCCTTTTTTGGAAAATCATTTGTTTTATAAATGAGGTGGAAGGGATGATGTGGCATGAACATGACTTTGGGCATGGGTTTTTGCATGTAGCAAAGTATGGGTAGCACTTTGTTTAATTCTTTAATGAAATGTGTTGGAGATTTTTTTGATGAGAGAGAGGGGGGCCGGCCAATATTTGGTGGAGGGTGCTCATTTCATTTGGTTGAGGGATTTTACATTAAGCCCGCTCTCTCACTCTCTCAAGTTCACCACAAAACACTTAACCATTGTTCTTCATGCCAAAGCTTCATCACCTCTTTAATCTTCTTCTTGAGTTGCTCCATGGAGCACAGGGTAGAGAGACAAATGTAGTGACACTTCCATACACCTCGACTCTCCATCGCTAGCGACTTTGGAGCGTCGGTTAGCTCGTTCGACGAGGTTGGAGCTTGCGCCATTTCCCTCGGGTGGATCATCGGAGATGGAGGAAGACCGGCAACCAAACATCATCAAAGGACCACTAGGAGCTTGGAATGAAGACCGAAAGACACGGATCAACTCGGTATAATGATTCTAACTCTTAATTAGTTTGCTAGTTTAGGGTTTAAGGTTGATCCGGGATTCGGGTAGTGGTAGCGCCAGTTTAGAAAATTTTTGTTCCGCGTTTCGACCGCCGGGGCGCTGCCGGGACCCAACATGGTATCAGAGCCACCCTTTAAACCCCTTACTAGCTTGTTTAAACATGCTTAAAAGATCGATCGACGGAAATTGCCAAAATCACGTTTTCCATTTTCTGTTTGCTGTCGATTTTCAAAAGTGGTCAAAAAATTATTTCAGGCATCTTAAAAATCCGTGCAGGCAAATATAAGGCTACACAAAAAATTTGAGCTCGTGATTATAGGGATCCTAGGCACCCTAGTGAGGTCTCACAAGTGATCAAACATGCACAAATCAAATTTTACGGGTGCCTACAAACCCTAATACGGATCGTTTACAAGATATCTAGGCGAAACAAGCATGCAAACGGAAATGTATCTAAAGGAAAGGGGCTACAACCTTTGTAGATCCGGTCCACCACTTCCTAAGCTCCACGATGATCTCCCTCCGCTGTCCAAATCGAACTCACGACTCTAGCATTGGCATCATCGAAGAATGGGCGGGCTTGATCGTCGGTTCGATGCCGAAGATGATCTACGTCGAGGCATCACAAGAACAAGCTCCAACTTCACCAAGCTATGAAAACTTGTGAAGGAAACACCCTATACAACTTGGCAAGAGGTAGAGGATGAAGAAATAGGAAGTGGGTAAACTTTAGAATTGGATTTCTCACTTGATTTGGCTAGTTGCCATTGAACTAGAAAGCTTTTCTTTTTTTCTAGCTCTTGAAGAAGAAGAAGAAAGATATGATAAGTTCTTTTTTATAAAAAAATGAATAAGAATTAAATCATATCATACTTTTAACCTTAGTTAAGTGTAGAGAAAAGACCATGGTTAATGGAATGGTTAGGGTTAAGGATAAGAACAAAAAAGGAGACTAAGTCAAAACTTCATGAATGTTCAACTAGCAAACAAAAAATGCCACCATTTCATCATTTATCTTTTCCAAAATAAAAAGATAAATAAAGAAATAGATAAATAAGTAAATGACTAAACAAAACCCTAATCATTAGTTTAAACCATGGTTTGATTCTTTACACTTAACCAAGTAAGCATGTATCATCAAACATGATACAAACATGTGCACAAAAGTATATCACATATACAACTTGCACAATTCAAGTGAGAAAATCCATTTAAAGTGAACCAATACTAGTTAACGCAAAGTAATATATCAAATATATAAATATGCACTAAATCATTAAATCAACACTTGATTTAACGATCCGGTCATATCGGATATAACCGACTAGTATCATATGTATCGGTTTATCGAATCAATCCTTGATTCGATAACTAGGTTATATCGCATATAACCAATCGATACATAGATCGCGAGAATGTAATACGGTATCGCATACTCGAATTATTCTCGGTCCCGCACATATCTCATATGCGCTCCTATTTCGTTTCGCTTGAACTAGGAAACCTCTGTGTAGGACTCTAAAGACTCATCAATACGCCGGCAGCAGATGATGATCATATCAAACACCCACAAGCCGCAAGCGGTCTGCTAAACGTAACGGCCACCCGGGTATTGAGCGATCAGAAGATCGACGAGCAAGCCCGCTCACACTCCTGTGAATCCAACCAGTAACACTTACCGTATAGTCCGGTCTGTTCGTCTGATATGTCGCATATCTCGCCTAGGGGTGGTAAACGTCAGACCCCAGTAGCTTGATAAGTCATGCCGACGTGAGGTCCATAACATTCGTGAAACTACTGATAACACTTACCAGTAGGTCACTGCAACCCTGGCCAGGGATTTCCTGTTATGGCCAGTCGAGCATAGCACAACATCAACCCCCAATACCGGGAGAGACAAATCCCCTCCTATCGCTCATTGCCTCCATGTGAATCGGGACTGTACCCAAAAACCACCTGTTTGCACGACTCAGTAGAGCCGTGGTAGGGTGGAAATCAAAGCACAGTGGGAGACACACAAGACTCTATGACGATCTCGGGTCAACAGACTAAGCTGTACCAGTGTCACCAGAGAACTGCCATCTGACGTGAGGTATAATACCATCTGGGAGTTCTCGGCGAGTCCGTTCAGTGTACCCAGTCTCCACTGAGCACCCGCATACCATCTTCGATGTCAAACACCAATGGATATGGGATCATCCATCGCCCATCACATGGGTCGAGAAGATATACGCTAGTCTACTCTGGAATATCGATGCCCCGTCTCGATATTCCCACGACTAGGAATAATGAAGGATGTACTCATTGACTACCCAGGCCCCACTAGTATGATCTACATCATAGTCCTGGAAGTCGAGTACACATCCTAAGGGCTTTATCAACATGTAATCAGAAAGACAGAAAGTATACATGTTAAGATAAAGTGCAACCAGATAGCGTACTATCATGTCGAGCAAGAAAGTCCTTCCTATATATGTCCCAGCATCCACTACAATTTACATCCAATGTACAGTAATGGCCTCTAGGGCATACATATAACTAACAGTGATGCCACTAAAGTGCCGCGGATCAGCCGCACTAATCCCCTATTGGCGGCGGTTCCGCGGCCATTTATTGGCTACGGGCCTTCAAATTTTCACTGTAGCTCATATACTTGGAATTGTGATTTTTGTGATATTCTGTTCTGGCCCAGGTTTCAGTGAAGTGTTGTTTTGCTATTGGGGGCTATTTGGAACTTAGTCGATCGATATTTTAAGTGTGCGTTTATCAGTACATACATTATAATCTGCGACTGTGAATGTCATTTGATCGGTAAACTCGTCTAATTGCTATATGTCTTTTAGACGGATTTGTGAACGTGACATTCACGTTGATGTTCTGTGTTGTGCTGTGATGTTGGTTGGATTGTCGTGGTGGATAGCCAGTGGTGCAATGTTAGTACGGTTTAATTTCATTTGTACATTTGATATTGCGGAACGAGCGTCCGACATGTGGACTGCCGTCACTGCCAGTTTGTATATTATTCTTTTGGGACACGACCGGGCTGAGGTCGATGTCACCCTTGTATATTATTTTCTTTTCTGTACTAGGATTACCCCACGGTGGGGTGCAAGAATAGCCGAATTCTAGAGGGCAACGGGTCCGCATCTCATGGCGTTGGGACGGAGGGGACCTTACTCTAGAATTGGCTGGCTATTCGCCGCACTCGTAGGGGGTATAGGTGACCCAGGAGGGGTGCTCAAGTTACCGGATTTCATGAAGTGCTGGGTGGTCCATTCACGTTGTTGAAGGGGTCTGCCTCACTTCTGGTTTTGGCGGGTAACATACCGCGCTCGTAGGGGTCTAGGTTTCATTGCACATGCTATCCACACGACAGGGAACGTCGGGTCTCACTTGCGGCTCAAGTGAAACTTGGGGCTCCAGATTATCCACCATTCTGTATTGCTTCTGTGATGTTTCTGTGATGTTGCTTTATATCATGCCTGGGACAAATGTTATATATATATTTATATATACTAGTAGATATTATATATGTTTTGCACCCGTGCTAGTCCAGTCCCCGCTCTGTCGTTAGTTAAGTAACCTAACGGGTGATGACGGGACCCAGTGGCGAATGCGGATGGCATATAGTTACATTTTATTTTCGTTCTTTTCTGGTGTGATTAATTGATGGGACTGCATAGATTCTTATCAATGCAAGGATAAAACAAGCCTATATTTGATGTTGTTGGAACCAAGTTTTTAAACACTGACATTACAGACGTTCTTTTTTGCTTTTCATCGTGGTATTCATTTTGGAATATCCTGCACCTCATTCGACGAGGCAAGGGCCGAGATCCCTTCATCGGGAGTGACCCCTTGGGTAAAAGTTTGCGTTGTTAGTTGTATGTATGCCCTAGAGGCCAGTATTGTACAGATGATGTATATTATATTGGATGCTTGGACATATATAGAGATGACTTTCTTGCTCGATATGATAGTATGCTATCTGGTTGCTCTTTATCTTAACATGTACACTAGTCTCTTTAAACTGTCTTATAGTTACATGTTGGTAAAGCCCTTAGGATGTGTACTTGACTATCTGTACTATGATGCAGATCATACTAGTGGGGACATGGTAGTCCATAAGTACATCCTTCAAGGTCCCTAGTCGTGGGTGTATCGAGACGGGGCATCGATATACCAGAGTAGACTAGCGTATACGCTTCTCGACCCATGAGATGGGCGATGGATGATCCCATATCCATTGGTGTTTGACATCAGAGATGGTATACGGGTGCTCAGTGGAGACTGGGTACACTGGACGGACTCGCCGAGAACTCCCAGATGGTATTATACCTTACGTCAGATGGCAGTTCTCAGGTGACACTTGTGCAGGTTAATCTGTAGACCCGAGATCGTCATAGAGTCTTGTGTGATTCCCACTGTACTTTGATCTCCACCTTACCACGTCTATGAGGGCGTGCAAAACGGTGGTCTTTGGGTACATTCCCGAGTCACATGGAGACAATGAGCGATAGGAGGGGTTTCGTCTCTCCCGGTATTGGGGGTTGATGTTGCGCTGTGCTCGATTGGCCGTAACAGGGAAGTCCCTGGCTAGGGCTGATCAGAGATTTGCTGGTAAGTGTTACCAGTAGTTTCTCGACCCGTTATGAGCCTCACATCGGCATGACTTATCGGTTATTGGGGTCTGACGTTTACCACCCCTAGACTTGATATGCGACATATCAGACGAACAGACCGGACTGTACGGTAAGTGTTACTGGTTGGATTCACAGGAGTGTGAGCGGGCTAGCTTGTCGATCTTCTGATCGCTCAATACCCGGATGGCCGTTACTTTTAGCAGACCGCTTGCGGCTTGTGGGTGCTTGATATGATCATCATCTGCTACCGGAGTATTGACGAGTCTTTAGAGTCCTACACAGAGGTTTCCTGGCTCAAGCGAAACGAAATAGGAGCGCATATGAGATATGTGCAGGACCGAGAATAATGCGTGTATGTGATACCGTATTCCATTCTCGCGATCGATGTATCGATTGGTTATATTTGATATAACCTAGATATCGAATCAAGGATTGATTCGATAAGCCGATACATAGGATACTAGTCGGTTATATGCGATATGACCGGATCGTTAAATCAAGTGTTGATTTAATGATTTAATGTATAATTATATATTTGATATATTACTTTGCATTAGCTAGTATTAGTTCACTTTAAATGGATTTTCTCACTTGATGTGCAAGAAGTATATGTGATATACTTTTGTGCACATATTTGTATCATGTTTGATGATACTTGATCATTTGGTTAAGTGTAAAGGATTAAACCATGGTTAAAAGATGATTAGGGTTTTGTTTTTTCATTTATTTATTTGTTTATTTATTTGGAAAAGATTTAGATAAGAATGGTGGCTATGTTTGTTTCTAGTTGAAGCTTCATGAAGCTTTGACTTCTTAACCATTCTTGTCTTCATGCTTAACCCTAACCCATCCAAGTAACCATGGTCTATTCTATACACTCTACCCTAGTTAGTTTATGATAAGTATTCATTTTATTATTCATTTTAACTCAACACTTATCATAATTCTAGCTTCATCTTCGTCTTCATCTTCAAGAATGAAAACTTGATGCCATCAATGGCAACTTGAGCAAAAGTGAGAGAAATCCAATTCCAAAGTGAACCCACCTCCTATTTCTTCACCCTCTACCTCTTGCCAAGTTGTTTTGGGTGTTTTCTTCACAAGTTTCACAACTTGGTGAAGTCGGAGCTTGAACTTGTGATGCCTCGACGTAGATCATCTTCGGCACGAAGCCGACGACCTAGTCCGCCCATTTCTTCGATGAAGCCGACGATTGAGTTCGGGATTCGAGATGGACAGCGAGAGGACGCCTACGTGGAGCTAAGGAAGTGGAGAACCGGATCTACAAGGGTTGTAGCCTCTCTCCTTTAGTTAAAGTGTTAACTAGATTCGTATTTCGCCTAAACATCTAGTCAACGATCCGTATTAGGGTTTCGCGGCACTCATAAAAATTTAAATTGGCATGGTTGATACCTTGTGAGACCTCTTGAGAGTGCCTAGGAACCCTACAGTGGTATCAGAGCCTAGCTAGAGCCTTAGGCGAAGTCTAGACGACATTTGAAACCCGAACGAACCCGAAACCCTAAAACCCAAGTGCTCTCTGGACTTTTTCTAAAATCTGGGATTTTTCCATATTAAAAATGCTTAAAAAATTCAACAGGGAAATCTAAGAATTACGATGCAAAATTTATCCCATGAACAGTAAAGAGTGCGGCGGAACCGCGGCAGAAGCCTTGCTTCTGCGGCGGTTCCGCGGCAATATGATGACATCATCACTCCCGTTTTGCACAGTAATTACTATTTTATTATGCTGAATTTTCTGGGAATTTTTAATTTGACTCAAGAGTTGAGTGTTCTGGGGTTGTATTGGGAATCAACGATTCGATCGGATTATCAAATCTTGTCTATGTGGCTTTCCGGATAACTTTAGAATATGTTAAAAAGTTCGACCGGATATAAATACCCAACTTTTCCCCTGCCGGAAAATTTCCAAGTGTTGGATCTTTCAATGGTTTAAGGACGTTCTGAGTAGTGCAAGTAACGCGATGGTCCCTCTAGAAGACAACAAACCTTAACTCGATTATGTGACCGTCTTGAACTGCCCTTTGAACCTTCGGGTTTGGGGCAGTACGGCGTGCCACATGTGAGGCGTTGGCTTGACCCTATTACGGCTGGACCGTTGGTACTGAGGCATGAAGTGAATGTCGTTGAACCTATTTCATGTGATGGACGGTTTCGGGAAAACTTGGGTGTTCGAATGTTCGATCGGAAAGTTTAATATTTTCTATTTATCTGGAATGGGATACAATAATTGGAATTCACAAACAGTTATGAGATAACTGAATGAATGTTATAAATCTAGCGGTTTAGTTTCATTTGATATTGAAAAGAGTTTTCGATAATAAGACTAAAATGCGGGGTTTATAACTGTTAGCCATGTGATGTCTAAGTATTTCATTTGATTAGGCATGCGATGTCTAAAGAGATTGCGGATTCCAACTGTTGTAGTTTTACACTTTCTTTTCTGTGACCGTAAGTGTAATATGTGATATCGCCGGTTTCGTTGCTATATGTCAACGACAATTGGGATGCGCATAATTTACTTACGTTGATGACATGTGATGTTATGTGTTGCTGGATATGTTATATTGGATTTTCGTGTTCGAATAGCCGGGGGTTTTTATGTGAGATGAGTGTTTTTCATTTTCATTCATGTAAAAACTTGTATGTAATATTCTTTTATTTGGGGCACTTCCAGGTTGCGGAAGTTGTCACCTTTTGTATATTATTTACTTTTCTGCACTAGGATAGACCCAAGGAGGGGAGCACAGGTAACCGGGTTCTAGGGTCCAGTGGGAGACCAACTCGAAGAGTCGAGTCCGGGTCTCCTAACCCTAGAATTGGTAGGGTTGCTTGCCGCTCTCGTAGGGGTCTAGGGGTGTGGGATTGGATATTCATCACGACCGTGGAATCCGTGTTTTGTACTGGCTCGTATTGAAAACACGAACGTCCTAGTATATCCAATGTTTCATATGTTTCTTCTGCTGCGATATCTGTGATGAGATCATGTGATGTTCTGTGATAGATACAGTGTATATAGTATATATGATATATTATATAGACGTTACTTATGTTTTACACCCGCGCTAGCCCTGCCCCGCTCTGCCGTTAGTTACCTAACCTAACGGTGCACGAAGGGACATCGAGGCGAATGCGGATGGCATAAGTGTACGTCGTATTTATCTGTGATGTTTAGGTACTTAAATGATGGGACTTCATTAATGTGATTAATGAAAGAAAAGAAACCTAAGATGTTGTAGAATCGAATTTCAAAAATAAAACAGGTAGCTACAGTTCTTGTTTTGCATAGCGGTATATATGATATACCCTGCACATTATTCGATGAGGAAAGGACCGAGATCCCTTCACCGGGAGTGACTCCTTTAGCAATAACTGGCAGATGCTACACACTCGGTCTGCTTTTGAGTGCTTCTATAGTTTCTGCTTTGCACAGTGATATATATGATATATCCCGCACCTCATTCAACGAGGAAAGGGCTGACGATCCCTTCACCGGGAGTGACCCCTTTAGCAAAACTGGAAAAGCCTCAAAATCACTCCATTTCAAAACTTCATTTGATCCTACAACGATATCAAGTTCATTACGCAATAGGTTTTCAGAAAAACCTGTCGTAGACCTCCGTCATTTCAGATAAGTAGTAGTTAGTATTCGTGCTACGTTTGTTGGCCTGCGTCAAGGCGTAGTGTGCGGTAGCTAACTAGTATTTATCTGTTTATGCATATGATGCAGATTGGATTAGGGTAGTCGTGCGACTTTGTTGGCCTGCGTCAAGGGTCGTACGGGTGGGTTTAATTCAATCAGGAAATGACGGGTTGAACTTGACTAGCGCACTATGGTTTGTTGGCCTGCGTCAAGGTCATAGGATGCTAGGGGCAAAATATTATCGGGAGTTTCAAGAGTTGAAATTTGCAATGAGATTGCATACCTTCTATGAGATAGTTGGATCCCGATACCCACTGCGAGTAAGAGTTACTCCTGGGAGAGTTTTACACATTGCAATTAGCTGATCAAGTAGGTGTCTAGAAAGGTGTCAACGGGGTTACGCCTCTGGGAAAATGAGGTCTACATTAATTAGGTTCGTGCGAAAGCACGGGGGACCTCCCTCAAAGTACCGACACTGGCCTGGCTGAAAGATTGGCGAACTTGTAGTGTGTAATTAATCCCGGCTAGTCTTTCCTTTTAGGGTTTGAAGGAAGATTTGATAAAAACCAGTGGGAGCCATCCTGATTAGATAAGATAATAACCAATCTGATCTTGCACGAGCTTACGCTAAAGTGTTTTCTTCTCTCTCTCTCCAGGTAGCGACCATTTCATGCCTTAATCAAGATAATAATATGGATGTATTGACCGAACCCGCATGTTATACTGTGCTGGGGAACGTTGGTTCCGTTCTTTCTTATAAGAGTTATAGGACTGAACAGGATATAGGGGAATACCAGGATTCCCATGCCACCCGATTGAAGAAAGTACATGTTGATACATTTTCTTCGGGTGTGTTTGTTACAGAGAACTGTTTCTCCATTTGCCCTACGTCCTGGGTATTAGATGAAAGGTTCCTAGGCACCCTAGTGGGTTCTCACAAGGCATCGTGCATGCCAAATTAAAATTTTTGGTGCCGAGAAACCCTAGACTACGGATCTTAACTAGATGTTTAGGCGAAACTAAAAGCTAGTTAACAGTTAACTACTGGGAT